>CM077224.1:12278038-12693038 GCA_039654775.1 Spinibarbus caldwelli | reverse complement strand
TTGCAAAAACATACTACAGCATATTAAAGCATGTTTACAAACAACACAATATGAACTGAAAATGCAAGCAAATATCTCATTTCCATATGAGAAATACACACTTACCTGGTCTTTTCAGAGAGGGTGATGTCTCTCTGGACTTTGGGAGCTGTTGCCCGGGTGTTATTGGGTTGTTGCTTCAAACCCTCATCCTCATTAGCTGTACCATCTGTATCATCACTCTACAGTAACATTAACAGACCAAGAGAAAAAGTCTTTAACAGGTTGACAAAAGAAAGCGTAATAAAGAAAAAAAAAAAAAGAAGAATCTGAAAAAAGGGGTTTGCTTATACAAGCTACACTCACACTATATTTGCACTGAAATTTACATTTATGCATTTAGCAGATGCTTTTATCCAAAACTTACAAGAGAGGAACAAAGCAAATTCGTCCAAGAGTCAACAATATTCATAACATACAATGCCAGGTTTAATAAAAAAAACTAGATTAGGAAGCAAGCTACAGAATAAAGTGTTGTTAGCTGCTTCTTGACAGATGTGATGTTCTTAGCAGTCTGTGTAGAGGTTTGCAGCTCTGCATTATGAATAACCAGAACCTCACATCAGCCTCATAGCTCCAGACTCTCACCTGCACCATGGCCACCAGTTCTTGGAGTTGTCTGAGTTTCTGTTTGGCTGTTTGAAGACGACGGACTTTCTGAGCATAATCTGTGTCACCACCTAGACTGCTTCTACGACTGGAGCCTGAACCATCACTGTCTCTGCCTCCTCTTGCCCCATCATCATCCTCCAGTGCCTCATCATCATCCTCATCTTTAACACCATCGTAAGGCCTGTCTCGATTGAACTGGCATTCTAAAGTAATAACAATGCAAATAAAATAAATAGTTAATAGGTTGATAGTTTTGTCAGCACACCTTGTTTTTAATTTTAGGTCAATAAATTTATACAAAGACCGACTATATTGACAGATATTGCACAATGGTGACTATTTCCAGATTTGAAAGATTGTAAGGTCTGACCTATGACTGAAGGGACGTTGAGACTGCAGAGGTTGGCTGCTGAGCGGTTATTGATTTCACATTCTGTGTTCAGATGGCCATCTCTATTATTGGAGGCACTGTGAGCTTTCCCCAAACTGTTCATGTCCATCCAGTTACTCGGAGTCTGTGGTTGGGCTGGATTTCTGCAAAAATAAAACATCTTTATTTCTAATTTGCCCTCAATTAACAACAACAGAAAAGCAGCAAGTTATGTTCAGATTCCTTCAACAGGACAATTTTCACAGAAGCAGAGGCAATGTGATTCCTTTAAATCACACGGATGACGCAATGAGAAGACAAATATTCAAGATTGGACCACCCACACTGAAACTGTGACTGGCAATGTTTTGGCACATAACCTAAGACTTTTTTTCTGGTCTTTTTTTTTTTTGCAAGACACTAGAGCTGGGTATTGACACAGATTTAATTAATTTGATTTGATATAAGTTTTTCTGGATATATATCAGGTACAGTGCAATTTAATTTTTCTGAATCAAAACAATCTCTCAACTAATGCTGTAACCTCTACAGATAACCCAGTTGATTAGGGATGTAACAATTACCAGTTTGACGATAAATCATGATAAAATTCCCCACGGTTAGTATTACCGTTTCATATTTTAATTATCATTAAAACTGTATTCAATTACCACAATTTGAACTCACGAACAAATAAATATACTGTCCAGCATAAAGCACAGTTTTAAGTAAGCTTATGTGGATTCTACACATTTAAACAATTCAGATAAGTTATCTAGAATTATATATGGAGCAGATAAAATACATATAATCATTTAATAATCAATTATTATTTTGACTTAACCCTTTTATTTAAAGGCTGAAATGTGAGGTTTACCTATTTTTCAAAGCTTTATTTGAAGATTTACTTTAGATATTTGAACATGTTATTAAATTGTTGCAGGGCTCCAGTCAAAAAAAAAAAAAAAGAACGAGTAAGGAGCCATTGGCTCCTATAAGAAAAAAAACTTAGGCGCCAAATTATTTTTTTTAGGTGCCAAAGAATAAAAGTGTTTTATTTTATTATTATTATTTAATTTCCTACATTTTAACATTTCAATCATACTGCCATGTGTTTATGTCTCATCTTTTCTCAACTTTATCAGCATTTTAATCCATCTTGTAGATAGGGCTGCGACAAACGATTATTTTGATAATCGATTAATCTAATGATTATTAGAACGATTAATCACCGATTATTCCACTGGTTAATCAATAGAATTTGATTGGTTATTCAGCTCTTGCAATTAGTTAAAATACTGTTATATATATTCTAACAAATAAATAAAAGGTAGACTAATCACTTCAGCTTTTGGAAATCATATTACATAATTACAATTATTATACAATGAATTTATACAAATAAATATATTTGGCACACAAAATGAGATGACAGAGAAACCTTATTTACCATTTAATTACTATATGACAAAGTAACTGAATGACATCACTCTGCCTAACATCTCCTTTTGTAAGTATATAATATGGATAAGAAACAAAATAAAGGTAAGTGATGTGTTATTTTTGGATAAACAGTTTTATTCACAATATACACTACAAGTCAAACATTTTTGAACAGTAACATTTTTATTGTTTTTTAAAGAAGTCTCTTCTGCTCATCAAGCCTGCATGTATTTGATCCAAAGTACAGCAAAAACAGTAACAATTTTGAAAGATTTTTACAATTTCAAATAACCGTTTTTTATTTTAATATATTTTAAAATGTCATTTATTCCTGCGATTTCAAAGCTGAATTTCCACCATCATTACTCCAGTCTTCAGTGTCACATGATCCTTCAGAAATCATTCTAATATTCTGATTTGCTGCTCAAAAAACATTTAATATTATTATTATCATCATTGTTAAAAACAGCTGAATGGAATTTTTTCAGGTTTCTTTGATTAATAGATAGTTCAGAAGAACAGCATTTATCTGAAATAGAAATCTTTTGTAACATTATAAATGTCTTTGTCAATTTAAAGCATCTTTTTTTTTTCCAAAAAAAAAAAAATAATAAAATAAAATAAATAAAAATAAAAATTATCACTCCAAGCTTTTGAATGGTATAGTGTATAATGTTAAAAAAGCTTTTTATTTCAGATAAATGCTGATCTCTGGATCTTTCTATTCATCAAATAATCCTGAAAAAAAAGGACTCAGCTTTTTTAAATAATAATAATAATAATAATAATAATAATAATTAATGTTTTTTGAGCAACAAATCAGCATATTATGATGATTTCTGAAGGATCATGTGACGCTGAAGACTGGAGTAATGATGCTGAAAATTCAGCTTTGATCACAAGAATAAATTACATTTTAATATATATTCAAATAGAAAGCAGTTATTTTAAATCGTAAAAATATTTCACAATATTACTGCTTTTGCTGTATTTTGGATCAAATAAATGCAGGCTTGGTGAACAGAAGAGACTTCTTTAATAAAAAAAAAATAAATAAATAAAAAAAAAAAACATTAAAAATCTTAACTTTAGCGTTCAAAAACTTTTGACTGGTAATCTCTCTTAAAATATCTTACTGGGTTATGATAGTCAAAACAGTCCTGAGCTAGATTAAGCTTTGATCATAACACTGCTGTGATTTTTTGTGTGTTTATTTCGTTATTGAGAGGAAAGCGCGCATCATTTACATATCCAAACACCGTTCGGCTCGGGTGTGTTTTCTCTGAAGCAGCGTTGTCTCTTCTTCTCTTGAATTGCATCGAGGAGAGCTGAATTACACTCTTGCGCTACAGCTACACACTGGTCAAACCGCATTATTGCAGGCTCTTACATTAGGTCATATGAGAGCAAACGACTACTCGACAACAAAAATATTTGTCGACAATTTTTTATTGTCGATAATGTCGACTAATCGTTTCAGCCCTACTTGTAGATGATCAGGTCGACCTGGGAACTAAGGTTCACTTAAAGTGGGAACTAAATGTCTTTTCCAACTTGAAATACAGTCCCAAAGAATTGTTCGTTACACAGAATCTGTACCAATATCATGGACCATAAGCATCACTTGGCCACTGAGTGTAGTTTGGGCTCCTCCTCAGTGCATCTTATAAATGTTGTCTTTCACACATTCAGTCTGTTTTTCTTCATTAGTAAAATGCAATTTTATAGGAGGAGTTGAATCATGTAGACAACAGATTAAGTAAAAATATTAATATGCAATAGCGCATAAATATAGCAAAATGCTCCTCTTTATAGTTATTTTTCTAGCTGACTGATGAGCTTATGGACAGAGTGGTTATTCTGAGGTAAATGTATTATTACAGTGCAATGTTTACAAGCTTTACACGTTTTCCGCAGTTTGAAACACTGAATGAGCTTTTACACGAGACATTCCAGTAAATTGTACTGTAGGCTCTCTTATAAAATAGCCTACCTTTTGATGTTAAATCATGTTCATTTCGTACTAGTAGTAAATAGAAAGATATAATGGGTTCACTTGGTGCTTGAACTGAGGCACTAAAGCGATCGCACGTGTCGCAGTAAGCCTGTGTTATTTTCCGTGTGCGCAGTCCGGACGCGTACACGGACAGCACGGACGCGGACTACTTGTATTTATACTACCGAAAGTGTACGCTGGTGGTCCGCATTAAAGAGCGCCAAAACCGTATTGTTTGAATTTCGTAATGAATTTGGCATCATTTTAAAGCTGATATACTGTTTATTAAAAAGTAACAAAGCACAAAGCTTTTTGCGATTACTGGACAGCAAGTGCGCTTCAAATAATATGAAGTTCACGCATTAACAGAACACAGCATATAGACTAAAATCTTGATAAGAAGCCATATTAGTAATGATTATAAACGAGAATTGTTAAGGATATTGCCAATATCCACACAGCTGACAGCTTTAACGTTACCTGTTGTAGTTTTTCAAGTTGTGCACGAAATAGACAGCTTTTCTGCACTTTTACTTGCACGTCTCCGTCATTTCGATCTCTATCACGCTGCGTTTAGCAGACTGTGTGCGTCAGCGCTGCTGTGCGGGAATGTTTCAAACTTTTCGTCTTTCAAAACACTGTCTTTTAATTTTAAGTTTAATACGTGAACATAACAAAAGATGTGATCGCAAAACAATCAGGAAAAAAGGCCTTCCATGCAAATTTTTAAGTCATAACATGTAAATATATATAGTCGCCAGTGGCGACCTCAGCAAAAACTTCTCTCGCAAATTAATATTTTTGGTCGTAAATGCGACCGTTTTAGTCGCAGTCTGGAGCCTTGTGTTGTCAGTCAAGTTGTCATTTAAAATCCCGAACATCATTGGTAATGTTATTGTTTAGTGATTATGCAAACAAAAAGTCATTTTATTTGTTGTTTGTTGATTTTTAAATATAAAACTTGGTGAAGTGATTTGTGTGTCAGTACTTTTTAACAATACCGTGATAATACTGATAACCGTGATAATTTTGATCACTATAATCGTGATAAGAAATTTTCATACCATTACATCCCTACAGTTGATACATACTATAATGTTAAAGGTTTTCAATTAAAAACAGAATCCAAAATATTAAATTTAATTGCAATTTATTTTTAGATGTAATCAACAAAATAAAACTAGCTGAATACAAACATTTAAACTGAACATGAGGCAGTTTTTAAATCAGCTTTTTAATTATATAATTAAGTTTCTATTCCAATTCGTTGTTGAATTGTGTTTCATAAAAACCTATTTTTATGACAGATTTATTAACATTAGGGCTGGCAAAGTTAATGCGTTAACGCAAATTCATTTTAACGGCACTAATTTTATTAATGCGCGATTAACGTAGCGCGCATTTTCTGTTTGACCCGTGGCCTAGAATGTAGTTGGACAAATGGAGATGCACAGTGTTGCTAACTTAACGACATTGCAGACCCCTTTAGCGACTCTTTTTCCCTTCAAATAAGCACCCGAATCTTATTTAGTTTCTGAGACTCACCAGTACTGCCGGGCGAGCGCGAGGTCTTGTTGTCCCAGCGCGCGCACAACACCTCTCTCTCTCTCTCTGTGCGTCTGCATTGTTCAGTGAGCGCCGGAGAGGAGCAGCACTTTCAGTTAAACACAGATATTATGTTGCTTCTCTAATTTTACATGCAAGTACAGCCGAAATCACAGCACGGCTATTGTCTTTATCTTAAGTGTATTTGATTTCATCAGACGACGGCACGATTATCAGGATTTTTTAGCAGATTAACATCTTGGAAGGGAAAGCTTTAATGTAGTCTTAATGGGTCGTGTTTCAATCACTATTTCATATTCATTCCGTTGTCTGACAACAGAAACAGTAGAATATATCAATGAAAACAGCTTTATTGAGAATTTAGCTGCATAAAAATACAGAATGTGGGCACAGAGAGGCAAACAAATGTAATAATAAATAATATATATACATTTTGCATGTTCAGAAGAAGAGTTGCCCTGTCGTGGAAAAATGTAAACAGGTTTGTGTAAGTAAATTGCTCTGTGCAAAGAAAGAGAAGTAATGGGAAACTGGAATTTCTTTTCTCATGTGTCTAATAGACATGAACAAGTTCTTTGAAAAATATCTATGACCTTTGAAACATGTCTAGTCTTCATGCTCTATGTTGACTATGGTTTCAATGATAATAAACATACACTTGCATAAAGCATCCAGATTTGTCCATGCCCATGTTGATTAGAGTATTAAAAACTTGAAAAGTATTAATTTAAGGTACATTTAGAACAAATAAAAATGTGTGATTAAGTTGCGATTAATCACGAGTTAACTCATGACAATCATGTGATTAATCGCGATTAAATATTTTAATCGATTGACAGCCCTAATTAACATGCATTACAAAGTTAGGTAAAACTGTAATGAATATAATGAACGAATAGTTATGGACAAGCTATGGACATTGAATCTTTCAGTAGTTGAAACACTCCTTACATGAGACATGATACATTTCAGCAAGTTGCTCTGTATCATACCTCATACCTTCAGATGTTCATTCATGTTTATTCCATGCAATAACTAGTAGTAAAGAGGAAGAGTTGATCGCTACACGTGCTCAGTGTTGCAGCTTGAACTGAGGTGGCTACAGCGTGATCTGTCATGCCACATCAAACGTTTCAAAACGATAATTAACAGAACTTAAAAGCTGAGATTTCATTTAAATTTCATGTAAGTTTCATATAAAAAGTAACAATGCACAAAGCTTAATGTGATTACTGGGCTACAAATGATGTTTATATACAGAATGTGTGTGAATATACTGTAAATATAAAACAGCAGACGGGCTTATTGAAAATGCTATTTCATTTTCTGTCAACAGGAGGTGCTTTTGGAGCAGCAGAAATAGCAGTTTCCCGGTAACGGCTGTACACAAAGCAGCACTGCCTTCATGAAACCAATCAGGCATTATATGAAAGATGAAATGAAAATTACACAAACTTTTCTGAAGACAGTCGGTTCATATAAAAACACCAGCACCGCGTTTTGACTGAAACGTGCAGAGCTCATGTTTATTAAATGAAGTCAAACTTTTTGGAAAATCTATTTGTGCCGGACACTGTTGATGTTGTGGCAACCCAGCCCTAGTCACTCTTTTTGGTATTGCTGAGTGGACCATTCTAAAATTAAAGCAGGAATTGGATTCTCGCTTGGTCTCATGTTAACACATATAAATGTTTAAATTTTGTGGCTAACACTTTCAAAACAGTATTTTAATGATTATACTGCTGTCCATCAAACTTTCAATACTGTACTAGGGGTTGAACGACTTCTGATTTTTTTAAAGTCGACTTTTATGTGATGAAAGTCGAGTCGAAGTCGACTAGTCGCTGATGACGTCATTAATGAACAAATAATTCTGGAGCTGTGATGAACACCTTGTGCACAGCTATGGCATATGACCCAGTGCTGCTCACATGGCTACTGCTCCTATAACAGCTCATTTTTATCAGTTCTTTTGTCTTTGGGTTGTTATATTTCTCACAGATTTCTGCTCGTTCTAAATCAGATACAGATAAAGTAGCACAGTAAAGATTACATTCATATGAATGCATTAGTGAGAGCGATTGCGTGTGAATTAATTCTACCTGGCAGCAACTCTCTACTAGTAGTGAAGCTGTGGGATTTAGTTATTAAGAAATATATGCTTGAACTTTTCAGTTTCTAAGCTATTTTATTGAGAAATCACAGAACAGACAATACATTTCCGCGCTGAACGATTCTGTGCGTGCGCGATCTGCACGTGATGTACGAGCTACTGTCTGAAGTCTATGTGTGTGCGTTACTGAGCAGCAGCGCATTATATTACAACGGCAATTAACTGACCTGTACTATAAGCTGTTTAAAACGTGCATTCTCCCGTTCAATTTCGAGCATTCAGTAATATAATCACACATGTCTTGTGCTGCGCTTTCAGAGTATGCATTTAGGCTATTTGTCATTTTAAATGTTTGGAAACGCAGCGTAAACATGGAAGCCCTTCAGAGATTTCTTATACTCTTGCGCCCTCTATAGGACCAGCGACTAGTCAACGTCAAGCTTAAAGCGTCATGGCAGAGCATTAAAGTCGACTAGTTGGTGCAACCCCTATACTGTACACACAATTTTTGTATTGAAGTGACTACTCTGTACCTGATGTTAGTGACCGGTTCATGGTTCTCCTGCTCGGAATCAAACATAGCCTCAAAAAGTGAACCATCCTCAGTTTCGTCATCGTCCTCCTTCACATTCTCATTTACTGTGTCCACCACCATATCTGATGTCTGTTCATAATACTGAACAAGCTCTCTTAGTTCATTCAAACGCTTATGCACCTCCTTAAGTTTCCTGCATTAAGTGACAAAACAGACATCAAATACGCTGCATTACTAAAAATTAACAATAAAAACAAATCAGTTTGGTACAAAAATTTAACTGAGATCAAATGAGATGAATAGAGAAACCTGAGTTTATCAGCAGGGTGGTTATCATCTAAAAGTGTGTAAGAGGAGGAAGAGTCCTGCCTCACTGGACGTGGTCCATTTCCCTCTCTACCCAATACAGAGGGACGCTCTGACATGCCCATGCGTGTACCACGCTGAATGACACTCTGACCTGAAGAAACACAAATACATTATTTAATCAGTAACAGTACTTTTCACACAATTGCATCAAAAGAATTTAACAACACAACATATTGCAAAAATGTGCAATAGAGATCATCTAAAGAGACCAGGCTTATTAAAAATAGAAAGGGTCAGAGTAACTATATGTGCTGTGTGAGGGGGCTTACATGAACTGTTGTTAAGGGTCTGGTCTCTAAGGGAGTGGAGTTCCTGAAGGATCTTGTCCATGGTCTGCTTTTTGTCCTGTAGTTCCTGCAGTTTGGTGAGTTTAGTGCTGGCGGATGTTGATGCAGTAGTTAGTGGGGCAGAGGAGGGCAACTGACTCCTGGAATTATGGGTAGTGCGTGATCGGCACACCTCTCTTGAAAGAGAGAGACATTCTGCCTGTCGTCGGTTGTCAGGGACCGTCTGAGACTGAGAGAGAAAAATAGAAATTTAGTAGTTAGTTTCTGTTTTATTTAGGAACAGAGAAAACTTTTTTTTTTTTTTTTTAAATGTCACAGTAGTTAAACATTAAATTGAATGCTACGTCATGTGATGTGGTTATATTATTTAGTTAGGACAATAGAGAACTTTTGTCTGTTCAAAGAATGGAACCGACATCATTCAACAATTGTTTTCACTTATAGATGCTGAAATGTCAAACTGCAATAGTCACTCTGTCTATAACTAATATTTACCATATGAGATTTTAAAAGCCTTGAGCACAAAAAAAAATATTTCACATATTAAAGATTTCACATATTAAAATACTTTCTAGTGTTTTGTCTAGTGTTTTTGATATGTGTGTGTGTGTGTGTGTATGTACCTGAGAATCATGCAGTTGGTTATGAAAGCGCTGGATAAGATCGTTAAGTTCATCATTGAGCTCTGAGGTAATGCTCCTTCCAGACACACTTCCAGTAGTTTCTGTAACAACTGTAACATAAAACAATGTCAATAAAAATGGAAACAATTCTAACTTCAAGCAGCATAAAGTAAATATGTTTCCCGCACCAGTGTCATCCATCACTGCTATGGCTTGTTCAGCGCTTTGCTGCATGGCCAGCAGTGCCGCCTGACGGCCTTGTAGTGCTCTGAGTTGTTCCTGCTGTTCTAGCATCTTTTTTAGTAGATCATGCTGCTTTCTCATGTTCTCTAGCTCTTCTTTCTGTTCTCCACACACACCATGACCCTGAGAAGGAGAGAGAAAGATATCATGAGGACAAATTACTAGTATAAACCTGTGGAACAATGTAATAACAACAACATGCTGAGGTTGTAGGTTGTTAGAGACATTACAGTCAGCTAATGCCTGGGCTCAACAATAAGGATCCCTGCTGACCAAGGCCCAAGGGTGTAAGAGAGTTCCAGGCCAGCTGACTAAATTGTCACTTTCAAGAATGTATACAAGAATGCATCTTTCATTAGCTAATCTTGTAAACTGGTTTTGCCAATAATTTGAATTTCGTAATGTACTGAACATTGTTGGTGTGAATTGTGATGATGGAATAGCATCATCATCTAACATATTCACTGAACTTCTCTGAAACATCAGTTAGGATCAGTCTTCAGCAAAAATGGGACAAGCAATTAAATTATATCTGTATAATTTCCAGCTATTGTTGTCAATTTAAATGTTTTTCTTAAATTGAACTCAAAATAATAATTTACTGACCCAACCAAGGGCCAGTTGCATAAACATAGCCACTGTAGGCTGTGTTTTAAGAAGTAGTTTAGTTACAAGGGGTACAAGGTGTAATCAGTCTTATTTTTCAGATTCAAATTAGTCCAATCCTTTTTATGTAACTGAAAAAAAGACCAGTCTTGAAGAAAAAAAAAACCAAAACAAAAAAACCAACAACTGAAAACTAACTTTATTTACTTAAGTTTAGACTAACTAGCTTATGCAACCAGCCACAGGTTAGCAGGAAATATGTTGACTGTGGTGCACAATCACATCACACAATTTAAAGACATTTGATGAAGCAGTTATAAATCCACAGAATTAGCTGTTCTCCAAGCACTGAACCCCAAAATAGTCTATCATGGACAAGTAATTAAACTCTAACGCACTTTTCTCCTTGTGAGGCTTTTGGTTGCTTTATCCACAAATGAACTCTATAATACCAAGCAGGGCTCTGAACGGTTCAAGGAACGAAAACAAAAACCGGAAACGAATGAAATTTTGACAGGAACAGAACCAGAAACAAAATCAAATTTTATAGTTCCGAACAGAATCGAAAATTTGAAATAGGCATTAACCGGTTAATAATGTTATTTTATCGTTCCATTTAATATTTGAAATTTGCTGTCAACCAATCATGAATTCCAATAGTACGGCCTATGCAAATGTAACGCTGATGCATCCAGCGAGTGAAATGCCCACGCTCAGCTGTGAACTAGGGATGCAACGATACCATTTTTTCAGAACCGATCCGATACAGAAAATTCTGAGTATCTGCCGATACCGATCTAATCCGATACCAGCGCAGTTTTTTTTTTTAAATCAATGTAGAATTTACTTCTTTTAAGAACTATACCACACTCAGACGTCTTTAGGAAAAGGGCTACCAAGCCACTTCTGAAACAGAAACAACGTCAGAAGCATCTTAACTGGGCTAAGGAGAAAAATAACTGGACTGTTACTCAGTTCAAGGTCCTCTTTTCAGATAAAAGTAAATTTTGCATTTCATTTGGAAATCAAGGTCTGGAGTCTGGAGGAAGACTGGAGAGGCACAGAATACAAGCTGCTTGAAGTCCAGTGTGAAGTTTCCACAGTCAGTGATGATTTGGGGTACTGTGACGTCTGTTGGTGTTGGTCCATTGTGTTTTATCAAGTCCAAAGTCAATACAGCCTTCTACCAGGTGATTTTGGAGCACTTTATGCTTCCATCTGCTGACAAGCTTTATGAAGATGCTGATTTCCTTTTCCAGCAGGACTTTAGCACCTGCCCACAGTGCCAAAACCACTTCCAAGTGGTTTGCTGACCATGATATTACTGTGCTTGATTGGCCAGCCAACATGCCTGACCTGAGCCCCATATGGAACCTATGTTATATTTTCAGAGAAAGATGAGAAACAGTCGATCCAACAATACAGACGAGCTGAAGGCTCAATAGTGCCTCAGCAGTGCCACAGGCTGATTGCTTCCATGCCACACCTCACTGACGCTAGAATTTGTGCTAAAGGAGCCCCAACCAAGTACTGAGTGCATAAATGAACATACTTTAAAGAATTTGAACTTTTCTGTTTTTCAAATCCTTTTTTGATTGATCTTAGGAACTATTCTAATATTTTTGAGATACTGGATTTTGACTTTCATGAGCTGTAAGCTCTAATCATCAAAATTAAAAAAAAAAAAAAAAAAAAAAAAAAAAAAACTTTTGAAATGTTTTACTTTACATGTAATGAATCTAAAATATATATGAAAGATTCACTTTTTGAAATAAGTTACAAAAAAAAATGTTTTTCACGATATTCAAATTTTTTGAGCTGCACCTGTACTACATATAGATAACTTCATTTTAAGATATAAAAATATTAAAATATAATCAATCTATGACAAAAATACTATTATAAACTAGGTTAGTGGGTAATTCAGCAGCAAAAGATACTCTAGAAAAATCATGGGTGCACAATTTTATAAAACCTAGTGAAACATTTTTATTTATTCATTTATTTTTTTAACAAATAAAAGTGAATAAGTGTACGACTAAATCTGGTAAAATGTTATACATTGCTCTTTGTATTGTTGTAAAATACATTCATGAAAAAACAAGCAAATACATTTATATAGAAATATATACTATAAAATTAAAAGACATTTATTTTAAATGTATTGCACAGTAATGAAGGCAGCAACATATGATAGATAGGACAGGACAAGAGAGACTTAATAATCTTTCATTGCGCAAAAGTATTATAATACGAAAGGCTTCAATGCAGAGCGGCACAAAGCGCTTATGCGCATCCCGTGCAGAGAATGATGCGCTTGAAGCAGCACGGAGTACACAGGGAAGAGATATTGATGTGTAGTATATTAAATCTGTGCATTAGTTTATTGAGCCTTTTCTTTTAACAGTTTTAAACTTCAGTTACTGTGCGCTCTTGAAGAGAGTTTGACTGTAGTAACCGAACGCAACACGCATTTTGATGTTGAATGGAGGATGACAGACAGTGGAGAGAAGAGTTTTACATGAACTTGAATTTAGCGACTTAAATATTTATCTGTACCTCAGATTAAACTATGGAACAGCTTCAGAACACTTGAAATATAGTGAATGAATATGGTGCTTTATAATGTTTTTGTGCCTTTCGTGGGGCTCACCAATAACACAGAATAGTATACATACAATATCGGATTTGGATCTGACCGATACCCGATCTGGCAGAAAATGCCAGTATCGGAGCCAATACCGATACTAAGTATCGGATCGATGCATCCCTACTGTGAACTCATCATAGGTAAGTCGCAATGGCAATGCACTGGCGTTAGAGTTTATCCGAGCATAGTGTAAGATGGATTCAACAGATCTCACACACCTGCAGCGCTTCTGTTAACGGAGAAAACAGAATAAAACTGTAGGCATATATAAAAAGGAATATAGGCCTATACACGAAATATTTCACTTAAATCATTGACAGATTAACAAAACGAAAGAAAAAATGTGCTGAGTTTCGGTTTATTTTGACGTGATCCACAGTTCACGGAAAGGAAAACGAGATGGGAGAAAGTAGTTTTCTTTATTTTGCAAAAGTTTTAGCTTTATTTATTTTGTAAATGCTTGACAGTTTGAACGATGTCTTGCTTCTATCTGTGCAACCAGCGTTGGTATGACCATCGCGCCGGCGCCTCACGCGCATACAGACACAACATATTTTTTGCGACATTGCAGCCTGTTCACTATCAAAATAAAATAGAGTTAAAGAAACATAAAAAGTTACACTGCTCCGTTGTACAATCTGTTGTGTTCAGGGTGACCAGTGCCTCAATGTGCTGATATAGCCGATGTGAAGGATGGTGTTTTACGTCAAAGCGAGTGAAGTACAAAGCAAAGCCTATTAGATAATCAGCAACCCTCTACGGACACCTAGCCATTGGCTAGTAAATTTTTTAGTTTACTCACCAGACTATATAATATATATATAAAAATATATAAATATAGATATACAGGTGCAGAGTTTTTGTTAAATGTGAGCCAAAATCATCAATTAAAAGAACCAAAGACTTGAACTACTTCAGTCTGTGTGTACTGAATTTATTTAATACACGAGTTTCACAATTTGAGTTGAATTACTGAAATGAATGAACTTTTCCATGACATTCTAATTTATTGAGATGCACCTGTATATATATACACATACATATACATACACACACACACACACGTATATATATAGAGAGAGAGAGAGAGAGAGAGAGAGAGAGAGAGAGAGAGTTTAATACTGTATATGTTTATAAAATGGCACAGCTTTTTAAATATCTGAAAGAACACTCTTAACATCAGTCAGTCTAGCATTATAATATGATATTATGATAATCAAGTATTATTTAATGATAGAACTTTAGTAATTAGAATTAAAACTTGGTAACAATGTATGAATGCATAGACATTTTAACTGAATTTAGGACTGGTGGTGGTGTTTTTTGGGTCATTCAGTGTTTATATAAAAAATAAATAAAAAAAAAAGGAAAAATAAACTAAAAATAATACTGATAAGATGATAAATAATAACAATAATAATAATAATAATAATAATACGAATTCTACTAAGAACAGTATACAGCGCACTAAGGATTAAAGAGCTGCTGGATTCATGAATATAAATCAGGTTGTGTGCGTTTGCTCGAACTGATTTGCTGAAATCAAAAAAGGGACGATATTAGGTGAGCACGAGCCAATGAGATTGCCGTTTGCGTATTAGTTCCGCCCACTACCGGAAAACCCAGCAGTTCTTAAAAGCTGAAGAAATCCAAAGGAACTCTGTTATTTTGACAGGAAAATACAACAAAGAATAGTGTTTACATGTAGCGCATCAATTCTGCATGTATGTAAGACTCTCTCTCGTTCTCTCTGCTCTCACCAAAGCGGCGGCGAGTCGTGCGCCGTTACACTGGAGTTCACGGTACGTCAAATACAGGTGCGCTGCACATCCATTGAGATGAACTGAAAAATAGCACAGATCGCTTGACGGAGAGTGAAACTCTGAAGCGCTCAGTCAGAGTGTTCGGCAAGTGAAAATATATCTGTGCTAAACTTATACTTAGCCTCCAACTCACACACTGGCGAGTAAAATCTGAGAATTTATTAGCCATTGGCTAATATTAGACATCATTTAGTCAGCCAGAGTGAAGATTTAGTCAGACAGATTGAAGATTTAGTCACATATGCGAGTGATTTACTCGCAATGTAGAGGGTTGATAAATAATATTTAAGCATCCAGATACGAGTATGGAAACATTTGGATTCATGGCAGATGAGAGAGGTAGGCATCACCTCAAATGAATTTGTTTTTGGATTGATGTTTTTATAGCCTAAACGCATAGCCTTAACTTTAGAGGATTTGTTGTGGAGAGAAGGAAACTAAATAACTGTGTTTATAATCAGGAATGTGATCAGCTAGAGACAAAAAAGAAGGAAAATCTGACCACGCCCCAAGTCACGCCCACAAGCCATGCCCCAGCACTTATTAAAAAATATATATTTTAGCACATTAAAAGATATATCTTATACTGTAAGAATACATACTATTGTCCTGTAAAAAAAATAAAAAGCAGCACTTAATAATCATGATAATATAATATATTATAAAGTATATAGTATATAGAATTGTTATTATTATTATTATTATTAAAGTACCTGCCAAAAGTTTGGAAACATTACAATTAATGATTCTGAAAAATATATTCTGCTCATCAAGGCTGAATTTATTTGATTAAATTAAAAAACAAAAAAACAGCAATATTGTGAAATATAATTACAAATTTTAAAAAAGTTTTCAATTTTAATATATTATAAAATGTAATGTTATTTCTGTGATGCAAAGCAGAATTTTCTTCATCATTACTCCAGTTTTCAGTGTCGCATGATCTTTTAGAAATCATTAGAATTTATTTGACTCAAGAAACATTTCTGATTATTATCAATGTTGAAAACAATTTTGCTGCTTCATATTTTGTGTGGAAATGGTGATACACTTTATTTTTCAGGATTTTTTGATGAACAGTTTAATGAACAGCATTTATTTGCATTTATCAAATATATTAAATTTGTTAATGCATTTATTAAATAGAAATCATTTTAAATGTCTTCACTCACTTTTTTTTATCAATTTCATGCATGAATAAAATGATTAATTTCCCTCTCTTTTTTTAATCTTATACAAATGTTTGAGTGGTATCGTTGTTTCCACATAAATATTAAGCAGCAAAGCTGTTTTTAACATTGATAATAATGAGAAATGTTTCTTGAGCAGCAAATCAGCATATTAGAATGATTTCTGAAGGATTATGACACTGAAACTTCTCTTTGTAAACAACAACAGATTTATAAACGTTTCTAATGATGAATGCTGCATTCCTAAATGAAAATTAAAGCGGCTCAAACCAATCGCAGCGCAGCTAGCACTAACTGTGAATCGAAACTAAAAACAGTCCTGTAACAGCAGACATGCAGTGCGTCAGACTACAGCCTGTTATATAATTACATCACAACTGTTGGGAGTTTTATAACAGCACTAGCAATCTCAAATTCTCACCAACATTCATAGAAAGTTACCGGGTCGAGTGACACGTTTTAGCGCTGATTCTATTCGCATTTGGCGCTTTGAATCATTTGAACACTTTTAACTGTCCTGCAGATGGCGCCGCGAGCTCGTGCAGCGCTCTCAGGATCATTCCATCCATGATGTTTTAGAAAACAATCTTTTCCCAGTTTATGTATGTAATAGCTCAAGGCCATTTGCACGATTTCAATCATCATGCAATAACCAACCAACCAACCAAGAATGGGATCAACTCATTAACTGTAGATAAAAAAAGTAAAAGGGCAGCGTCTAAAAAGCAGAACCTGTTGAACTGCATACGCTTCAAATAACATCATTTTGCAGTTCCATGGAAATGAGTCACCTTCAAATTTCTTCCTGCAGTCTTTCACCAAAAAAAAAAAACATTTTAAAATGACAATCATCTGTACATACATGTCATGCGGTGTTACTTTAATGTCACAATTTGCCATTAATTCATACAAAAAAAAAAAAAAACCACCAGCAAAAGAGTCAATTATAAAACACTACACCAATGACCTTCAATGACAAACTAGAAGAACAGGTCAAACAAGTTAAATAAATAACAATAAAACAAATCTCCCATCTGTTAAGAGGAATCAGCAATCCAAGTAACCAACTACGCTTACAAAGCATGAGCTCTAGATTCCACCTTGCATGCCTGTTGCATCCTGATCAATGTTCAGTTCAGGCATCACAAGAAGAGAAAGGGCCTTTGTGAGTACTCACAGTGGCACTGGAGGCTTCAGAGCGTGGCTCCAGGTTCAGAGACGTGCTCTCGGCCACTGAGCCTGAACCCACTGCAGAGTCCACCGTTGCACCTTCATCATCATCCTCATCCTCATTTTCCCTCGCCTGTAAAGCGTAGTGAGGAGGGGCAAGGCTCAGAACAGACCCAATTTAGAAGCTGCAGACACTTGCTAATGCTGCTACATTTGGGTATTTATACAGAGGAGTAAACCAAACAAAGGCAACAGCTTAATACAAAGAACCTGGAAAATATAATTTTAGGGCTATGACGGTCGCCGTGACAACCGCGTCACCGCGATGGTCGGTTGTCACCGCGGTTGTCTATTGGCACCGGCGGTAGTGCACATGACGTCACACACTATATAACAAGCAAAGTTTTGTATACAAATGTAATAATATTACAGTTGCCAATTGTTTTATTTAGACTATAAGTCTATGCTAATTCACAAATTACCTCAAACGCCATACACAGCGTTTCCTTTAGATTGGCAGGTTTGAGCGCAGGAAAATATCGTTTATTCTGCATTCAGCAAATTTACTTTGTGTTGAGCGATGGACCTTGTTGGGAAACCAAATTCTACATCGCCGATCTGGAATCATTTCCATTCATGTCACCCATTCGCGTTTGTACAAGTGTCTTCAAGTTCACGTGATCGCAAACGCCCGGCTGGTCAGGTTTGTATTGGTGAGGCTTTCTCCAAACTAGCCAAATACAAACGAGACTGCGATAAATGTAAGATGCTACCAAGAAATGTGGCAGCATATGCCACGATTCCTATTCCACACAGAGAGCGCGTGCAGACGAGGACTTAACGTGCCGGCTTGCTTGGTGGCGGAACAGAACCGTGTCTAAACCGGACGAGACCGGTGTCACGTCTGTGACTTGAACTTTGTGTCAGTACGTCATAAACAGGATGAAGCAGTTTACTGTGGGGATTTGTCGTGTCATGTCGCGCAGCATCCAATGTACAACACAGCACAACTGATTATAATGGGTATTTTGTCGTGTCTTGCCGCGCCGCTCGCGTCCGGTTGACAGGGTGTATTTAACTTTTTTTTTTTTTTTTTTAAGGCTACTTTCCTATTTGACTATTATTTGTTTGATATTTATTTTAGTGTTTTGCAGGCTGCGAGTTCACTGAAGGATGTGCTAAAATAAACACCCACGTTTGTTAATAGATGATCGAGCCTCATTTATTTGTTGTGTTTCAAAATTATATATATGATCATTTTTGAATTTGAATATTATATATATATAATTTTTATGTATAAATATAGGCTAATTAATATCATACCACCGCACCACCGGCGGTAGTTGGTCCATTACCACCGCAATGGTAAAAATCTGCCACCGTCACAGCCCTATATAATTTTTTTTCATTGAGCTTTACACTCAAAAACGTATGCACACAGCCAGTGAGGTCACACTGAAGTGCAAAAACAAGCCGAGTGGAAGAAAGACATGTTGCCCTAGATTTGGGCTCTACATTTATCAAGCCTATGCCACTAAGAACAAAGCCTAACACTGCATATCTGTGGTATGATTCAGGTTACTGAGAGACTGCTGATCAATTTTGTACAATCTGACAATTGATCTAGAATTAATCACAATTAATCTAATTGTTTTGTAGCTAATGTTAATGCATTATTTTAAAGATAAAATTACAATGAAATGTACAATTATTGGTTTCAACAATTTTTCATGGATAACACTCAACGTACACATGTACGTATATAACATCAGGCAAATGTCAGCAGCAATGCACTCGTTTGACTCGTCTGTACTCATTTGACTTGCCCTGTTCTCTTCCTCACAACAATCAATTCAACATCCTTTCTTCTCTCACTCCATCTCAAAATTACAGAAATCAATATCAAACTAAATATGTTTCTGCTTTCTGTCATTTTAATCTGCTAAATGAATATGCATAAATGCAATTTTAAAACAGAGGATTCCATATTTCTCAAACTACATTAAAATGTCTAGGAAATGCAAACACTGAGCCATATAAACTGCAATTTTCCCCACACTTTGTCATTATCTTGTTTTTGCAGCTAATATGCTGTTGCAGTGCTCTGATGGCCTTCTGATTTATTTATGTACAAATTAAGTTGTTTTACTCATGATTGATATTTTCATACTCGAGTTTCAATGACCTCTTTGAAATTTATTTATTTATTTATTTATTTTAAGAAAACCACAAATAAAATGCCTCTACATGACAGATTTAACCCTCTGGTGCTCTTCGGTCACTTTTGAAGGAAAAATTTTCTGTTTTGAATTTTTAAAAATCACAACTTCATCGGAATGGTATGAAACTTGGTGACTTTTATGGCATTTGGAATGTGAACAAACAAACAAAAAAAATGCTCACTTGTGCTCTTCGGTCAAAAATGACCGAACACAGGAAATGAATGGGAAATTGACAAAAACACAAAAATTCAGCAATTTTTTGTGTACAATCTACAAATTTGCCACAATGCAGAAAAAAAGTACACAGCAATGACGGGGTGAAACTCTAAAACATCAAGAGTGCAAAACCAACACATCCACTCACACACACGCGTACACACACACTTATACACACACATCTATGAACTGGTGTGACTGTAACAGCAAATATATCAAATAAAAGCAATAATTCAACTACAATGCAGTAAAAAAGTGGACAACAATAAAGGGGTTACACTCTGAAACATTAAGAGTGCAAAACAGGCACATCCACTCACACACACACACTCACAGACACATACACACACACAAATATACACATTCAATTGAATTGGTATGGTTATAACCATAAAGCCATAACAACTCAGAAAACTGAAATAAGAGGTTGAAATCAGATCAGACCAAGAAGGATTCAGCTCTGATAAAAAAATTCCTGTTCATTTTTGTTACTTTTTATAGAATTTTAATATTTTGTGTAACAAAATGCTTTCTCTGTGTTCAGGTTTGACTGTAGTAATAATAATTCAAAAACTGATGCTTTAAATCAACATTTCAAACCAAAAAAAAATCTAAACCTTTACAAAAAGTTGTCTTTGAAAATGTGTAAATATATATCCAAACCCACAACTTAATAAAAATAAGTATTTATTAGGGCTGCAACAACTAATCGATAAAATCGATTATAATCGATAATGAAAATCATCGACAACGATTCTCATTATCGATTAGTCGGGTCACGGCCAACTTCAGCCGGTCGCGTCAAATTACAGCACCGAATAACGCATTTCTGTGGCCAAAATGCATCTAAAAATAGTGGAGGAAACAGAAAGAGATGCTGCGGGAGAAGTATGTGAACCAAGCTGCACAAAACATGAGAAATCTTTATTTTAAGCTTTAAGTTAAGTTAATGCATTAGCGTAATGGCTTGCCCTGTCAGGCGCTTTGACAGATGCGTGCGCGCCCTCAGCGCAAAAACGTTCAGTTTACGGTCATATGCTTATCTGTAAATATCACAAATTCACGTGAGCATTTCCATTTTTGCATAAAGTTCCGTCCTGACAGTCTGTGTTAAGTTTAAATCTTTACTGAATGAGCGCGAGCGCGGCGGGCGCGTGAACGCGCAACAGAAAGGGAGACAATATTCAGCGCAAAAACATTCATTGTGCTGAAATATCTGTTACGTTAATATCTGAACGTTCAATTAAGGTTTAAAAGTCAACATGTAGTGCACGTATTTTATGAGAGTAGGAACTGTAAAGGGATAACTGCGTATAGTTGTCTGAATATAAATATCAGACGCTTCATAGGCGCCTTTTACAGGATAAAGAAATTACAGTAAACGTGACTGTGATCAAAGAGTTGGTTAACACTGAATTTGTGTTTTTATTCGTCTTTATTATCTTAATTTTTGATGGAGATTTAAACTATAGGCCTATATACAGTGCTTAAATTTATTAAAACAAATGTATTTAAGGTTTATAACAAATGTAAGCTTTGTGCCACTGCTGCTCTAAACTAACAGTATTGGTGTTTACTAAAATCATTTTTTAGCTGTCTGTATTGGTTAGTCCTCCAATATGCGTAAGCTCTTTAGTAACAGTGGGCTATTTCTAATGCTATAATATAATTATTTCTGTTATCTATGAAAGAATGAAAGATCTATGAAAGATTTTTTCAGACACCCAATTAGAGTCAAAAAGTAGCTAAACAATGCCAGCAAGAATGCATGCTGTTATGAAAGGCAGGAGGCTATTTTTTATGTGAATAAAAATGTAGTTGTTTCAGTTTGTTATTTGCCCAATAAATGACAATAACATTGTTAGATTTAAACAATTCTTTGACGGATTCCTAAAATATTTGTGTTTTCTCTTTATTATGACAGGTGGTCTAATAAATTAAGCACTGTATGTTTTTTATAGCATTCAGTTGGCACGTTTGTTTGAAGGACATTGGGCAGAATGTGGAAGTGTTTTTGTCAATAAAATAAACGAAGAAAATTTAGCGGTTTTTAAATCGGATTAATCGGAAAAAAATAATCGGCCAACTAATCGATTATCAAAATAATCGTTAGTTGCAGCCCTAGTATTTATGTCTAAAAACAATTACAGAATTTATAGGCCTTTTATATAGAGCTATATAGGAATCTATGGGCTAAACCATGGAATTGCAGATGTTTTTTCTTATTTTACTCCCACCAGATGGCACTAATCTGGCTTCAAAAAATTGATTTTAAAGGCATTGGCTCCATTTTAACATGAAATACTGCCTAATTGAAAAGTAATAGAACATATTTGGGGAAAAAAAAAATAAATAAAAAATAAAAAAATTGTATTATTTTCAATGGTAAAATTTGATCATAATTATTGCATAAATATTAATTAGTACCACGAAATTCTCTCAAAATACAAAAGAAAAAAGAAAAAATATTATTAAACAAAAATGTGTTACATTGATTTTACTGGGGGAGGGGAAAGTTCAATTTTAGGTGTTCAGTCACTTTTGACCGTGAAGATAACAAGTATGACTCCAAAATAAGGAGAACCAGAGGGTTAACTGAAATAGAGGTCTCACACCTATCTCTGTGACAACATCATATCAAAAATAATTGCATTTACACCGTTAAACAATCACAAGCATAAACACTGAAAGGCCTATTTTGGATATTTAGGCAGTAGTCACGAGTCCTTGAACAGTGTTGCAGTTTATCAATTCACAAATAACGTTTAGGCTACATCTTAAAAAGCAGAGATAATACATAAGAACTATTTGGAGATTAAGATTATTTGAAGTATTTTAGATGTATATTTACAATATCATCAACCACTGAAAAGCCTACAGTACCAGAAATTATTATATTCATCTGAACAATGATTCATTCAACGTATAAAAAAAGTCATTGTGTATAAATGTCATTCAAAGTGCATATAAAACACAATAACAACTTTCTAAAGACCTGAGAGAGAAATACTGACCAGCATCTTCTGAAGAAAACGCAAGTAAGACTTCTCCTGTTCTTTCAGGTGAGTGATGAGGAGAGAGAGACGTTCCACATTTGCAGGCACATCGTTCTTTTCCACCAGGTCGTCTCTCATGGATGTGGCCTTCCCAATGTATTCACGAATTTGCACCAGTTTGCTGACCACCTGAATGAAGAAACTGTGTGTTAGTGAACAGAGATGCACAAGCAGAAAAGGAAATAAAACAAACAAATAGAAAGGCAAACAGACTGAGAAATAGACAGAAAAGATATCAGGAGGTGCAAAGAGAGACAGAGAAGAGCAGAGAAAGAGACCGAGGAAGAGCTCTCACACGGACAGTGGCATATTTTTAAACTGGCCTAAATTCAGAGTGCACACTGACACATCTGTGCTCCAGTTTTTGCTCAGCAACAACAGGAGGGAATGTTCTAATGAACACAGCGAGGTTATGCCATCTACTTTTAATATTTAAAAGAAGATCATTCTAAAGTATTTTACAAACAGCCTCCTTGTTATTTTGAATAGGCAGTGTTATAGTAGTTGGCATTAATAATACTTGAAGCTTGATGGTTTCAGAATAATGAGGGAGAAGAGACTTGTAGAGGTTAAATCAAAAGAGTTTTAAGGTTGAATCTAGATTGTTAATGGTGCATCGATATAATATAATTATTTCTGTTATCTATGAAAGAATGAAAGATCTATGAAAGATTTTTTCAGATACCCAATTACAGTCAAAAAGGAGCTAAACAATGCCAGCAAGAATGCATGCTGTTATGAAAGGCAGGAGGTTATTTTTTTATTATGTGAATAAATATTTAGTTGTTTCTGTTTATTTGCCCAATAAAAGACAATAACATTTTTAGATTTAAACAATTCTTTGACAGATTCCTAAAATATTTGTGTTTTCTCTTTATTATGACAGGTGGTCTAATAAATTGTTAAGCACTGTATGTTTTCATAGCATTCAGTTGGCACGTTTGTTTGAAGGACATTGGGCAGAATGTGGAAGTGTTTTTATCAATAAAATAAAAAAAGAAGAAAATTTAGCTATTTTATCCGATTAATCGAAAAAATAATTGGCCAGCTAATCGATTATCAAAATAATCGTTAGTTGCAGCCCTAGTCGAAATGATAACTGATTAATAAATGATTATATGCATTTTATCTGCTCCATAAATAATCCTAGTTAACTTATCTGAACTGTTTAAATGTTTAGAATCCACATAAGTTTGTTTTTCAACAACCAGTCAAAATTTACCAGGGCATGCAAATTCGGTCTGTTTTTGGCCAGACAGAAACTGCATACAGGCTGAATGTAAATATAAGTCTCTGTAAATCCACTCTCTGACAGCAGGTGGCGCTGATGGAAAAGCTGAATTACAGCTGTTTCCCGTAAACTCTGTGGACAAAGCAGTATTGTGATTAAGAACATGTCTTTAGGTATTACATGGAGCGAAGATGAAAACAAAATGCCATCGAATCTGACTGAAGACAGTAAGAACCTTCAGAGGTACATTCATATAATTAATTCATTCATATATTAATTTGAATAATTCCCTTAGCTTAAACCTCCCAGTTTTTCTGCCCTATTTTCTCTCAAAACGAAACTACTCTGCGTGATGTGTGCACATTAGCATGTTACTTAAAACTGTGCTTTTTGCTGGACAGTATTTATTTATCGTGAGTTGTTCAAATCGCGGTAATTGAATACGGTTTTATTGATAATTAAAATATGAAACAGTAATACTAACCGTGGGGAATTTTATCATGATTTACCGTCAAACCAGTAATCGTTACATCGCTAGCTGTGAGTCTGAGTTGCTTCTAACGTTTCATATTTATAAGGTAAATAATTTATAAACCTACGCCAACAAAGGAGAATACATCGTTATCTTTCTAAATATGCTAACTGTTCTTTGCGACTTCAAAATAAAAGTTGAAAGAGTGGAAAGATTATTTTAGACTGACACAACAGTCATTTGTTATATTCAACAACAACATCAGCTCGTTCTGTGTCATACAAAATTTTCAAGTTTCACTTTTCACTCCAATCAAGTGTTTACATGTCCTGTCAAATGGATTAGAAAAGGTTTATCCTACCCCTCTCAACCCGATTGAAATTTCAATCGGTTTGGGCATTTTTATTCCAATGAGGTGTTTACATGCCACATTGCATACGGATTGGACTTATAAACCGATTTTACTCGGAATACAATGGTCCATGTAGACAAGGGGTGTCAAACTCAGTGCCTGGAGGGCCACAGCCCTGCACAGTTTAGATTCAGCCCTAATTAAACACACCTGATCCAGCTAATCAAGTCATTGAGGCTTATTTGAAAACTACATGGTATGTGTGTTGGGGCAGGGTTGGAACTGAGTTTGACACCCCTGATGTAGACACACCTAATGACAAATGCACATGCACACACCTAAAGACAATATTAAGACATTATAAAGACATTAAACTTTAAATTACCTGACTGCTGTCAATGCTAAGTTCTGCTTTTTCATCCTCCAATCCAAACCGCTGGGCACTGTCTAGACTAAAAGGCTCTTTAACCACTGCTGGAATTGGGGCAAACAGCTCTTTCCCAGGACTCTGTTTCTTGGGTTCCTTGCCCCCAGGTGTAGAAGAGGTGGATGCAGTGGGCTCTTTGCTTTTGTTAGTGTTGAGGTGAATTGGCAGGAAGTTGAAAGGTTTCTTGGCCTCAGTTGACAGCTGTCTCTGATTGTTGGCTGCAGTGACACGGCCTTGAGAGTCACTGCCAATACTTCTCTGTAGGGGTGAAAAGTGATATTTTGGTTTACCAAATGATGTCACTGACATTTGCATTTCCTTTTAAACCTGACCTGAATTTAATAGTGATCTATTTGATAGTGAGTATTTGAGTTTAAGTGTTTGCTTCTGAGGATTTGCTTCAAAACTAGCTCAAATCCATGCACTCAGAATTTCCCAGCTTAGAACTTCAGCTAGAATGAATACGTCGGAAAAGCGTGCTACAAAACCTAATCCTGGCAGGGCTCGCAAAATTTCAAAATCCCTGGTAGCCCTTCGGGCAGGTACTCTTCAGATTTTGGTAGCCCGAAAATTAATTTAACCAGCCCAAGTAAAAAAAAAAAAAAAAAAAAAAAAAGACTTTTTTTATTTATTTATTTTTTTAAATATAGAACATCAGATTGGATCAGATATTTTCAATACACAAATATCAACAAGGAAGGAATTTTATTTCTCTATTTACAGGGTATCTGCAGAATTTTTAAAAATAAATTTAAGGCAATTTATGAACCTTTTTAAAAGCAACACAAGTAAAATGAACAGTATGAGTGGGGTTGGACAACGTCTATGGAAACATACAGTATTAAGCCATAAAATGACATACAGTATTAAGCCATAAAATGACATGATTTACAGTTCATTGCCTTTTGAAGTTTAATCCAGCTGTATCGCCATTCTTGTCTTTTCATCCCCAACTGTAAGACCTTTTGAAATTATAGTTAAGACATTTCTTATACCATTTAACGTATTTAAAACTTGTTATGGCCTTAAGTTTGATACAACTAAATTGAAGAGTTTTTAAGCACCCGTGGGAGCCCTGTATTTAAGGTAGCCCGTCGGGCAGGGCAGTGATACATTTTGGTAGCCCAACTGGAAAACACAATAGCCCCGGGACGTCGGGCTAGCGATTTTGCGAGCCCTGCCTGGTTGTAAAGCCCCACTCACCTCATCCAGATCTGTGAAGTTTATGACCTGCCGGAGTCTGTCAAGCTCAGCCTGGTCAGGCACAGACATTTGAGTACTGTACTTCACATGGGGGAAGGAATGGGGTGTGCGTGCCCTCCGTCGTCCTGCTCCAGGAGTGGACTCCGGAGAAATGTCATTGGTTAGCCGGCTCTCTGACATAGCAGAGAACTTCTTCCTGTTCTTCTCAGAGGAGCGGTTGGCCTTCTTCTGCTGCACTCCCCAATCCTGAGAGAATAGAGAATCAACATTTACAAAACATAAATGATAACACAGTTTAATGAGGTTTTGCTAAAGCTTTATTGTTTAATCAACTGAGCATGAGGTGAACAACAGCTCCCAAGTCTCAAATATAGAGAAAAGAGTTCTAAAACCCAGAAACAATGCCCTTCTGGTTCCATCATACGAAAGTCAGTAGGGTTTTTTTAATGGGATCTTGAATGCCTGCAATGGGCTCGGTGCACAAGATAGCGCCGGTGAGCTTCGGTGACGCGAGTGTGCGCATACTTACTTCCAGTCTTGCGATGTTCTCATTTACTGTAAGGGAAACTTACGTGCGAAACTTTGCTAGATAGATATAATTACTGTTTATCAAATTAAATAGCAGATAGCAGTATATTAAAGACAAGAGAAAACATCCTCCCTACATTATTGCGTACCTCTGTGTGGAAATTCATTAAGATAAAATGTGGAGGTTGCTTCATTTTTTCTTGATTATGCGGTTCAGCGTCAGTGGTTAGTCGGTCCACAGGGATCTCTTAATTCAAACACAAACCATTCAAATGAGCAAAACATTTTCGAGAGTTGATTTTGTTCTGACTGCTATTTATAAGATAATAAGGTTTGCGAATGTCAAACGACACTCAGAGATTTTTGTTTTATTAACTTTATTTGATCATTTATAACTACAATTTAACACAGGCTAATGCAAATATGGTAGGTTTGTATTAATTAAAAGATCGGTGTTTACATTTCCCTGTGTTTTATTAATATTTATCTGTTTTGTGAAAGATCTGTTGCATAAATCATTATCTGTCTATTAAGCAGCACATGTATATTTTTACGATTTCTTTTGCATTAATTATCAGATAAAACAAATCTTTAAATTAGTCATGTTGTAGTTGTATCATTTTACAGCCCGTTTTTGTCTCATTTAAAAAAATATGTTTGATGCAAAGTTAACTGTGTAAAATATTAAAATATGAGGACATATTTCATTCATTTTCCGGGACCCAAACATACGTAAGTTTCAAATACACTGGCACAGTTAACATTTATTGTATAGTAATAATAGCAGTGTAGATCTTATTTGCATTTGAAGTGATATTATAAATCCTGTAAACATATATAGAAGGTAATATACGGATTTCTCCGGTTCTCTGCACTGGCATTTAGCACAACCGGACGTATCTATGCACACACTCGCTAGACCGGAAATCCAAGATGAGGGAACTAGCCCATAAGGTCTTTAACACAATCTCAAGAAATGATTACATTTTATTCTACAACATAATTTACTAATACCCCATTTATGATTGTTTAAGCTTTTACAGGTCTTGAAAAGGGAGATGGCTAAGAAGTGACTAAATGGGATGTTGTCAGGGACATTAAACATCATTAAGCCCAACAGGAAAACTACTCACTAGTCCATTTCTACAGCCTCGAGTGTGTTTATACTTATACTCACTTATACTATACTGCAAACTATTCTACCTCAAACTTTCCAGCATGTAGATTTTAAATTTACAGCTAAAAGAGTTGAAGGCTAATGATGTAACTTGGCAACCATGCTGTAGACTGTTCATAACCTAAGGTTTCACTTCTGCCAATTGCATTTAGGGTTCAAAATGTATAAAAGTTGTGTTAATTCGTGAAGATTATCATGACGAACAAAATATCTAAGACTCATAACCTTTAATTGTTCACAGAGCTTATTTTCTGCAATACTCCAAAAGCCAACAGAAAAAAATCTTGGTTTTTTGTTGAGGGAACCAGAGTGATGCTAATTTCCGGGTTGGCCTACAAACATGCTTCATCCTTGTCACACTCTACGCAGAAGTATCAATGTGACTGAATCATACCATATTGTTAAGTCGGTCATCTAAGCTTCCATTGGAGATGCTCCAGTTGTGCAGCTCCTGCTCATCTGTGCCGTCTTCAAATGGTGTGCCGCCCGTCGCCATCATGAACAATCAGAACCTGCAGAAAACCACCAGATGAACACTCACACAAACCTAACCTAAAGAAACGCATAACCCCAATCCACTTTCTCTGAAAACTCATATACACTGTGCAGACACAAGGCTTCTTGATGTGACAGTTTCACTTGAGGGGCTGAGGTTTGTTAGACCAGCTGCCAAGCAACATAAAACAAGCCATACTGACCATGACAACTTTAACTTGAATAAACTGTAGATAATGACAGACGTTCACCACAGTATAAGTTCGTATAATATCCTTTAAAAATGTACTGTGGCAATACCATGGTGCAGTAACTGAAATACAATGGTATTTTGATACATGTATTCAGTGTGGTACTGAATCCACTTACATGGTTCTCCAAAGGTACTAACATGGTACGACCATAGTAACGTACGTGTATTAAAAAAAAAAAAACACACATTACTATGGTAAATGTGCAAAAAAAAAAGTTAGGCTACTGCTATCTAAACGTAACTTACTTTTCAAAAACGACGTCTGTGCACTGAGGTCTGGTTTTGGTCTCTCGTTTGAGTCCGTTAAAACGGTCAACCCGCTCAGTTTCCCGGCTAACGTCAACACTCGCTTCTCTCTTACATATCGTTCACCTGTGCAGGTGAAACTGTGCTGAATACGTTTAGAGTAACGTTAGTTTATGATATTACAAACCAACGGTTTTTATAAATTGAGTACAAACTCCCTCACAGACATAAAATCCTCGAGCATAATGACTGACAAAGACTTCAAGAGGCGCGTGAAAGCTTTTTAGTCTGTCACTATGGTAACCTCTGGCACGAGCCTTGGAACTCTAACGTTAGTTCCCCGCGAACACTCCCGGCTTAGAGAAATAAACCCAACACAGGGTCACAACAACACAGCCAAATATCTCAAGTCTGGTTAATATATTTATAATAAAGATAGGAGATTAGAAGCTAAATCACACATTAGCTCAATGGTATGTTATTCTATATTGACATAGGGCTTGGTGTTCTTAAACTTGTCCACCTGACACAAAGGCATCTGACCGGAGTATCACTCTCACATAATACGATCCACTCGGTCCACCTTCAAGCGTCCCAGATCCAACTGTCCCATTTAAATTGCTTTTCATAATAATAAAACGAGAGCAAAACTTTCACATTTGAGTGGTATTTCACTCCGAGATACGAAATATGCTGATGTTTCTTGAAATAACTTTGAATGTCTTTAGTGAGGGAGCTAGCAAGCTAACAGAAGTTGAGAGAGAAACAACTGAACGAGCACAGCTAGCAGGCTGTTTTACTGAATAATCAGGAAACTTACCTTGAACGCTGAGGCAAACTATTACTGCAACATGAAAATTATTCTCATATGTAGTCTATTAAAATCCCAGATAAAGTGTCAATGCGTAGTGTGCCTTCCACTCAGAGTAAGCGCCTCTCCAGTCGCGGCCATCTTTAGCCCATTTCCAAACAAATAGGCGAAAGGATACCGCTCTCATTTTCATTAAACCAACATTTATTGTGGATTTCCTTTTATTTTTTGCATATTTTGACATTAAAAGTTGTGTGTTTATATTTTAAGATGATATCATTAAGTAGGTTAAGCTAGCTAACAAATTGAGGTCACAAAAGAGTGGCACTATTTTACTTCTCGGAAGCATTTGGAACAGTTGGAGAAGTTATGCGCAATGTCTTAAAGATACAGATGCAGAGAAATGTGACTGATGGAATGATGGTGATGAGTTTAAATACTTAAAAATAAATGAAAATCAAGATAAAAACGTGATATTATGTAATGAAAAATCCACACATAGGCCTAACCAAATTGTTACCCTTGGAAATAATTTCAAGGACAAAACCCTCAGTATAATAACAATAGTTTATACTTTGAAAAATGCATGGCCAGCCTGTTTTTACATAGAATAAGACATATACAGTCTTTCTCTTCACATCACATGAAGTTACAGGGCATGGGAGATTTTTATCGATGAGTAGGCTACATGGTCTTTGTGCTTTTTATCATAAGCACTCTTGGTAGGTTACACTGATGCATCTATATATATTTGACAATGCATTCATGAAAAAGAGACAAAACGTGTGGATCTGTTGTTTTATAGTACAATGTCACTTGGAGGATGATGAGAACAAAAATGACAAAGTGAATAGTACTGGTTCAAACAAACTACTTAGTATTAGTAGCATGAGGATGAACATACATTCAGAAATGCACAAATGCATTATAATGGAAAATAACTAAGTAGGTGTTTAGTTACACTTTAATTTAAGGTCAGACACTTTATTTTAAGGTAATTCGTTAAATAAGTACTAGTAATATCAGTTAACTACACATACTATTATGGCTTTGGTTTAGGATTAGTTGCATGTAATTATGCATAATTTACTGTTAGTGCTATAGCAAGTACATGTAACTTGTAATAAGGATACTGTAAAATAAAGGGTTACCATGTTTTTAGGCTTATTTTCACTGGCATTTATGCTTTCATTTGGCTACCCATTTTGAACAGACCTTCACGACTCGAGTGTTCATCAGGGAATGATTTTCCTTTTTGAAAAGGTATGTTTATGGATTTTTACTGTTAGACATATTTCTACTGAAATAGCTGGCTGTTTCCATGGCAGGCTGTTGATATCATGCAGTCAGCACTTTCTCAGTGCAATTCAACAAGCAAATACTGTGAGTTATGATCATTCCTGTGGCCGTACAGATATTGACACATGTACACGTACACATATGCACATGTATGCATGTGTTTTTTCTAACATGCACACACATGCTCTTTATAATCTATCATTCTTGCCCTCTCGGGCTCTTTACACACACCGGAAGAAATACTTAAGCTCTATAGTGTGAAAGTTACTATGTGATTAGTAATAGGTTTTCTGCAGGTTTTATGAAAGTAAATTGAAAACTTTTTAAGACATTTTTATGACAAATTAAAGAAAAATTAAGGAATAAATGGAATGGAACACAATATGTCTACATGGTCTCTAAATGTAAATGTCTTGAATTAGCAATGCTTTAAAGTTTGAAAATACAACTTCCAATCCATTACTTTTTAATAAATTTAATAAATAAATAAATAATAAAAAAAAGTCTTGAATAATTTTGTGAAAGCTTTGCTTAACCCACAGAAACTCCAAATAACTATTAAAACTTGCAATTAGTTTTGCTTTCCTTTATCTCCAGTTTTTATATTATAAAAAATGGGGAAATACAAAAACATAAAAATAGCTCAATAACATAATGTGTGCCTTCAGCTCTTAACCACAAGAAAACTTACACCAATATTAGAATTTACAAAGTCTACATATTATATAAAAATATATATTTTTGTTTGTAACCGTATTGTAACTTGTCAGTATTCCACTCCTCCAAACGAGCATTCGCTTCGCATTTCCAATTATGTCCACTAGAGCTCACTCTCGCGTGATTTGTCTTTCCATTTACAGTGAAACGTTTTAGCTTTAACCATAAGGTGGCAGAACAGGTTAAAGTGAAAGTCCACTCCAAAAGAAAAGTCTGTCATCTTTTACTCTGCCTCATGTCAAACCTGTATGACTTTCTTTATTCTCTGGAACACAAAATAAGATATTTTGAAAATTGTTTTGGACTTACTGTACGTACAAAATAATACAAAAGTGTTTCCGTTTTTGGGCAGACTATCCTTTCCATAACACTGAAATTGTCAATTTAATTTCAAATCCTGCCAGTATAAAAACACATTCTATTTATTTTTAAAAAAGGTGGTGGAATAAAGAAGAATTATAAGAATTATGTATAAAGTATAAAACCACCATGAAATCATGCTCTCTTGGTCAAACTGTAAGATAAAACTGGAAAGCTTTGAGTTCACAAACTTCTTTTTTTTTGGTCATATTTTTATTTATATTTCCTCTAATGTATACAGGTACTTTATTTAAAGAAATTCTAAACTTAAACCCTGTTTGTTGTTTGCATTAAAATAAACAACACAAAATATAATATATAAACATCCAGAAATTTAATGCATTAATTAAAAAAATAAAATAAAGCAAAGAAGGGCACTGTGGTTGAGATAGGGACACATTCACACCTAAAGCGTTCTGGATGTGTGGGCCACTGGACACAGTTTGAGAGAGAAGTAAATACATTCTACAATATTAGGAATAGAGATCTGGATCTACAGTATATGCACTCCAGTTCAGAGGTGTGGTTGAGATTTAAGCATCTTTCTTGAAATGTCTTTTTTCCTTTGAGAATCATGCTGTAAAATGTCAAAATAGAGGACTTCTGTTTTCCTTCCTTTTTGCAAATATCATATAGTGTTCTTGTCAGCATACACTTACTATACACATATGACTTACTATGCACAAACCATTTTAATAAAAAAAAAAAAGGTTAAAAGAGCACAAGTAACAGAAAATGGCAGTCCGAGGAAGAGATACTCTATGTACAAGCCCTGAGGTATGTTCCCTCCTCAAGAGAATTTTTGTGTGTATGTGAAAGAGATTGAAGGAGAAAAAAAAAAATAAAAATAAGGGAGAGACGGACAATAAAGAACAAACGAGCGTGTAACTGAACAAGGCAATTCCTTGATCTAGAAGTGCAACTGTGCATCATTGTCTTTAACTGGAAAGGGAACATTTATAAACTCTACAAGCCTTTACAAGCTGTACAAGTCCTATTATAGGAATAAAATGGCCAAAAGGTCCATAGGTGCCTCTGAGCGAGCGTGGTCAGCATTCAGAGGTTATCTGGGTGATATCGGGGTTGTGGAGAAGGAGGCAGAGTTTTGGGGCGAGTGGAAGGGAGAGGAGGGTGAGAGGCGTCGAGGGCTGCAAAGGTCCCCGTTGTGTAGTTTCCACAGCAGCTCCTCGTTCTCCATAGATAGCCGCTTGTTGACCTTTGACTCTTTCTGTAGGGTCTGTTGAAGCATGGCCTGCTCTGAGGAGAGCTGCCTATAGTCAAACAAGGAAAATTTGAAAATTTCTGCTTTGAGAATTGAATACACTGATATTATAAAGAAAAGGCTATGCTGGATCCTAGAAATACACAAAAGAGTCGATTTTTGTGCCTACAAAAATTCTACTTACTTTGAAAGTGCAGCATGTTTGTCCATCCTAGCCTTGTAGTCTTCGTTCTCCTGCTGGACCTTATTTAAACACTCTTCCAGTTTCAAATTATCATCAATCTGTAAACAACATTGAAAACATGAATGTATTATTTATTAATCAAAAAGACACTATACCAATGGTAAACCCAAAGTTAAGTTAAAAATTTCAGTTTTTGTCTTTATAGATTTCTGTGTTAGAGTGTTTAAATGTGACAAGTCACAAATTTTTTTTTTTCTTTATACAGAACACAAAAGACGATATTTTATATTTCTCATTGTTTTTGTGTGTATATATACATATAAATATACAGTGAAAGTCAGTACACTAAAAAAAAACTTGTTGGGTTCATTTGATAAAATCTTTGTAACAATTTGCAGTAACAGTTTTAAAGTAAATTTTACTGCTACTGCGCTATACAATTTACCTGTTATGGTCAAGTAAAATCTACATACTGTTGAACTTAACATTAATTAAGAAATTAAGTAAATATGACAATTATATTTGATTTCACATATAGAATTAAGTCAAACCTAGTAAATTTAACAAAGGAAATAAGTAACTTTAGCTTAACCAGTAAAAGTTTGAGTAATTTTTACTTAGTCAAAGCTCACTGTGATTTTACTCAATATAGCACTGAATTAAACCACGCTTTTAAAGTGTATGTTTTACTCAGTAAGTAAATAATGCAATAGATATCATGTAGACACCATATTATCTACATGACTAATAATGCGGCACTCATCCGAACACGGAGACTTTAATACTTGGTACACAATACACAATGACAATAACATTCTGTTGATCATTTTTGAGTATGAATGTGTCATTTTGAGTAGAAAATTAAAGCTACTAAACCTAACAACAAAAGCAAATGATAAAACAGTGTAAATACAGCTGGAAAACAGCTATAAATTAATTAATTAATTAATTAATTAATTAATTAATTAATTAATAAATAAATAAATAAATAAATAAATAATCAACCTTATTTTTTATTCATGCCCCAGTGCATGATGGGAACACCAGTATCAGAAAAGTTGAGTAGGTTTTACTTACTTACTTTATAACATTGATATTTATGCTTTAATTTCTACACGCTTGAATTGAGCACTTATATAGAATTTACAGTTAAATTATTGCCTGAACTAACTTTTTCATGTAGAAATTGCATTTCTTTTTCTGTAGTATTTACTCTACCACAAAATCAGTTTTATCGGTGTAGGATCCAATATCATTTTGGACTCAAATGAATTTCATTATATGAAAAAAAAAAAAAAAAAAAAAAAAACATTCTTCAAAGTGTCTTCTTTTGTGTTGTACAGTCATTCAAGAAAATTGGGTGAACTATTCTTTAAGTCATCATTTTGGATTAGTCAGTAAATAACTAACAGTGACATAAATTATGTAAGAATATAAGGAAGCTGATTACTGACTAATCTAAAATTAGATGGGTCCATAATGCCACAAGGAAGCTACAGGGGCAACTAATGCATATTTATTATATCTGTGCATATTCTCACCAGTTTCTCCATCTGCATGAGTTTCTTGTCTTGCTGGTGTATCTGGTTAGTCTTTATTTCCAGCACGGCTCTGAGACTCTCCAGCTCCTGTTCCAAATACAGTGTGTGGGCATCCTTCTGCACACAGAGAAACAGGTGCTCAGTTTGTGTTTACGCCATCTGGGACTACAAAGAAATACATGGAGCATCTCTACGGGTCACAGGCTTGGCATGGGTCATAGTAACTAGCTTTACATGGTCAAGATGGTTAATCAGATGTCCCACTAGACTTCTCGAAACTACGGTTGGGGATGTTGTTGTTGACAAGCACACCAGAACAAGAACAGAAGAACCACACAAATATAAACATTTCTATTGGACTGCATTAGGGTGCAGTTCTTGGTGTCAGTGTTGTTATTTAGAACTTTTAACAGTCGTTTTTGTTAATAGAAAAAAAGGCTGAACTACAATAACATGTAAATAATACATGAACATTTAAAAATTATAAATGCTGTCTAATTGAAACTAAATTAAAGTACTAAAATTACTACAACTAAAATTGAAAAAAAAAGCCTATTAGAAATATTAAAAAGTAATAAATTTGACAAAAAACTTTTTTTTTTTAAAATTACTAAAACTAAAATTAAAAATGAAAACTGAAAATATGACAATAAAAGTCAAAATATTAGTAATTATAATAATATATTACCATTAGTTTTGGGGCTTGTCTTAAAACTAGTGAAAAAAAGGATTTAAATTCAATTACGCTAACTGTTAACCAGCAATGTGGTTATACTGTGAATAATACATATTACTGCAAAAGTATTGCAAATTTTACCTGACTTTTGTCTGCCAGAGCTCTCCTCCGTTCCTCCTCTTCTCTCAGTCTTTCTTTCAAAGCCTTGTTTTCTGCTGTCAAAGTCTGAATTTTCTCCTGTAGGGGAGAGAAAAGTGATTAAATAAACAATAACCAAAAAGCATATACACATTATTTTCAATTTGCTAATTAAGCATTATATGAATACTACATTTTGAAGATTAAAAGTAAGTTAATTCATATTTGTAAGTTAAGACAGTGATGCATACATTAAGCATGGCTTCAGACTCCTTGAGTGTTTTATCAAGTTCTTGCATGTCCTGTTCATGAGTCTTCCTGAGCTCTGGAAAAGGAGAAAAATGAATTGATCTTCCTCATCCGACAGAAAGATACAGTACATTAAATGAAAGGATAAACAATAGGCTTTTTGATGAGTGCAGAGATATTACCTGCAAGTGAAGTCTCATGTTCCTGTTTCAGTGTTGCTATCTGCTGAGTGTGTGCCACTTCCTGTTGGTTCCTCAGGGCTTCTTGTTTGCTCCTCACATCCTCCACCTGTCAGTGGAAACCATACTCATCATCATCATCATCATCTAACTATACAATTTTTGCTCAAGTTGCACTGATTGGTACTGCAGAGCAGACGCAGCATCATGCAAAAATATGTTTTCAGTTACTGATGCCATTTATTCACAGTTATCCATAATTAATTTAAAAAGACAAACATTTAAAAAACAGTTCAAACATTCAGAAAATGCGCTGACAATAAAACAGACGTAATATTGCGTGATTAGAGCCATGTGATTTGAATTGTTTAACATGATTACATAACAACTGTGATTTCAGTGTGATGTAAGCAAAGGCAAGCCCATGTAAGATCCTACCTGCTGCTGCATGAACGCCCTGCATTTATCCGCCTCCCTCTGATAGGCCTCGTGGGTTTTGTCCCATTCTGCAGAGTAGAAGTCCTTCAGTCGCTCTTCCAGCTGCTGTAGTTCTGTCTGATGCTGCTCCTGTAGTTTCTGAAACAATGCCTCCAAAGTTACACGCACCTCCTCCTTCTCTCTCTCCAGCCGCTCACAACATGAGATAGAGTTTCCTGGGAATTAAGTGATAGAGAGGAGCATGTTAGGAAGAAGATGATTCTTGATCTTGTGGTCCTGATCTTCAGAACTCTCAAGAGGTACATAAACTTGGCTTTGTCTTAGTGCTTGGTCTGGATCTAAGTCTTGGATTCAACTACTCCATATCTAACATACTGTGGCTACTTGAATTTAATGCTGGAACAGATTCTCTCTTTGTTTACAACAATATTTTTTGGACATGTCTTGGTCTGAATTAGGGCTTTGAAGAATTTGGTATTAGTATTGCTAGAAACTTGAACAGATTCTCAAAACCATCAGTACATTCTAGATTTTATTTTATTCTTAGATTGTGACTATTGTGTTGCAAATTTTAAAATTTTATTGAATCTAGAATGTTCTGATGGTACAAACATAACAATATAAAATCCACCAGTTGGTCAAATTTCTAAAGAGTCAGTAAAATCCAGAATAGAACCTAGAATGTACTGGTGGTAAAATTCTTTAAGTTGTCAGAATTCTATTTCTAGATTCTACTGACTCTTCAGTGAATTAAATATGTAGAAATCTATAAAGTTTTGATGGTCAATATAACACAAAATCTAGAATGTACCATGGGTTTAATTCGACAAAGAATAAAAACTAGAATTTAACCTAGTGTAAACTGAAACAGCAGAACACTTCTAAAAGATAATTCTACTGAAAATAGTTTTTGTTAACTGAGATAAAGATTAAATAAAATAAAAAAACAATAGAACAGAAATGTTCTAGACATTTCTAGAAAAAATAGGAAAGTAGAATAGAACTGCACTAGAAATGAAATAAAATAAGCTTTAAGTTGAAGTAATAAAATTACTAAAAATAAATTAAAGCTATAAAGAAATATAAAAAATAAAAATAAAAATAAAACAACACATAACAAAAATCCCAAAACTTAAAATAATGAAAACTGAAAAATATTAATAAATACCATAATAATAATAATAATAATAATAATAATAATAACAACAACAACATTATATATATACTAAAATAACACTGATTTAAACCTAAATTACATTTAGGAGGCACGTATAGCTGATTCAATTATAAACAGCTAGTATAATCTGGAACTTGCTCATGGTTTAATTAGCTAAATATTCTGTAAAAATCAAGATTTGAATCTAGAACATACTGTATATATACATACTGTGTATATAAATTACCATACTTGGCCACATCACTTTCACTTTTTTTTAAGAATTTAATTATCAGTACATTTACATTAAAATTACACAATTACAAATTCTGCAAAGTGCAGTAAAGATTCCTCTCAAATTTTCAATGGACATTTAAGCCTAGCATGCATATGCTTCTGAAACCTCAGGATAACCATTTCTTTGAATTCTGTGAGGTAAAGGGCACTGAACCAGAAGCAGAGTGTCATTTGGCAAACTGAACCTTCAGACTTGCATACAGGAGCCAGTGTGAGTGAAACATTCCTCATACACCACACACATCCTTCACACTTGTCCCGAAGCCAAAGGCCATGACAGTGCGTAAGGCCAGACTAATTAAACACAACAAGCTGCACATCCTTAACATTCTACAGCATTAGAAATGTGTGTGTCCAGGCTTGCCAAGAATGTGTGCGTATTTGTGTTCAAGGTACAAATGCACTGAGGAGTCATATTTTGTTGCTAACACATACAAATAAATACACCAACTCCAAACACAATAAAAGGCAGTCAAACGTCTGCAGGGCGTAATAAAACAGGTGGAATGTGATTGCCGTGTGGTTGTTAACATCGGTTTCCCAATTTCCAAACAATGAGCTGTTCACTTCCATCAATACGATGCTCATCAGAACAGAGAATTCAACAGGATAAAACATGAAACAGCCTCACTCTGGATTGTAGAGAATAATATCATCCAAGAACAAATATGTGACTGGCAAATCACAGCAAGATAATAAAGTTTCAAACACAAGCTATGTGGTGTTAATGATAATATAGACGAAGAAATAATACATAGATTGCTAGAATTTAACATTTTCTAAAGAAGAGTTGAGTGAATACGGCTAAATACGGCTTGGGTAAATAATCTGTAAGAAAAAAAAAACATGTTAAAACAAATTCTGCAATTCCAACTAGGTGTGACCCTGAAACTAGACATTCACACAGACCTATTTTATCAGAATTGTGCCCTTGAGCGAGGCAGTTATTCCAAGGTTTCTCACAGAGACTTTCCCAACAATTAGTGTTTTTCAAGTCACTCTGAATAAAAGCACCTGTTAAATGATAGCTATCTAACCAAGATGAAAGCTTATGGTCTGTGAGCCTTGAGAAGGGACATAATAACCAAGCCTCTGTGTGTGACCAGACATGTGTTGCTTACCCAGTTGCTCTCGCAGGTTGTTGATTTGGACGGAAAGTTCTTCCTTCTGTTTGACTGCCACCTCACGCTATAACAAGTGACAGAAGAAACAAAACCAAAAATTAGTCACTCAAACAAATCAAGAAAGTGTAAAAGCATAGTTGGCAATAAAATGCCTAATGTAAAGATTTTAGGTAAAAGAATATATAGTATTAGACTTATAGAATATACAGTATACAATAAAAATAAACAGGAAAAAGCTTAATTTATATTCTTTAAAAAATAATGCATTTTTGAAAAAATAAATATTACATTTAGTTAATGTAAGGTCATAAAAGGTGCATCATTTTTTTATCATACAAATGTTTAATACAAAAAAATAATGTGTTTTTTTTTAATATTTTTAGAAGTATAGCTTGTCACAATGCAATGGTTCTTAAAACATTTTCAGAAAAAGTTAATAAAAATGAAAAACAACCTAACAAACCAAATCTAGGGGACAGTGCTCTTAAAATGAAACAAAAACTTGTTAGTGAAATAAAATCTAAATATTACGACTTAAATGAAAATTTTAATTTCTGTTAAAATAAAATGAATTTGAAGCACTAAAAAAAATAAAACTAAATATTAAAAGAACTAATAAAAAGACAAAAGCACAAAAATAAAAAATTAAATGAAAACTGAGAATATAAAAATAAAAGCTAATTCAAAATATTAATAAGCATATAAATACAAATGATAACAAAATAATCGCTGCTGGGGGAAACCTCCAAATATTTTGCAAATTCTGCTTTCATTGAAATTGGCCACTCACAGCCAATGAACTTAAATGAGTCCACTGTGTGTTAAACAAGACAATTCAAACATATTTTAATCCCAAATTACTGTTAAGATAATTAGTTAATTATTTTATTGTTATGAATTGATTAATCAGTCATTTAATGTTGTTACTTCTTTGTCTATTATAATTATTAATTTAGATGCATTTTTTTTTTTTTTTTAAATCAGCCAATAACTTAGAATCTGGTCATGGTCCTCAGAATAAGAATAACTGTACTACAGGTCATGCATTAACATTTCCCCAAAACCAAGCCACTTGATTCATTTTACACAATGAAAACACACTCACATTTAATTATAATTATGAACAAAACACTCTGCAATCCCCAAGCCTTTGCAATGAAATCATGCATTATGTGTGACTCTCAGCTGGACACTGTCAGTATTGGCAGAATGGCTTGTTGTTGTTGGATAAGAACCATCTCAATCAGTTTCTGATCTGCAGGCATGATCAAGGGTCAGTGTGAGGCTGATTCAAATGTTCCAGGAAAGACGTATGTGTGTGTCTGTGATTAAGTGACGCTTAATGTTACAGTAACCTCTACATAGCCAAAGATCACATGGCCTATGTTCTGTGATAAAGACTGTCAGAACACATGATAGACAAACTTAACAGAACATGCTGACACACAAACCTCACGTCCAAACTGGAGTCAAACTCCCTGTTATGGTTACTGTACTCACATACACTTGGATTCATGGCCTGAGATAAGAGGACAGGAGTTTTACACCACTGAACTATACAAAAACACACTTTGCATGGGCAAAACACGCAAGGAACACCTACAGACTCAGGGAAAAAGCAAGCATGTGATTGTGCACTTCAGGTTTGAATGCACAAACTGGAAACATAAATAAAGATCAAACAAAATAGATTACTCCATATGCACAACACACAATGCACGACAGCCATCACAAACCATAATGAATCACCTAACAAGATTAACAATGGTTTGGTTGATGGTTGAGCAGGAAGTTAAGAGGAATGCCTACACTTTGAGAAAGAATTTACTGAGACAGAGTAGCAACTAGCAAATCTGTCAATACCAGTAATTGCAAAATAACCACTTAAAAGAACTAAACTGCACCTTTTGATTATTCTTGGAGCCAGGAAGCTTCTTCAGGCCAGGTTTGCTCCCGGAGGAGCCCATCTTTTCCTCCTCAAACTCACGCTCCTGCTCTCTCTTCTCCCCTCCCAATCAAACAACCCAACAATCTTCAGCTACTTTCCAACTTCTCTACTCTAAAATCTGGTCTGTCAGCATCAGTCTCCAGGCATGCTGCATTAGAAAGGATTCCCTCCCTATCACAGACCTGCTCCCGTATTCCTCCTAAGAGAGAGGAAGTGAAACTCAGATAAGAGAAAATGGAAAGATTAATGTTGAAAGAGTGAGTAGGTGGAAAAATCGGTTCTGTGGTTATGAAGAAAATCTTTCTTTTTTATGGGCAAGCAATTTGATTGGTTCTTACTGATATACTGAGACCAAAGTAATAGATGAATCATATTTTGCCAGGGTACATAGGAAAGAAGTAAGTCCAAAGGTGATATCAGAGTTACGTAACATTGCTGTTCTATAAATGAGATTGTGCTTGGTGTATTGGAGTTTATATAATATTATGGTCAACATGGGAACCGTTACATGGCAGAAGACCACAGGTCTGCAAAGTTGTGTAAGAAAAATGCAAGAAGAATCAGAACAAATGAGTAATTAGAAAGGGGAAACAATGACTCAATTAAAAAGTAATGAGGTATTTGCTCAAAGTTAGATTTTAATCAAATCCACATGCAGTAGTTTTGATGGCAGTTCAAGCACAAACATACAACCCATTGCATGTGCTTGAATGAATATTATTTGAACTAGTTTTACTTGAAATATAAAATTTTTAGTGGACACTTCCACAGTGATATTTTCCATGAAAAAAGTAAAAAAATTCCATTTAATTATATTCTATGGAATATGGTAAAGTGCTAAGTGGTGGGTGGGTACAGAGAAACATTGCTCTACTGTTATCAGCCAAACAGCAGTGAGGTGGGAAAATAATCCACACCCCTTCTCCAAATCCCGCCCCCTGGGGCTCAGTAGCAGCTGGTGCATTCCTCACAGCAACATCGCACCTCCTCTGTGCTCAATATCAATCACTGTGGGTGACACAAGCACTAAAACTGTCAACTTTCCCCAAAGTAAAGTTTCCCTTTTTTCATGAATGGAAAGAAAGTGAAAGATTTGTGTTTTCTAGACAGTACGTGACTGTATGTGGGCTTTCTAGAGTAGAAGTGTAAAATTTGTGAAGTATCCTAGGTGTTTTTTTAAGCTGTTTTGATAAGAAGAATTGATGTGGGAAGGCTTGCTATTATTGAGAGATAAGGAGATAAGATAACAAATTTACATTATATATAGAACACTGAGGAATGCATGGAATGAGATGGCTAAAATGGAAAAAGGGCTGACTTAAAGTAGAAAAAGAAAGAAAGAAAGAAAGAAAGAAAAAGAAAAAAAGAAAAAAAAAAGAAAAAAAGTTGTGGGTTTCTGGGTTTAACTGTACGCCTGGGGTGAAGATTACTAGACTGGGTGTGGGGTGCACATTGAGTAACCCATTAACATAGTTACACCAACATTAACTCACATAAGCCTATATAAGTTCCCAACTTCAAACCTAGCTAATATTGTTTACCTAGATATGAGTTCAGGAAGATTAGAGTAAGTTTAGTCAACAAGAAATCAAAATTGACCCTATTCACTTTCTTAATATATGGGTGCACATTATTTCAAAGAACAAATATTTGTTGTCACAGTCTTTCAACAAAACGTAATGCATTTCTCCACCACCGGAACGCCTTTTCTGGCTGCCGTCATTAGGCCCAGTCCAATCTCACGGCAATTCGTACATATTTTACGAGGTGGCTAATTCGTACGAATTTGTACGACCTCACTCGTACAAATTCATACGATTTTTGTTAAATCGTACGTATTTTACGAGTTGCCAATTCATATGAATTTGTACGAATGACCTACACCTAACCCCGCCCCTAAACCTACCCGTCACTTTGGCTTAGACAAATCGTGAGGTCGTACGAATTAGCCACCTCGTAAAATACATACGAATTGGTCTTGAGATAGTGTTGGTAGGCCAGTACGTTCTCCAACCTATCTGCACCAGTCCATTCTGGAGCACTTTTCATGATCCAAACTATTCTAGATGGAGAAACCAAAGTTTTATTGTTGAATATCTCATATCTTATTTCACTTTTATTTGAGTGGATGTTACATTTGTACATTATTGCAGGCTTTTACCTCTCTGGCCTCAATCAATTTCAACATTCAAAATCGAGAATTATTCCAGCCAGTCATGCAGGAAATGCAAGACAGTTCATGCCTTCAGATGATCACACATCATCAGACAGTGTAGTGTATGATTCAGTACAGCACTGTGCGTCAATATGATTTTACTGTAAGTGGTTAGAGCCCATGTGGTCGGGCTTACGCTCAAATCTACTCTGTCACATAAACCAATATGTAAAACAGTAGGGTGTTACTAAACTCCCCAATCAAATGAACAGTAGTCTTGAAACTTCACTCTCACACACAGAGGTTTCAGAGTGATCAAAGCTGACATTATATACTTGGATGTATTTAAGACTAAGTAAGTCAGTAGCGATAGTGGATAGTGGTCTATTAGTCTACACAAACATTTGAGAAACTTCTTACCAAGATGTTAAAGCATTAAAAAGGCATTCAATAAGCCGTGAGCATTGTGGCAATGCCGGTGATTCATTATTACGTTTTACTGGTTAGGCAAGCTAAATACCTGAGACTTAACATTTAAAAAAAATGACTGAATTACTCGTTAGGCCTAACTGTAATTACAGTTTTAACAACAATTTTTTGAGACATCCTAAGAGAATAATAATCTGTGTCTATCTTACTATTGTTTTTGGTAGAGTGTTTACCTCATGGTTGATTTATTCAGACCAATGGGAATCCTTAAATACTTAGTTACACCTAGTGATTGACAGCTCCTTTGATCTGCAAATATTTGCAAACCGAAAGAAGGTGAATGGAGATCAGCACTGTGACAAGTCTGTATCCAGGATACAGCCAATTATAAAACAAAGGGCTTTTACAGACACTCCCAGATATTTGATCATGCCAGGCCTTATACATAGAGTTTGATGGGTCTGACATTTAGTCAAAGAGACCCCAAAGAGATCAAAAGTTTCCTCTTCAACTTGTGTGGCTTATACTGTATTGTGCAAGTTGAGTCGCTACCAAAGCTGCGCTGAAGTAACATTCCATTTCCAGAACAACGGCTGAGAGTAAGAAGTAAATTAAAGGAGGGAGATCAATGCACAAGTGCAACATCGAACTAAAGAGGCCCAGTAGCGTGTGGATCTGATGGCGATGAGCATGAATGAATAGAGGAACCTGTGTTTCGGTGGGTTGCAAAGAGATCATGCGAAGGGGTTAGGTCAAGCTTGGCTTATTGACTAACCTAAATCATGCATGACATCTAGAGTGAATGTGAGAGAACATCCCCCTGGAGCCCTCTTAGTTTCAACACACCTGGAAATTCTGTTTAATGGTACCATATGAAACATTTCCTACTTCTCTGCTTTGTAGACAAAACAGACCTTGTAGTATGCTTGATTACCCATAATTACATTTCAGATGTTTATAATTGCATCTGACCCAATTACATTTTCAAAGGATGAAATGATAATTTAAGATACCTGCAATTATAATAGGAACAAAGATATCTTGATTGAAGATAATTTGAATAGTCAAGACATCATTAATTAAGATATGTCAAATGATATTAAACATACTACAGTTCAAAAGTTTGGGTACAATTACTTTGTTTTCTGAGGGAAATTAATACTTTTATTTAGCAAGGATGCATTAAATTGAGTAAAACATGACAGTAAAGACATTTAAAATGTCACAAAAGAATTTTGTGACTTTTGATCTTTCCGTTGGTTTCCACAAAAACATTAAGTAGTATAACTGTTTTCAAAATTGTCCAAATCAGCATATCAGAATGATCTCTAAAGGATCATGCGACACTGAAGATTAGAGAAATGGCTGCTGAAAAATCATCTTTGCTATCATAGGGATAAATGATCATTTAAAATATATTAAAATCAGAAACAGTTATTTTGAATTGTAAAAAACATTCCACAAAATTACTGTTTTTTCTGTATTCTTAAATGATCTTGATGTTAAATTAACGCTTTATCACACAGTCATATATAAAACACCATTTTGCACAGCTCTCTGCCAAAGACCACCATGCCGAAAGATCAGTAATGTGCTGAATATCAATATATTAAAACCATTGAAAGAAAGAAAAATAGAAAATGAATGGGGAGTAAACCTGACATAGAAACATCTAGAAGATAGAAAGACGAAAAATGAAACAGTAAAGCTCTCCAACCTCACTGAAGATGTGCTGCACAACCAGGGCGAGAGCCTCCAGTCGCCGATTGCCATTAACGATGAGTTTACGGAGATGCAGGATACATTGACTTTTCTTCTCATTTTGAAGATGAAGATCTTTATCTTCCTCTTCCTCTGTCGGTCCTACTTGACTAGCTGAGCTGTGCTGCTGTGTCCGTCCAGCTGTTGCCCCTGCAGCTTTAGGCCCTTTGGAGCTCTTGTCCACTGTAAAAGAGTGCGTGTTCAGTGTGGTCATTACGTTCAGCATGATTTCACAGTCCAGAATCACATATGCTCCTCAATTCAACCAGTAAAAGTGAAAGCAAAAAACTGCACTTGTGAAAGGAACATTCACACCCATACACTAGAAAAATATTTATATCTTAATGGTATCATAAGAAAGAAATGAACATGACTAATAGGAAAGCGCTGCAACAAAAGCTTTAAGTAACAAACTCAGCACACAAATAACAAACGCCCTCTCTTGTGTTGATCTTGAAAAAAAAAAAGTCCTAGTGCATGCTGGGATTGCATCTTAATGAAAATGCACTAAGGTCCAGAGAGCACATCAAGAGTGCATTAGAAAGAGAGAGAGAGACTGTGTGTGTGTGTGTGTGTGTGTGTGTGTGTGTGTGTGTGTGTGTGTGTGTACTGAGAGTGCATTTTGGTCTCATCTTCTATAGGCTAACTGAAGTCAAAGTAAGGTTTTCCATCTCATAATCTGTGAAGAATATTGACTCACAGATCTCTCATACTGAAAACAATCAGTATATCATCTACACCAAACATTTTCACCTTTACTGAATTAGCTAAATTTATAACGATTCTCAAACTGCCTACTGAGCAATAACATATCTGAAATGTAGAGAAATAAGTATTTTTGAGTTTTTTTTTTTTACTATATGAGGTCATAAGATGTATAATAATTATTATACAAGAATTAGAAAAATGATGTGTAAAGTAGGACATAGATGTAATACTGTCATTGCAAATTCCACATGTATAATTTCTTTTTGTCTTAATTAGATATTTAAAGCTTAAACATGAGGGTAGAGACAGATGAAGGCTGGATATATGTGTAATTTTGGTATTTGGTTGGCTTCTCTCAAACTCCCCGGTCTGTGTATGACATTTAACAAGAACTGTAATTTAGATGGTAATTTAGTCCTTGTTTGAATGCAATCTGTATTTACCAAGCAACTTTAAAATTTCCCAAACACAAATCTGCCAAGTAACCACAATAGACACACAAACAGTGTGAAGAGGTGAAGAGTACAAACTGAATATTAGCTATCGCTGATGCAGTTTAACTCTCATTCCCTGGTGGACTGCTTCGGACAGCTGGCCTTAAAGGAACAGTTCACACAAAAAAAAAAAAAAAAATGAAAATTGCTTTATTACTAAAGGGGTGTGGATTTTAGGATAGACAGAAAATCTGATTCTCTCAGAAAAACAGCTGTCAATGGGGTGGTACCTTTTCAAAAGTACACCTTTGTACCCAAATGGTGCATATCAGTATCTAAAAAAGGTACATACAGTATTAGTTCCTTTTGAAAGGGTACCACCCAAGTAACAGCTTTGGTACCGTTTTCCTGAGAGTGTAGGTTTTCAGTTTGATTCAGAAAAGATTTTTGTAAATTCAGAATGATTTGATTCAATCCGATTCACAATGAGATGTAATTTAATTCTGTCATTTTTAATTGCATATAGGATTATGGAAATGCTGCTCCTAATGTGTCTTAAGCAAACAATGGTGCACTGACTCCAATAATCTGCCTAAGTAAAAACTGTTATGTTTATATATATTTTAAAATATTGAATGAAATTTAAAGAATCATTTAAAGCATTTTAAATAGATTCTTCATCAAAAGAAATGATTCATGATTCTGTTTCAAAATCATTGCATATGCATTAGCAAGATTTGTTTTTTCGTTGAATTGAGAAAACGAGGGAATCTTCTCAGCCCAGTCATCACTGTATGCTGTATGGTTTCAGAAGACTTAGCTGAAAACGGAATGTCGTTTAATATAGCTGTAAGATCTGTGAGAAATGATGACAGAACTTTTTGGTGAACTTTCCCTTTAAATCACCTTCCATGAATCAGAGAGTTTCTCTGATGCCCCCAGCTGGCAGATATATTTTCACTGTAGTTGACCCTTATATTCTGCTTTTAAAATCACATAGCTTCTTGTAGATTTTTCAGAAATTATGCTGAACAACAAATCATCAAATCATTTTTCACTCTTAATGAAAGGACGCTTTTTGAAGTGAAGTGTCAAAATAACAATATAACACACTATTCATATTATTCTTTGTTCTCTTCTGCTTTGTGCATCAAAGAATAAAAACACTCAGTAGGCATGTTGTGGATTTAATAAAAAAATGTCTAATCTTTCCTTATTTATGCTATGAATTTTATCCAATTAAATAAATAGAAATATGTAATCCTATTTATGATAAATGTCCAATCATTAAAATGCTCGTTGGTCAGATATTTCCTCTTTCTTTTTTATACCTAATACGAAAACTATTTTCTTCTAAACCTGGAAGTCTTTATGTATAATGCAAAGATCACTTCTGACGAATGTCCCTGTTTAAATTATTTAAAAACAGGCTTGAAATAGAGATTGCTGCAGTCTTTTTCTGGCTCAGTGTGATGTGAGGGAATATGTGAGCTTTGAGGTGAAATGTAATGTCCTTAAATAACTGTAACTCAGTGCTGAACAGTGCCCTTGCCTGTGGTCACATGACCACATCTGCACAATCTGCCACCCCACAGGACTGTGCCATCAGCTCTGATCACATCACTGCTGAACTCAGATACTCTGCTACTATGGATATCATTATGGCACAAGGATACATTTTGTCCCCAATAAACTTACAAAACTGTGCAGTGGTAGTATTGCGGTATTGGACGATAACTTTTATATAGGCCTATGCTTCTGAATGATTACCACATTTTTGGTACTCTCATGAAATTACCATGGAACACGTCCAAAAATACAAATTTTAAATGGCACATATATTAAATCATCTGAGTTTTTATTAATATTATATTTTTGCCCATACCTTCTAAAATAGACAAAAATACATATCTGAAAAAATAAAAAAAAAATCAATTTAAAATGTAGCTTTATTTTGAATTTTTATTTGCCCCATATTACATTTTGTAATTTAAACCAAACCTTTAAAATGGTAAAAAATGACTGTTTACAGCATAAATTTTCTTCTGAAAAAAAAAATAAAAATAAAAAAAATCTCAAACAAAATTATATTTTGTCCATTTCTTGTAAATTCTGAAATTATACATATGTAAATATCTAAAGATGGAGAAAAAAAATGTAGCATTATCTCAAATGTTTTACTTGGCCATGTATTGTTCAATTTTTATTAATTTAAACTAAGCCTTTCAAACTGTAAAAATGATTGTTTACAGCATATATGTACAAAATGAGTCAAATACATATAAATATATTTTGGACAGAGAATTTTTTTTTTCTTTTGCTATATGGGATAGTTCCACTATGGCACATGTCCAAACAAAAACATGGTACTAACATGTATTAAAATAATGTATTAAATAAAATAATAATAATAATAATAATGAAAAATATAGTACTGTATTATCATAATAGCATGTCTGTTTATATTGTACACCTAAGTTCACACACACACACACACACATACACACACACACACACACACACACACACACACACACACGACCCTGGACCACAAAACCAGTCATAAGGGTCTTTTTCTTTTCTTTTTTTTTAAATTGAGATCTATATCTATCATCTTAAAGCTGAATAAATAAGCTTTCCATTGATGTATGGTTTGTTAAGATAGGGCCGAGATACAACTATTTGAAAATCTGGAATCTGAGGGTGCAAAAAAATCTAAATATTGAGAAAATCGCCTTTAAAGTTGTCCAAATGATGCCCTTAGCAATGCATATTACTAATCAAAAATTAAATTTTGATATATTTATGGTAGGAAATTTACAAAATATCTTCATGGAACATCATCTTTACTTAATATGCTAATGATTTTTGGCATGAAAGAAAAATCAGTAATTATGACCGATACATTGTATTGTTAGGTATTGCTACAAATATACCCCAGTGACTTACGACTGGTTTTGTGGTCCAGGGTCACATTATAAACAGATAGAATGTGGCTTTACTAGATTACAAACTCATCAAACATCATCAATCCACTGTGTAAAATGAAGGCTAGTCCACATAGTCTCTGCTTGTGTGTGTGTCTGTGTGTGAACACGATAAGTCCATAAGTAGCATGTATTCAATGTGCAGTCTAGGCCTCGTAATAAGTGTTTATGATGGTCTACCGTGACAGGAGACATGCTGTGATTGCTGTCCCCCAAACACTCCACTGGAGACAGACCGTAACTAGCTACCACACACATACACACTGAGTAGGGCTCAACCACAGGCGTCCAAACACAAGCTCCGTCAAGCGTGTCCACACCCAGGCCGGATATGTTCATGGTTATGCTAACAGACAGAGTGGTGCTCCTTTGATGCTGTTGTTTCTCTGAGCAATCCTCTTTTCATTTCACTGCAAGATTAAACATCACACACACACACTCATACAACCAACAAACCGCAAGCCTCCACATAAAAAAAGGCTTCCACTCTTCCACATAATTACTGGAAGGCCGATGAGGAAATTATGTACCCGTTCTGAAGGAAAGCCTGAATAAACGTTTCAGCGTTTTGTTTAATGGAAAGAATTATCTCACTTAGACAGAAGCAGTGCCACACATTCAAAAGGAGACCAAACACATTCAAACACATCACAGCACATCTTCTCAATCTAAATGTGACAGTTTCATCTAGCAAGAGGAAACTCTCTAATGATACCTTAAGCTCACCAAGGCTGCATTTGTTTGATCAAAACACAGTAATGCTGTGCAATCAAAGTTGACAATAATAAGAGTTGTGCTGCTTAATATTGTGGAAATTGTGATGCATTTTACAGAGTTCTTTGATAAATAGAAAGTAGCATTTATTTGAAATACATATTTTTATATGAAAGTAAAAGTATTTACTGTACCTTCGGATCAATTTAATGCATCCTTGGTGAATAAAAAGTATTAATTCCTTTAAAAAATGCACTGACCCCAAACTTTGTATAGTACTGTGAATATTACATAAGCAAACTCTTGTTTTGTTAATTTAATTTAATTCAGGTCTACCTACATGTTTTTATTGTTATTCAACCTAAAATGACCCTCCTAAAATCCTTACTGTGAACAAAAAGTACTGTGAATGACACAGTCGTGGTATCAGGTAGAAATATCATGCTACTAGATATATGATTACCATATATCATGACATTTACATGGTACTCAAAGATATCCCTGTTGAAAAAAACAGCATATGCTGGTTAGTTATGTTTTGAAGCATGGCTGCTGGTTTGGTCCTTAGCTGGTTTAATCTGGTTCTTAACTGGTCATGTGCTGGTCCTACACTCTTAAAAATAAGGGTGCTTCACAATGCCATAGAAGAACCTTTTTGTCTAAATGGTTCCATAAAGAACTTTTAACATCAGAAGAACCTTTCTGTTTCAAAACAGGTTCTTTGTGGCGAAAGAAGGTTCTTCAGATTATAAAAAGGTAAGAAAGAGATGGTTCTTTAAAGAACCTTTCACTGAATGGTTCTTTGTGGAACCAAAAATGGTTCTTCTATGGCATCGCTTGAAGAACCTTTTGAAGCACCTTTATTTTTAAGAGTGTATGCTGGTCCTAAGCAACTAGCTCCTGCTCAAGACCAGCTTAGGACCAGCACATGACCAGCACTTGACCAGTTTAAACCAGCGCAAACCAGCAGCCATGCTTCAAAACATACCTAACCAGCATGTGCTGGATTTTTCAACAGGGATATCATAGAATATCATATATTCTTTGGAGCATGTCCAAAAACATGGTATTAAAATGATAAATGGTTAAATAAAAATAGTAAATTACTTTTGTTGGTTGATTCAGTCATATTAAATAACGATTTTGATGAGAAAAAGCAGTTAATGTAGATTTTACTCTACCTTATGACAAAATTTTTACCATGTACTATTTTTGTTAGTGTTGAACTATTAAAATTATAATAGAAAATATTTCAGTCTAAATGACTGGAAGCTGACTAAATGAGATCTCTCATGAGTCATGACAGTTTGGTGATGTTACCTATCCGAGTATGGCTGGAAAGACAGACAGAAAGCGGCCAGTCTGCTGCACAGAGAGAGCGACATCCAGGGCCTGTGGTAGAATGACATACCACCATAATCACAACCTCAAACCAAACTATTTAGTTTATTGTTTATTAATTCTTTAGATATGAATGTTAGGAATGGGGTAGGCAAGGGCTTTGGCTCACTGGAAAGTCAAAGGGAGCATCTGAAGAGGATAAGTGTGATCACACAAAAACACGCATTCATTTGGATTTTCTGTGGATCCCTTTGGATATTAAAGACTTGGGATATCCTGTTTCCACCCAAACTCAGGAACATGATGGTTGCTTAATGTCACAAATTAGTAGCGCCCACCACCATGTCTCTGGTCCCTGTAATATGGTTACCTGTAAATCTAAGTGATTTTTTTCGCTTGTTTCGCTAAACACAAATTGTACACTAAGTCACAAATGAATAGCAAACTTCTCTTCTTAAACAACACCAACAAGGACATATTTTACTACAAGAAATGTTTCTACTTCCAGGCACCGTATATATTGAAAAAACTACAGTTATTTACTTTATAGATACAGTTCCCTCATGCACACACTGTTATTGAGTATACGCACAGAATGAGAAGGAGGGTCCAGGGAAATAATCTGGATTGGAATTATAAGAATGAGGCCAGTGGCTGTGTTTAGATTAAATCGCATAATGAGGGATGAAAACTACAAGTCTAAAGCATGCCATCAAATCCAGATGAATAAATAGATTAAAAAATGAAGGCTGTAATGAATGTCTGCATTTGCTGGCCCAATTTGAGTACACTGTGTCCCTGCGCATTTGGCACATATATATACATGCTCACGCAACATTACATCTCTAAAATCAGTGCATTTGTTCTGATTAGAGAGGCTGTGTTCTCAGATGAAGATTAATTTGAACGAGTATCTCGTGCAGTGTGTGCAGGAGTGTTTGGTGTGTACAAACTGTTCTCTCTGGTGATGCTCTCACAGACTCACACACTCACTCTCTCACACCGGCTGTTCAGGTCAAATACTGTATATCAGGTCTGTAGATAACAACACCACATGATCCAGCATGCTAGTTTCTATGGAGACAACTATGAGGAGACGCTGCACTCTGAATGTATGTGTTCAAGAATATTCTGGAATTTTCCACTGTGTCTTCCATTAGATGAGGATGAAGACTGTCATACCTATACCACTGGTGTGGAAGAGAGATAATATTTGTGAACATATCCAGGTCACATTTCACCCATAAATAAAATAGAAAAAAAGGAAAACAAATTAATATACGTATATGTGTGTATGTGAATTTTTTGCATAAAGAAATGAAGCTTTTTTTATTGTATAATTATTTGAATGACACTTAGTTAATACTTTTAATAACCATCTTAATTAAATGCATAATACACACACTCTTCCACACACACACACACACACACACACATATATAAATTTCCAAAAGTCCATATATATATATATATATATATATATATATATATATATATATATCAGTAGATTTTGGGGTGAATATGACCCAGCCATGTCCTTGACTCAACCACACTTTTTCAAAATTGTAAGAACACAAGTAATATACTGACATACTTGAGCTGACAAAGTAACGGTTACTTTAAACCTATCCTATCCTAACCTATAGAGATATTCAACACTTGATGAATCTAAAATTATTTATTAAGAGTAAGAGAAGGCAGACTTCAGCAAGAAAACTATGACCTACATTTTTTGAGAAATTCCTATTAATCCCCATGACTGAAATCCTACAACAGATTCACAGAAAGAGAGAGACAGAAAGAGAGAAAGATGGACGGACAGATAGGGAAAGAGTACCCTTACATGAACCCTAACCTAACCTTCTCATCTGACACAGAAAGAAGGAGGGCGGTGGAGAATTAAACCCTAAAATGTGCATCTGAAAACACAGAAACACATCCTAGCAATCAGCTGAGCCCTTACCATCTTCATACACACATACACGCACACACACACACACTATCACATCAATCTGTGCTTTATTTACTCCCAGCACAAAAATATCTATATTCCCTTCCGCTTGTTTATGTAAATATGCTGTTTACATATGAATACAAGGATGCAGGCACAGCACAGATAAACATATTAAAAACACAGCAAGCAGTTTCTATTTATGGCACATCACATGGCATCACTCACTAAAGATCACGCGATCGGGCCTTTCACTACATTACACACACACACACACAGACCCACAAACACACACAATGTTTTGTAAGCATCTTCTGTTAAAAGAAACAATAGTGAAGGCTGCCACATGCTCCCCAAAGCACGGATGGAACAACGGTAACTATGGAGAGACGGGTGTCAAAAGAGAAATATGGGAGGGGGAAGGGGCGTATGGTGAGGGAGAGATGAAGGGAGAGACTGAGAGATGGAGGAAGGGAAAGAGAGGTTCCCCAACCTGCATGGAAGACCACCGTAGTCTTCTTGCATCCCGGCAGTAGCTGAAGATTGCGGAATAGTCCTTTAGCCGTGAGCTTCACGTGGAAGTTTGATAGGGAAAGTCTCGGAGACCATAACATGACCTTCAATGTTCAAATGGAGGAGAGTAAATCCTCCACAAAATATAGGGGAAAAAAAAAAAATTCGAAAAATTTCTGAAAATGGAAAAAAAAAAAATTAACATAAAAAATAAATAAATATTAAAATTAAATCCACTACATAAAAAAAAATTAAAAAAAAAAATAAATAATTATACTGCTACAGAAATACCAAATTGACGATGAAGACTGGATTGAGAATGATGCGTAGCTCTTGTGGGAACATCCGCTCTGTTCAGCGGTATCCTCTTGGATGCTGAACCAGCCAGTGTCTCATATATTCTCCTCCTCTCTCTCTCTCTTGCAAATGTGCACACGCTAATCCTTTATGTGTGTTGCACATGCACACACACACACACGAAGCCAAGCTCTCTGTAGCTTGACACACACACTCGTGCACTCAGAAGGGGGGATGGAGGGAGAGAGGCAATGTAAGAGGGAAGGGGAGGGAGTTTGCACAGAGCGGGGAGTAGGCGGTTTATGAGTAACGTCGTTCTCTCACTCCCTCTCTCTTGGCTACAGTATGGGTATGATTATGGTGTGAGGATGATAGATGCTGCATTTGAAGATTATAGCTATGATTTACAATTACACTGCAAAAATTATTTTCTTAATCAGTATTTACATTTATACAACATCTAAACTTCCTTGAAACAACATGCATTTATTTGAGAAGCAAAACTGTGTATTTTTTTCACTCTCTCTTTTAATGGTTTTGAATGCAACACAATTTGGTGAGGTTTTTGCTTAAAACAAGAAAAAACACCAACAAGGTAAGCAAAAAAAAAAAAAAAAAAATGTAATTCAAGACAGATTTAAGATACAAGATACAAAAAATAAAAAATAAAATAAATAAAAAATAAGGATGCTTAGATGACAGAATTTCACCAAATAATGAAATCTAATGGAGTCCAGTGTTGGTTTCCACTGACTTTCATTATATGGGTAATAATAATAATAATAATAATAATAATAATAATAATAATAATAATAATAATAATAATAGTATATAATATTTATTTATTTTATAACCTTTATTATATGGGCAATAATAATAATAATAATAATAATAATAATAATAATAATAATAATAATAATAATAAATATATAATATTTATTTATTTTATAATTTTCTTGTGTACCATAGAAGTAATAAAGTCATACAAACTTGAAATGACATGTGGGTTAGAAAATGCCTGACAGAATTTTCATCTGTTGGTGAAGTATTCTTTTAACTAATTAATTTTAGTAAATATTTGAACACTGAAATCCTACATTCTCATTCTCAATTTTTTTTTTTGTCTTTTTTTTTTGTCTTTTTTCTTATTTCATAGGCATAAAGTTCTTATTAGTCCCTAATCTTGCCTAATGTCATCATCTTCCTTTTTATTCTTCTTCTTTCCCTCTTTTTCAGGTGCCTTCTCTGAGACATCTATTTAACATTTATGTATCTTCCAAGCAGCAGGCTTCCTGAATGGATGGCTTTGTTGGATAAAGAAAAAGAAACAGAGAGAGAGAGAGAGAATGAGAGAGAGAGAAACAAGCGCCTAAGAATACTGATGAGTGACATTGTTGAATAGAGAGGCGTCAAGCAGCACATGAATGGCTGTGTTCTGACACTATTGTGCTTCCCTATTCACCACTAAAGGCCAGCAGCTGCATGGCCAGAGCAACATAAATTAGCAACAGTCAAGGGGTGGAGGTGGCGCTTGTGGCTAAAATTCTGTTAAAGCCAAGACGGAAAGGCCAATAATACCAAGAAACGTGCATTGATTGGGTAAACTTGTGAATGTGACTGGAATTTTAGCTTGAGGATGTCTGTGACATTTCTGCAAAGAAACACTGCAGAGAAAGTCACACATGGTTAAAAAAAGGCAATGGGGTTATCTATTACTCTATAATGCTTTTTTTTAAATAAAAAGAAATAAATTTCTCCTCTCACTCATGAAGCTGCCTTCCTTTAGCAGGCAATAAATGATTCCAATCACATACATGTATAGTTCAGTCATGAAACTCTAGATGGCGCAGGCTGGCGGGTTGTTAACGTAACTGATGATAATCACAGCATTAAACGACTTGGCACAAACTGTTTGGTTCATGTTGCATACGCAGCCAATGAGCTTGCTACTTTACATTTAAATGACTGGTTAGATTTCACTTGAGCATTTGCAGCGCGCTTCACAGTTCCTCTGAAACCCACCACCTTCCCCAGCTCCACCTGTATAGATCTGCTACGGCTTATTTTATATGCTATTTGTGCAGCAGCAGTATGTCTTAAATACTCACAGCACTGTATCGCCGTATGCATTGGCAGTAGTAAGTTCCCATACTTGCTTGCAGCAGCAGCAATAATCTACAACTACAGCAATAACCAACAGCAGCAGCAGCAGTGTAGCAGATCTTTTCCACCAAGACCAAATACATTAACATTGTCATAACCATTACCACGCTAAAATCTTCCGAGAGTTGTCATGATTGAAATTAATATATATGAATATAAATAAATGTTATGTTTTCTTCAGTGAATGTTTTCACCGTTTGTAATAGCTGCTTATAACTTCATTAGATGGCCTAAGTGTGAAAAGATGGATCTTAAAATCATAGACACTGGTGTAAATTTTTCATATATGCAGAATATGTTGGAAAACCAAAGAATGTACATGACCTAGAAGATTTTTTTTCTGAAGAAAAGTAGGCAGTTTAACTGCTCAGAACAAACAAGTGAGTCATGAACAACTCATGGATCTCATCACAAACAACAACAACAACAAAAACAGTTGTGGATCATTCAGATCATAAACATCAACAACATAAAGTACTTTTTCCACAGTGAATGTTTAATGCAATTTGTTCAATAAACACATGAAAGATTATAACTGTTTGTGTGCTGTTAGTGAAAGCACATTGTGCATGTCTATACTTCTGACTTTAATGGTGATCAGATGACATTTTATGACCAATTAAATTAATGCAAAAAACCAACTAATCCCAATGGGTTCACATACTTTTTTTCCACTGTATCACATGTGTGTGAGAGAAATGCATGAGCACAGATACAGAGGAATCCACTGTTCAACCATTCTATAGCTTTTATATCCTATGGTCATATTTATGTTTTGTTTAACCACCAAACTGTCTATTTCCAAAATGTAGCACAGTGAGTGAATTAAACCCACAATTAAATCTACTTCACAAAACACTTCAAAAGGCTACAAATGCCACAAAGTTTTGGAAGTGAAACGGTGATGACTAAAAGTGATAGCAAGGATACAAACAGTTTTAGCTAAACTACTTTTGACAGTGCACAAGTGGTAGAGCGTATATGGATACGGACACACACACACACTATGAAATTTACTCTCTCCTTACCTGCTACTGATGATGAGCGAATGAGTCGCGCAGATCCACTACGTTGCAAAGCATTCTGGTTGGTTTTAGGTGTCATGTGGCTGGTCACAGCTGGGGCCTTCAGCCCTAATGAAATAGTGCAGAAGAAATCAAACTTCATGTTCAGACTGCGCAGTGGCAGGTTTCAGTGACTGAGTCAGATGTACTGTCGAGGTTGTAGGTGTATGAGTGTATTTATGGCAATGGGTGGGACAGGGTGGGGCAGAGAGAACTGCTAAAACCTTCACAATCATCCTTCATTATTTAAAGCAATTAGCAAGGTAATCTGTATTAACTATAAGCAGTGTTAACATATATGTATACCTTGTTTTATATGAATACCTTGTTTTGTGCGTAATACACTACATTTAGAAGTTTGGGGTTCATAAGATCTCTTAATGTTTTTGAAAGAAGTCTCTTAGGCTCCCCAGGCTGAAAGCAGTATTATTGTGAACAATTATTACAATTTAAAATAACTGTTTTCTAATATATTTTATATGTATTTTCAGACTTCAGTGTCACATGACCCTTCAGAAATCATTGTAATATATTGATTTGGTGCTGAAGAACATTTTTTTATTATTATCAATAGTTGCGCTGCTTAATATTTTTGTAGAAGCCATGATACATTTTTCAGGATTCTATTATAAATATAAAGCTGAAAAGAACATCATATATTGCAAACAGAAATCTTTTGTAACATTATAAACGTATTGGCTGTCACTTTTGAACAATTTAATGTGTGCTTGCTCAATAAAAGTACAGTATTACTGTAATTACTTTCAAAAACATCTTACTGAGCCCAAACTTTTCATTGGTAATATATATTTAGGATTTTTATGATTATTCTTTAATCGTTTTCCGAGAATTTTTTGCACTTTTGCAAAAAAAAAAAAAAAAAGTAAAACCTTAAAAAGTAAATTAAATATATATTTATTTCTACTGGTGCCACATGATATACAGTAATATATTCAAGATATATTTTCTCAAAAGCATTATTTTAAATAATATTTTATGGTAATTTTGCATGTAGGGTAAATTTGAACTTGTTTCACTGATAACAATGAATATTTTTGAACAAAGTTTTATGCATGATTTGCATTAACTTTCCATATTAAAAAAGCTAATCTTATCTATTTATATCAGCTGCTGTTGGCATAACAATAGAGTGGAACAATACACAAACTACAATAAAGAATTAGGGTATTTACATTTTTTTTAAAACCTATTAAGTATATATGGCAGTAATCCTACTGTGGTAAAATGACATCAAAGGAGTGCTAATTGCAGTGTCATTAGCTTAAGAAAATCAGAGCTTTCCCAATGATTAATGTTTATAGATGTTCTGATGATAGGAGATGGAGATTCCCTTTGAGGCTGTTTTGATGAGTAAATAATAAATGATGAGAGACAGATGAATGTGGACTATATGTGGAACATATGAAAGCAAATGTGGGTGTTAGAGAGACATGCATGTATGTTTCTCCCACCTGCCACTGGTTTAGACGGAGTGGAGCTCGCTCTGCTGCGGTGACCTGATACAGGTTTGCTAACTAGACACTTTCCTTGAACCTGGGATGCCAGTGATTGTTTGATAGACTTCTCCTCACTCTTTATCCCCTCAGCAGGAACTGGTTAAAGAGAAATCATCACATCACATTATAAAACATTACTGTGTACAATGCAATAAAACATTATTCTTAATTAGTATTTTATCGTGTTTCAAATGAACACATCCACAAAATTATACATTTACCTAAGAAGCACAATTGCATAAGATATTAAGATTTCTTTTCAGAGAATATATCTTGAATATAAATGTAATATGTCTTGTTCCATGTCACCTTTTAAATTATTTTCACTTAAATTTCACTTCCAAATTTACTTTTAAACTTTTAAATTTACTGATTTTTGTTTTTAAATTTATGTTTAAATGTCTATATATCACTGAAAACATGTCTTAATACCTAAAGCAGTTTCTTCTCAGGTAAACAAAAAAAATAAAAAATAAATGTTACAATTTTAAATTTATTATTATTATTATTATTATTATTTTTTTTACATTTTTACATTTTAAATTAAATAATATTTATAAATATTATAAATATATGTATATTTCATATTCTGATTATGTGTATGTAAGCATTTTCTTCTCAGGTAAACAAATCTTAAAATAAAATGATTCTGAGAGGGTGTCATGCAGAGAATGTTGTAATTAATGTCTACAACACACAGCTTTGTAATGGCAGAGATTGTATTGTATATGCTCACAGTCACTGCTAAACTCAGAGCAGATGTGACCTTTGACCTGAGCAAAGGAATGAGGGCTGTCTAAATTCTGAAGATTTTATTAAAGCCCAGAGAGAAAGTTAAGGCTCTCAAATGTTAATATCATAGTACTTTAGATGTTTTTATGTTTCATCTGCATCTTAAGTAGATGTCTCGTTTCTTCAAAATACTGATTAAGAAATTTATTCAGCGTGAGAAAATGGAATGTATGTATTTTAGCACTAAGAGGTTTTCAAGTATCCACTTAAAAACCTTAGGATTGAGATGGCGACTTGATCTCTTACAGACACGCACCTTTGCTTACAGCAATATTGTTGCTTTCGCTGATTGTACTTCCCAGTGATGAGGAGCTGGGGCTTGTGGGTAGGCCTTTGACAGGCAGTTTGGAAGAGGCAACTTTCTGAGGACCTTTACAAGAAGGGCTGGAAACAGAAGTGGGGCTGCAGGGTACTGTGGACTTGTCTGTGCTGCGCATCCTTGGAATACCTGAATGCAAAAGAACACAATAGTAACAAATCAATTCTGCTTGCCATCTTCAGTGATACTAAAGCATATTCCAGCTAAACTGGATATGTTTTCATACCAGTTCTATTCAGGCAGTTGCACTCACAGTGTGATAAATTATTTAATAGACTGCAGTTATTTATATAGCATACAGATGTACATTCAGCCTTGCTGATCTTGAGCACTTCCATACCCATCATAATGATTCTGTTCCAAAAAGAAAACTTACTAATGAGATATTTTTCTGCATGCAAAGTGATATGATTAAAGATTATCCTGACTGATTTACAGTTATTTATTGATGTTTTTTTTCACAGTTTTCCCAGTTTAAACAAGGTGTAGAAAAAGTAAAACCAAATAAGTACCACCACCGAATTTCTGGGAAGTTTGTGTTTTGTTTGTCTCTTTTTCTTTGTTAAACGTGCAGTAGTGTGCTGGGAAATCTTTGCTTGTCTCCTGCATCCTGTTTATCTTTTTGCACCACAGATCATTTCCTATGTGCAAGAACACTTGTTTGACTCCAATGGGTTGAACACCTCACACAAACACATCCTGTACATAACGTAAGGTCTTCTGGGGGCACTGCTATGGAGACCAACCAGCACAAATACACATCATGTCAGCTGCTGTATTCTGCTGGTCTGGTACAGTGAGATTTCTCACTCTCCAGAGTCAAGTCCAGAAACCACTCTCTGAACCCCCTGCTCTTTCCTATGTTTTTGAAATAAGTGTTAAACAGCACTAAATTCAACAGCAGTGAGTCCAATAAGTGAGATATATGCCACCTGTTGGAGAACACATGGTACTACATTTTGCTTGTTCACATCCAGGCAAAGTCTGACTTTGGATTTTTTTTATTCTACAAGTGGATTTATGTGATCACTCATGGCTATCTACAATTAGGAAAGCAAACAACAACACAGAAAAAAAAAAAAAGTGCAGTGGTGCAGCTAAATCTGTGTAGCTAAATAAAGAAATCATTAATCAATCACACAAAACATGCCCTATGTACCTTAAAATTATATGATAAAAATACAGTAAAATAAAGTAATACTGTGAAATATAATTACAACTAAAATGAACTGCTTTCTATTTTAATTATTTATTTATTTTTTAAATGTAATTTATTCCTCTGATGGCAAAGCTGAATATTCAGCATCCATTACTCCAGTCTTCAGTGTCACATGATCCTTCAGAAATCATTCTAATATGAGCTGTTATTTTTGAAATCGTAATAAGATCCTCTCCCAAATAGACAGTTCAAAAGAGCAGCATTTATCTGAAATAGTAAATCTTTTGTGACATTATAAATGTCTTTCCACTGTCACTCTTGATCAATCAATGATTAAAAGTGTACATTTTATTAAAAAAAAATGAAAACTTTTGAACTGTAGTGTACATTACACTTTTATGAAAAGTTGATTAAAAACCTTTTTCAATGAAATCATAATAAATCAATAATCCTGTGCTTCACATAAAGAATAATTATTTATAAAAAATAATATTTTTGTATAAAAAAGTATCACAATTGTTTTCTCCCTTTAACAGGGTTCACCTTGATGAAGCTAATACTGTAAGTGCAAACATAATAAAATACTGATAAAGATTGTAAGAGTAACTTTGCAAATGCATATCGCTCACTTATTTCCATGAAATCAGTGTTTAATATTAAAATGTCATCTGCATAAGGATCTAAAAAGAGTTAATCTATCAAATAATGCAAGTATTGAAATTTCTGTACGCTGTTAATTATATAAGTAGTAGTCCTGGTGGCAGTGGTTTGTGAATCTGACTCCACAGTAACAGATATCCTTCAACACAAAACTTTCCCCTGATTGGCAGCTATTAGATTGTGGAGCGAAAGTCACAGTGTGGGTCTGTGGTCTCTGTGGAGAAACAACACGACGATTGTCTAGGAGGAATGTGACCTTCTCTGCTTGATTCAATTCTACTTTTCATTGACACTGAAACATGGCACACACAAACATATAGAATATGTCCCCTGAAACCACATGCACCTAAACATATCCCTGCATCCCCTTGTAATTAAAGAAAGAGGAAACACGCAAAAGAGACAGAGAAAGAAAAGGGCATGACACAGAGGAAGGTTAGGTTACGGGACAGCCCAAAACTTTTCAAAAAAGTGTACACATATAGACACATGCACACACTGAGCACAATAAGACGTCTTTTTCTGACCAGAACAGGAAAATTGCCTTAGGCTACACACACAAGAAACGGACAGACATACACACGACAGGATGGGAGGAGGGAAAGAGAGAGAAACTGAAGTTAAGTGTGAAGTGTTAAACTCAAGTGTGTGTTATGGCTTTAAATGATGAACATGTGGCCACAGAGAGAGAGGAGAGTTACGTAACACTACTCAAGGTTTGGACACTGAAGTGTTGAGTTCTACAGGATTGTTAACTCCAGCTGCAGCGTCCCGCTCACTCGATAACACAGACACGTGTTGGATTCACTAGTAAGGACATCTCACAGACCTAATGGTTTTTTATAAGGAGGTGATTCTATTTGCTACACTCCTAACCTAATTCGCACACAGCTGATTTAAAGCAAAAAAAAACAAAAAAACAAACTGTATGTATGATCCTGTCGAATAGTGAGAACCACTTTAAAAGTATTTTTTTTAACATGTTTTAGGGAACAAAAAATCAAGAAATTATATTTGACAAAACCTTTTTGGGGACGTCTTTAAAAGTGAGTCATAAATGAAGTAATTATATTTATTTATTTATTTTAACAAAAAAAAAACAATGCAATAAAAACATTTTGTGGTTAGGTAATTACTTTTATATTTTATTATTTCCTTATATTATCATTTATTTTGTCTATTATATATTTTGTTTATTATTTGAATAAATAAATAATAATGATAATTCTAAATAATAAAATATACACTATTGTTCAAAAGCTTCAGGGTGGGTAAGATATTGTTTTACGTTTTTTAGAAGATGCGTCTTTTGCTTATCAAGGCTGCATTTATTTGATCAGAAAGTAAATCTGTATTGTGAAATATTTTTTACAATTTAATGTAGCTGTTTTTTATTTTAATATTTAAAATTGTAATTTATGACAAAACTGAATTTTCAGCAGCCATTACTCCAGTCTTCAGTGTCACAGGATTCTTCAGAAATCATTGTAATATGCTGAATTTATGTGTAAGAAACATTTATCATTATGAATGTTGAATATATTTTTTTTTCTCAGGATTCTTGGTTGAATACAAAGCTCAAAATAACAGTTTTTTAATACAAACCTTTACTGTCACTCTTAATCAATGTCTTCACTGTCACTTTTGTCACTTTTAATCAATTTAATGTGTCCTTTCTGAATAAATAATTAATTTCTTTATCTTACTAACCCCAAACTTTTGAAAGAAAGAAAGAAAGAAAGAAAGAAAGAAAGAAAGAAAGAAAGAAAGAATTCAGTAGGTTATAGAAATTATAATCGACTCTATATAAAACCACAACTATGCTATGTCAAATTGTTTTGCAAATGTGCATCAGGCAGGCAACACATTTTAGTTTTTTCACTGTAGCACAGTTACATGGACTGTGACAGTGATGCTGGTAAAATAATCACACTTACAATATCAGTATAAGCTTACAAGAAACATTACACTGAAGAAAACAAATCTAGAAGCTCTTCCACTGTAGCGTTCACTCTGCCTATTCCTTAAACAATGACTTTGAGATTTTGTTCCGTGCATGTGGAGTGTTAAACAAGCTAAACTCACCAGCCGGCTGAACCGCTCGGCCTCCCGGTGGACCCAGACTACCTGTGGGTCGGGTTTCTCGGTTAGAGGGCTTCAGTCTGGTTTCTGGGGGTCCAGAGGTGGAGGTACTGTTAGTCCCTAGAGATGGTCCCAACTTGGAAGACACAGTCTGGAGAAAGAGTTGTTGATTAGCAACAGCATCCCAACCGAGAGAGCCCAACTCTGGGCGCCGTAGGCTAACCATAGTGTTAGCCATTCCACAGAACAGACAGAAAATGTGCAGCGTTACAGAGAGAGAGAAGCAAGAAGGAGAGGGAGGAGGAGCGGAAAGGAGGGAGGGGAAATAAGACTCGCCAGTTCCAAAAAGCAGAAGAAGAAAAAAAAAGAAAAAAGCAAAGGGAAAACGTTTCTATTGTGTTATTCCCTCAGGGCTTCTGATGGCAGGACCAGCCCAGACCTTTTCCTTTTCTCCCCCCCTTGTTTCTGAACGCTCGACACACACATGGAGTGAGTTTGTGGAAAGATTCTGTTGTCTAAATCAGTGTTCATATGAGTCAGGCTCCTCTCAGGAATGTTTCCCTCCTCGTTCTGTTCCAAGACAGTTGTTTTATTGGCAAAAACATCTCACTCATGTTCTCTAACCAAGTTGAAAAAGGCAGGAAAGTGAGAGAGGGAACTGGAATTTTAAGCTTTTAGATGTTTCTTAACAAAATAGTAAAGCTGAAACATGCAAAAGCACTTACGTAGAATTGTGTAAGTGCTCTGACATGCTGTAAGACTGGACAGTGAACATATAGAGAAAACAAGGTGTTGATGCACAAACGAATATTTGTGTTTGTCTCTAATCAGAGTGTTTACATTCGAAAACCTTTTTGAGGTCTGCATTTACTCTTGACATTTGGTTAGACCCAACCTAATAACACATTTAAGCCTGAATAACAGCATAGCACAATCATGTGATAACACGTATAGAGCTGGACTTGTTGGAGCAGCTCTCCTCATGAGGAGAAGACTGGCATGGAATCAGACAGCTGCTATTCATATGTCGGTTTAAATGAATGTGTCAGTTTGAGTATACCAAAATTTGGATGTATGTGCATAAATGACACAAACAGCCTGAATGGCTTGGGCGTAAATCTAGAATGCTTCCTAATCCTAATACTTCCTTCCATTGGTGATCAACTTACTTGACTAGTCAAAAGATGTATATATATATATATATATATATATATATATATATAATCTAAAAAACATTTCTAAATGTACAAACTACATACATAAAATGCAAATTCCTCCAGAGGAATATGTCCTTCACATATCCTAGATGCAAATGGATTTTTAATGTTTGTTTCAATATTATTATGCACAACAAACAATAGCTACAACAGAAAACATCAATTTAAACTGCATGAGCGAATAAGGGAAAATTCAGTCACTAACCTTGCTAGTGCTCTTAGAGGTTTCTTCCCCTGCTTCTTTCTCAAGTTGAGGCTCTTCTTCATCTTTAAAATCAATTGAAGGAGGATATTCTGACTTCATAGTTTCTTCTCCTTGTATCGGCAAGGATAAAGTGTTTACATCTTTCTCTTGACCGCCACTGACCACCATCTTTGTATCTTTCCCTCTTGTGTGGTTTGATGATGATCTACTTCTTTTTCCAACAGCTTTATTTTCCACCTTCCTACTAGCATAAACCTTCACACTTCCTGAAGCTGACTGGTTAACTTTAGTGTTTGTTTTTGCGGGACTGGCTGATCTTGGCGCAGAGGCAGCCCTGGAGATGATCTTGGCCTTCACGTTCCTCAGGTCTGGCCTGGGGAACCTCTTCGCCTCAGGTTTTGTGGCTTTGGTCAGAGCAGCCCTTGTAGGAGGCTTGGCATAAACACGTCCTTCCAGATCATTGGTCTTTTTTGCTGTGGACTTTGGCTGGTTGCCCTCTTTTGAGATGAATGCATGAGAAGTTGTGTTTCTGGTATCTGTTTTAGGAGTATTTTCAAGGGACACCACTGTCTCATTCATGACGTCAGTTTCTTGAATGGCTGAAGACAGCACAACTTCCTCTTTTTCATAGACAACTTCCCTTTGGCGTTCATTCACCACAGCCATGTTAGGCACTTCTGCTTGTTGGCCTTCTGGTGGAACACTGACTGGCATTACCTCTTCAGAGCTGGTAGAGACCTCCAGATCTGAGACACCAACTTGGCCCTTCATTATTAATTCTACCGAGGCTAAAGAAAGAAAAGAGTCTTCTTCCTCTTCCTCTTTAGTGTCATCATCATCATCGCCGTTTTCTGAAGAGCACAAGGATGTATCATCACCATCAGTTTGGCCAACCTTCTGTGTTACCACCAAAGTGACATTATTGTTGTCATTGTCACTCCAACAGTCCTCATTAGCATCCAGATAGACAGACACAGAGTTGTCATTGTCCTCACTGTAGTCTGGTCTGCAGTCTGGGCTCTGTATGCCAGAATCATCACTGCTGGCCGTTGCTTTTCCCATCTCCACCTCTGGCATGTCCACATCCAGAGGACTATCTGTTCTGGCACTGCTCAGACTACTCAAGCTACGCACCGAGTCTGGTGATGTCTCACCTCTATCGTACAGGAGCAAGGTCGACGACAATGACAATGGGGACTCAGAGGTGAAAGCATTGTTACTCTGTTCACGACTGTGTAACGCCAGACACATCCCATGCTGAGATCCCTGAAAAGGCCTCTTGGGAAGTGCAGGTGATGGAATCTCAGATTTGTTTGTTGGCGATTCCATGAGACATGTGGATGGAGACACGATCATACAGCCACATCCCCCATAGCTAGATCCAATCCAGCACTGATGGACAGGAAATACTCTACTTTGTAGAAGAAGGGATTAATGTGTTTCTCATCATAGAAAGTCTATTCCTTTGATCATTCAGAAGATGATGTCCATGGTTTTGCTGACACCCTTTTAATGACTCTAAGGAACAAGAAAAGACAACAGCATGTCAGTTGCATTTCATCTAGTCCTGATCTGTACTGTGTTAGAGATTTAAAGATGATAGAGACTGACATAAACACAGGGAAACCAGAGTCATATATGAAAAAGCAAACCCAACAGCAGTGTTGAATTTGAAAAATAAATAATACAAAAATAGGATTGTGACTCAACTTCTAATCAAATCTAGTAATGAAATCTAGATGAGATGGCAATAAGCCACAGTATAATATTTTATATGATAAAGAAAATGTCTTGTACTGTTTTGTAGAAAGGTTTAATGAAGAGCACTACTGCTCCCTACTGGCAATTTCTCATGTATTGCTCCCTGTTCTTCTATTATGAGAGTCAAAGGAAAGAGAAATGAAGAAAATGTAGTACAAAACTCAACAAACTATTTTATATAGCTTCTGTAAGAAATTATTGTTCAACTTATATAATATATTAAGCTTACCACTGCATATATGCTAATGTCGACATTTAGCCTTTAAGTAGTGTTGACAGTCTCGGGTTAGTTCTTAAATGTGTGTGTGTGTGTGTGTGTGTGTCTACACACACACACACACACACACACACACACACACACACAGGAAATAGTATCATTAAAGGTGTTGTATATATAATTGTTAATTAGCAAGACATAAGCATAAATAATAAAAAAATATATATACAATATAATAACATATAACATTATTATATAAATAATATACCATATAATAATGTAAAATAAAATTATATTATACAATTAAAAACTCATTTCTCTCTTTAGAATGATTCATAGGTGTTCTATATATAACATAACATAACATAACATAACATAACATAACATAACATAACATAACATAACATATAACATATAACATATATAACATAACATAATATAATATAATATAAAACAATCTCTCTCTCTCTCTCTCTCTCTCTCTCTCTCTCTCTCTCTCTCTTTCTCTCTCTAAGTTGATTCATGAAAACTGTTAGTCTGCTTGAGTACTGGAAAAACTTGTTTAAAGCCCTGCAAGGAAATTTATGTTTAAGTTAGTCACTCTTTGCATAATTTAGGCATGCACATGCACAATCAAGTCTGCGTTATGTCAGAGTCACACTTTTCAATCAAATGTGGGTGACAATGTAGGGCAGATAAAAGCTAATAAAAGGAGCAGGCTTTTATTTTGATATTCAAGGCATTCTCTCTCTCTCACACAAGGCAATGGTGACAGTTACAGCCACAATGGTGGCCTTGTGTTTCCAGACAAATGCTGAATGGTCCACGACCAAGAGTCTGATTGTTCTGCTCACAAAAACCTTTCATTGAATACACCAAAAGTCATCTTTTAATACAAAGAACATGCTGATATCAAGCCGGATTTGGAGGATGTGTGGGTGGCAAAATGCGTCTGTGCCCTTTCTAAGAGCTGGTGCATGATCTCATGGCACTCATGCAAAAGTACAAGCATCACTTATGAAGTTATTTACTATGTATTGAGTGGAACTGCAGATATCAACCATAATACAGGTAGCTAACATTATAGTTAAAAAAAAATAATAATAAAAAAAGTCACAAATGATGATACAATAAATTGCACTGTCTAAGTGAGATGCCAGTAAATCAGTATCAGGCAAAATTCTCCTCTACTGACCTTCCGGAGATATGCTTATGTCACAAATATGGCTACTGTTGATGAGAGTGCATATACCATATCACTGAGATGAGCAGAATGAGATGAACAATCTTTACGACGCAAAGCAGAGACAAAATCTGATCATCATCACCTTTAAAACTATTGATATGTTTAACAAGCAAATTGTTATATAACATAATACATTGTATGTTTATTTGACTCCTTGAACTAGATCTCTCAACATACCATGTACACAATGAATCAATGATTGTTGAACCGTTATAGAGGTTACTTCTAGGGACTAAAAAACCCAATCAAAGTATTTGATGAAAGTCATTTTATTTCCTGTGATGACATATTTTCAATCAAGAGACTTAAAATAACTAATAGCCTGTACTTAACATCACAAAAAAGCATGATTTGCTATTTGCTATTGTTAGTAAGTGCCAATTGGAAAGTTGAAGAAACATGCTCATTAAAGGAACCATTTTATTGGGCAAAAAGTTGAATACACTACCATTCAAAAGTTTGGGGTCAGTAAGATTTTTATTAAAGAAATTAATTATTTATTCAGAATTAGAACACATTAAATTGATTAAAAGTGACAGTAAAGACATTTATAATCTTACAAAAACTTTCTGTTTCAAATAATTGCCATTCGTTTGAACGTTCTATTGATCAAATTTAAAAAAAAATACACAGCACAAACTGTTTTCAACATTGGTAATATGAAATGAATCTTGAGCACCAAATCAACATATTAGACTGATTTCTGAAGGATCATGACAGTAAAAACTGAAGTAATGGCTCCTGTGATTTGCCATCACACAAATAAACTACATTTTAAAATATATTCATATAGAAAACAGATGTTTTCAATTATAATAATATTTCACAATATTCACAATTTTTCGTTTTTTTTTTTTTTTGTAAAAACTAGGACTAAAATCTACAAATTATTTTTGTTTTCATATTTTCAACTAAACCCATCAGTACTGAACTATGATGTGTTAGAATAGAAAAATTAGAAAATTAAAAAAATAACTAAATCTTAAAAGTACTTGTAACAATCAACAGCCCTGTTTATAGATGTACATTCAGTGATCACGATATTATGCAACACTTTCTTGTTTCCCACTGTGCTCAGCTCAGATAGCAGTGGGATACTGAACATGAAGTGCATGACCCTGGCCTGCATAGCTCTCTCGGTCTGTGTAACATGGGTTGTCCAAGGCCACCATAATCTTCTGAGACTGATAATTACACTTGGTTTAACGTCTTTCTACCCAGATTATCAGAGAGATGAGACACAGAGAAAGGGAGAGAGATTGAGAGAGAGGCGTACTGCAGCAATGATTTCATGCTGTGTTAGGGTCAGTCCTACTTACCCCCGAAGTGAGAAGAGAATGAGAGTGAGGTATCAACTGGACAAATGTGAGGTTACAAGACATGTCACATTTCTCTACACTCACTGTCATGGTCTCCATAAACCCAGCAGATTCGCAGAGTCCCCTACACATTTACATGTGCTATACACAACGCAATGCCCTGTTGTGCTGCGCTGGATGCCTGTCAACTGATATAACTCTGAGCGAGCATCACGCTGGGACAGAAAGTTCACAAATCTCAAGCCTACAGATACACAGCTAAAAAGCTTTAAGAACTGATTTTTATTACTAGAAATGAAAAAAAAAAAAAACCTCTTCTAACTAAATTAACAAATATAAAATATGCAAAAAGTAAGACTGTTTTGTTTGTTAAAAAATAGAGTAAAAGTATGGGGTTATTTTTGTTCCATTGTTCCAAATTAATAGATTATGATCCACAAATAAATGTATAGAGATTCACAAAAATAAACAAATTCACAAATAAATACAATGTGAACAACAACAGGTGCCTTGAATGTATGGAGAAGAGCAGCAAAAGTCAGTTTCAGTTTAAAACAAATGATGTGTGGAAGATGAAATGTAATTTGACTGAACATATTTCAACATTAAATGAGTAATTTTTCCCACAGTGTTAAAGAAAAACACCCTTTCTCCCTACAATAACTGTGCTTACACTTAATAATCAAACATACAAACATTTTCAAAATCCACCTGGCTCAAAAATCTGCAGTGGCACATGCATTTAAATCAGAATGGTGTTTTATGGCATCGTCACACCAGTGAATGACTGACATCAACCCAGTTTTCTTTCATTAGTCTGCCCACTGGCCCTCTGGGTGAAAAGAGCAGTGAAGTGAAGGGTAGCTAATGCTTCTTTCCCTGACAGAATGATCCAGAGAATGAATGTGATGTTCTAGGACTGAACTGAGTGGATCTGTAGAACACTCCTCAGTGCCTATAGGGCCCCAGCAACAATAGAAGATGCCCCTTATATAATCAATAATATATTACTGAGCTGTATCAGAAAACCGTGGACTTAAGTTTCAGTATGACCTTCCAAAGAGTCAGTGTTTCTTTGTCAGTGTGATACACAATACATTTGCTTTTCCCAGAACTAAAATGACAAGACGTCTATAACCTTACAGAACATCTGATCAAATTTCTGCACAGCATCTTTGGCATCATTTCACATTTAGCACCTGCATAATTCCCTAGGTTAATATGCATAATTTGGGAACTGCAGCCTTTCTGTAACACGGTTTTTTGTAAGTAGGTGAGTATTTCCATTAACAAGGAATTACACTGATGACCTAGAACAAAAATATTTCAGCATGATGACAAAAGGCTGATATGTCCTCTTAAACCACCTACGCATGAATTGACAAAGCTCTTAGCATTGAAATTATTTTTGGCCACTTTTAGCACTGTTAAAATTCAGGTTGCTTAAAAATTAAGACAAATGCATTTCCTTATGTTTGCAACCACTATTGTCCTTACATGATTTAAAAGCTGAGCAAAACGTCCACAGCTAGACGACGACTTGAATAAATAACATAAATTATTAAGGCGGGCAGTTACACCTCCATATAAATGTCATTCTTTCCGAGACACTGGGAGCGATTATGCAACAGTGTCTCAGTTTCCATGCTGGTCTCTCTCTTTGTCATTCTAACAGCACTTACGTCTACTTTCTATATTAACAATCACTCTTGAATAAAACAATCAAATATTTCATTCAGAAATGCACGTTAATTCAGAAACTTCTTCTTTAACATTTTATTCCTCTTCCCACCTCCAATTTAAGAGCTAAAATTAGGCTCAGGCCCAGAAGACGGAAGCAAGGTCTCTCTCTCTCTATCGCAGTGCAGACACCTGTCTAAGTGCCCTGGTCAGGTAAATGTAGACGTACCCTGTGGACTAAAGCTGTTCCATTAAAAACTGTTCCAAACAACACAAACTCAAGAGTACAAGGACTTTGCACATTGCATAATGTGATAACTTGGTGTATGCATTCTGATAACAGTGCACATGCAGAGCAATACTAATAAAGAAATTTAAGTGACTTTGTACAGTAAAATTCCTCTGTGAATTATAGAATAAAATATTCTCTCCATAAAATACTCTTTTGTGACTTCTCTTTGTGTCTTTATCTCTCTCTCCATACTGTGTAATTATACTGCATAGTTGAGCATTAGCAGGCTGTTTGCTTGGCTGGTGCTACAGCGGTTGAAAAGGTGTTTATTCCCCATAGTAGCACTTGGTGCCAAAACTGATCTCATAAGCTTATACTAATGCCTGAGCGTCAAGTCCAGATTTGCACAGCTCTACATAGGCCCTAAATTGACTAGAAGAAATGTTAAACACATTGAGAAAGAGCTACAGACCGACTAGTGCTTGAATTCTTAGGCAATCATTACTGAACTAAAAGTCAAAGGACTGTGGTTTAGTAGATATTGCTTTAGTCAGTTTTTCTGGTAAGCGTAATAATGTTATCCCATACAGATCTTTTTTGTTTTCATATTGTTTTCAAAAGATTAATCATTTAATTATTTATACATTTTTACATTGAATCTCTATATATGTTGGTTTATACCAGAACAAAATAAAATACTGTAACCGATGCAATACCATGCATACTCTGAAACAGGAATGTACTTGTTTATTTGCGTACAAATGATCAGATATGCAGAGTGCTGTAGTTTGTGAGCTGTAATTATGCTGCTTAGAAAAAAACATGCAATCGCATATAATGCTCATGGCTATGATGATGACATCTTAATAAGGAAGATGAACCACTTTCAATACATGAGAACAGCGATGAAAAAAAGCATTTTAATCTATGTGGTTGCACAAAATTGATTCTGATAGGCTTATACGTTATTACACACACGCAGTTCTTAAGTTATGTCAGCTCAATTATACTGATGAAATTAGTCATTATAACCTTACCTAATTATTTTTATCATTTAATCTGAGTCTACAAATGAACTTTTTTGACTCAGTCTAATGGGATTTTTGAGACAATCAGATTTTTATCACATTCAATATATACTAATTCATTTTAGCACAGAAAATAAATGGGAAATGAGAAATAACATGCAAAATCAAATGTGGTAACAGAATCAAAATGCATACTTACAATTTAATTGACGTACTGACAACAATAAAAGTTTGATTGTGCTCATCTGCCGTTATTGCTTCTGATAACATTTTGAGTCTCATTATGACTTTAATCTTAATATTAAGACAATTTCACAGAAAAACACTATTTGAAGCCATCTGTCTTAACACAGTGATATACTGTAGATCCGTTTCACTCAAAATCCTCTCAGGCAGGTACAGGCACCATCAACTTCTCTGGATTTCTCTCGGTTCCCAAACACTTCTGTCAGAACCAAACAGTTGCCATAGAGATGAGCTGTCTACTTTGTCATTGGCAGTGTCTGCGATACCAAAATACCCACAAGCCTCTACAGATCACTCCTATTCTTACTGACTCCAAACATTATTTTTATAGTACTCCAGTAAAAGAGCTGCCAACATTTTTGGGTCAATTAAGTGCAAAAATGTGGTTATGAATCTCATTAGGCTAGGTAAGGTAAGGTATACAGGCAGGTGCATACTCACTAGAGCAAATAATCTTACAACACACAAAGAGTCACGTCCCTCTAAAGCAGATGTCTGGCGCATTTCGACTTTGGCGCTGGTATGTAACGCTGGTGCAAGGTAACATGTGTAAACAGATCAATAGATCACCCTGGTTATGTCAAAGAGTGCTGGAAAGCATCCAAAAAGAGGATGTGCTCTAATAACTTCATCATTAATATATACAGCAGTGATTCGGGTTCCAAGAACACACTTATCAATACCAGCATCACATGCGCAAACAAATCATCATTACATTATATAACTGTACATGTAATTATTGTGCATACAAATACATAGATTGGGGGATGCAAGGTATAACAAATCGCAATATAAACAAACTCAAAGCTCCAAGAATGTACATTCTAATCCTAATATAAGTTATTAGACTGGGATTGTTATTGAAAAAGCCCCAGCTGACTTGAAAACATAAAAACACCCCTCGCATTCATACAGCTGAAGAAAAGTTAGAGGCTGTCTCATGCAACTACGCAGTACATGACTTAAATATGACACCAAAGACATACCTGCTTTTCAAGTGTTTTGAATCAATCCTAGAGTGTATTTCATTTTATCAAAACACACATTTTCCACAGGTAAGCCTGTCCCAGACAGAATGTCCTGTTTCATTTGATACTGCCAGCAAAAGCACTGCAAGAGAGCAGTTTCAGTCAGAGAGGAGACTCAGAGAGAGACCCCTCCCCTCTGTCTTCAGCTGCAGCCAAACCGTGCCGCAGTAACCAACCAGAATTGTGTGTGTGTGTGTGTGTATCAGGGAGCGAGTGACTTTTCCGGTGGTAGCCCTGGAATGCATTTTCCTCCCCTTACCCAGAACCCTCTGTACCAGCCTAAGCAATAGCAGGGACAATCCTCCCTGCTCTGCGACACACACACGAGCATCACATAAAAACACAATAAAACCACTAAAAAGATCTCTATTAGACACTGTTAAAGGGGTTTTCACATCAAATAATGAGTCAGAGAGCTCAAAGTTCACTGCTGACTAAGAATGTCTGTGTATGTGTGTGTGTATGTGTGTAAGGGTGGGCAGATTACCTCCTCCTGGCTACAACTTCTGTAGAAATAAGGGGCCCTCCTGTGAATATCAGAATGCATGGTTGCTAAGCAGCCAAAACTCTCTTGTTTAAAGAAATGGAGGAGTCTGTCTGCTCAGTTTTAAACCTGGTGGATGAGAGAGAGAGATAGTGATATGACAAACAAAAGACAATGTAAAATGGACCAGTTTTACTAAAGTTGGTCTTAACTCAAAATGGGAGATTAAAAACCCACACAAATCTGTTCAGATTAACAGTGATAATCCAGCCAAATGCATGTTCGTTGAGTTCACAGTTCTTCTGGACAGTGTGTGATACACTTTATGAACTAAAACAAGTCATCATCTTATTCATTTTATTTTATTGGTACACTACTATTTTAATTTTAAATTAAATAATTTTATTCCATTAAACTGATACAATTTCGACAGTAAAAACATTTATAATGTTACAAAAGATTTCTATTTCACGCTGTTCTTTTGTACTTTGAATTCATTAAAGAATCCTGGAAATGTATCAAGATTTCCAGAAAGAAATTATTCAGCAGCACAACCGTTTTCATTGATAATAATAAGAAATGATCATGTGACACTGAAGACTGGATTAATGACTGCTGAAAATGCAGCTTTACCATCACATGAATAAATTATATTAAATATATTAGAATAGAAAAAAAAGATCATTAATATTTAACAATATTACTGTTAAATGCAGCCTTGGTGAGAATCCCTACTAACCCCAATTTTTTGAACAGTATATTGAATATAGTGATATTCAACATGGTCAAATCCATTTAGACAAAACCATTTGGTTTCACCAAATTTGTCAATTTACAGAAAGTCTCCAGCTGTTTTATTCTAAAAACTAATAATATTGAAGTACTCTTTCTGACATTTATAAAGAAATCGAAATAAATAATAATAATAATAATAATAATAATAATAATAATATGTACAAAAGTCTGTTTATTGCTAATCAGTTCACTCTGTCATATTTGTAACACTACTGTCTTGAATTGGTAGAGCAAAATTGACTTATTTATTTACTGAAACAAATTATAAATTTCACTTCTGAAGACTAACTTCTGGTGTGCTATTTTGACTGACGCAAGTCAAAATAGCACACCAACAATGATATTCTGGCTCACTATGAACTAAATAGTAGTTAGTCAGTTGACTTATCACTAAGCTGTGGTCAAGTGGTCAATAATAGACTACGGTATCTTCAGTCTCACAGCTGTTTGTCCAGATAAACTCATATGAGGCGCCAGGAAAACACTGCTGACAAGCACTGAGACAAAACATGAACACAAACAAACCAAAAAAAGCGTCAAGACCATCAGTGAAGAATTAAGTTGTGGAAAGATATTGTCCTGTCCACTTCATATCACAGTCAACTAGTTATTAATTTGTAAATGTACAATCTTGCTCCCAACGTCATTCAGCATGGAAATAATAATAATAATAATGCATAACACACTGTGTAGAAAAACACATAACTTAAATGACACACACAAACCCCAGCCAGCAACCATAACCACAGCTGTAACTACTGACATTGAGGTACATGATATCAGAGCGCTGTGTAACTGTGTTTAACTGCCCTTAAATAGACAGTTAGAATGAAGTCCATATTTCTGTTTGCCTTCTATGTCTCCAGCACCGTTTTGAGAGATGACAAGCAGACCACTTGTAAGGAGACTAAGGACCATATTGTTTCAAAGAATTCTGTTTAGAACAGTTAGTTTGCCTCTGAGTCTTTTTTAAGCTCAGGCCACACTAACAACACCACATTTGCATATATTTTAAGACAAGCTCATGGTTGTGCAATAAATGCTTGACCTGGTCATGTTATCAGATTAAAGATAAATTTGATATTTGCAGTGTTCCAGTGAACCAACATCAGGATCACTTGGGGAAAAAAAAATCAGCACTCTTAGTCAAGTGGACAATACAGAAGTGGGCAAATACTCAAGCAGTGGTAGAAGACAAAGGTTTCACTTGGACCTACAAAAATGCTTTACCTCAATGCATGTGAACTTTGGCTTATAAAACACTATACTATTAACTATATATACACATATACAGTAGTCAACATTTGAAGTGGATCAAAAAGTTCATCAAAGTTGTCCTAAGACAAGAACGCATTTTGGTTTTAGGTTTTAGGACAACTTTGAAGAAAGGTTTCGATCCACTTCAAATGTTGACTACTGTATATGAATGCAGGGTGGCAGTATATATGCCAATATATTTACAATATAGCACAATAACTCAATGATAGAAAATGTTAGTACAAAAAGCTGCTGAAATTAAAATAATGTTTAAATGCAAATATTTACTCAAAATGCACTATTAAAAAAAACTGTTAGTAAAATTTACAACTGAAACAGAAGCACAAAAAGTGCCGTAGGACTGTAAATGTGTTGTGCTGATTGATTTTTTATTTATCAGAAGTGCAGATTCATAATTCCTAACCTAATAATATTTAAAATGTCAGAAGAGATCAAAACAAACAGAGATTGATATTTAAGTGGTTTTGTGCAACTATGTCTGAGAATCTGTTTTCACTGTCAGGACAGCATGTGATGTGGATACACGTGTGATGTGTGATGTGTAATGTGTGTGTGTGTGTGTGTGTGTGTGTGTGTGTGAGATACACTGAGCCAACATTGTAGATAGCAGGGCTTTAATTTCACTCTTTATCTGTCCAAAGCATTTTAACACTCTCACCCAACACACTCACACACATCCAACAGCTATTCTGTTTCGAAGAGATATAAATAACTTGATACCGATTCATACATGGACAATTATAGTCCTTTAGGTCCAATCTCAAATTTTTTAAAGGTATTTGGTTGCTGCATTCAGGAAATATATAGCAGCATCCATCTTCACTGAAACATAGAATGGAAACTCCGACACAATCCTGACCACCCATGCACATGTTCCAGCAGTCTGCAGGTCATATCTTTCCCAGGCTCCTTCTATTAGACTAAGAACCTATATAGAAAAACCAGCACTCTCAGGGGCCCGTAAACATAGGCATTCAACCTCACCACAGACTTCAGCGGATAGAGATACTAATAATATTTACTTTACCAAAAACAAGCCATTAATAAAATGATTGTTAGGGCCTGTTCACTTACATAGAGAGTGAATGCAGGTAGATTTATGACAAATGTACGGTGACCGCAAGGGGATTTTGTCGTGGCCACGGCATATTAACTCGTGGGAACATCATAATAACTCATAGGAAAGTGATATTATGTTGTGGCCACGAGATCATTTTGTCAAGGTAACGACATCCTTATGTCGTGGCCTCGAGATGCTATATTGAGGGAACAACATCCATTTCTCGTGGCCACGACTTCTTATGTTGAGGGAAGGACATATTTTTCTCATGGCAACGAGTTTAATGCGTAAACCAACCTGCGTGACCATAGCAACCTGGGATTATCAGAGATGGATTTATTAATATTTTATTTTGAATTAAAAAATTATTGTATTAATTATTATAGAAATTATTACATTAGCTATTAAATATTTATATTAACCATAGGCTTAGGCTACCAGACCGTAGGCTATTGCATGCGATGTAGACAGCATTCAAATTAAGTTTATCATGAATAAATGTTACATAAATTACATAAAATAAAATAGGCCTACAACAAAACAGTTTTATCCATCCCAGTCTTGCTGTGTCCATTAACTGATTGTCTTTTTCTGTAATATTTGTATATTATTATTATTATTATTATTATTACTATTAGCCTATTTTTATATTCATTTATTTCCCTTCATTTCGATCTCTTTACATAACGTTCAGACTAGTTTTGTAAATAATAGCCTACTGTAAATGTTCGACATGCCAATAATTTTTTGATTATGCTGACTGAATTTATAGCCTACTGGAAGTGCAGTTTAAAGTTTGAATTTAACATATATTTCATTTTATTTCTGCAAATTAATAATTATAAACATTATAATATTTAGTTGAGGAATGAATCATTCACGTAGTTTCATTTGTAAATGAAAACACAACACGCTCATTTATCATCACACACGGGCATAAATACAATCATAAAGTATTGGCATAATTGTCAGGCGTTTATAGTATTTGCAAAATATATGGTGGCAAATATAATTATACAGAACGTTAATTAGGTACAGCGATGCACGAATTGAAAGGGGAAATAATAAAATATTATATTTATATGAAATAAATATAAAAATATAGCCTTAACAAGTTAATATAATAATAATAATAATAATAATAATAATAATAATAATAACATACAAATAATAACTTAAATGTTTAATGTTAATAAAAAATGTTTTATCTATCTCTGATATTCCCGGGTTGCTATGGTCATGCAGGTTTATTTATGCATTAAACTCGTGACCACAACCTAATATCACGTTCCCACGAGTCAATATGTCGTGGCCACGATAAAATTAAGTGAACCAAAGATGTCCCCTCGCGGTCACCGTACAAATCATCTAGAGCATAGAGATGCCCATTTTTTAATAAAAATCATTTGCAGATGTCTGCATATTTTAATAAAGAGGCCATCAATATAACATTCGTGATATTTTAAAGATTAATGTGTTTACTACAAATATATTAACTTTATAATTAAAAATTAGAATGTCAAGATGGACAGGACACACCTCAACTTGAGCAAACTCAGACCAGTAAAATCAGGTTCCATGTCAAATATAGAAATAGAAAAATGACACTCCAACATTATCTGGTCCAATTTAAATGAATTCACCATGCATACAATATAATAGACCTTAGTCAGCATGGTGCCATGTTTAATTTTAGACAGGAATGAAAACGAAGCTGTGAGGGACAGAAGTACAGTGTGTTCAATGGAATGTATAGTTGTTTAACAACATACTGATTATACAGCTGAAACATCTTTCTGGGGGAAAAAAAAAAATAAAAAAAAAAATAAAACGTATACAAAAACTCCACAAGAGTGACTAGGAATTACATAAGTTTCACAACTCCATTTTGAGTAAAGACTGCAAGTCTATCCTTCACAGCCTCTTTTTCATCGGTGTTAAATTCAATATGGCATCTCCTGATTAAGGTCAATAAGTATAATGAGTCTGATTCTGTTAATAAATATGATGACATCAAATAAAATGCTGCTGAAAATTCAGCTTTGCCGTCACAGGAATAAATAGCATTTTATAACATAATAATAAAGAAAATAGTTATTTAAAATTGTAATATTTCTTTTCACAACTTTGATGTTTTACTGTATTTTTACTCAAATAAATGGTGAGCATAAGAAAATACAATCTTACCAAGTATTTTTTTATGTAAATGCATTTATGAATATTCTTCAAAACCTTTTAGCTTTCCACATCACTGAGAAAGGAGGACCAAGAGAAGAAGATGAAGTGTAAGCAACTATGTTCTGTTACTTGTCTGCTCTTGTTAAAGCAGAGTGACAGAGAAAAGATACTGCCGCAGCAAGCTGTCCATCATGGCCTATAGGCAGCTCTGACTGGAGCCTCAGCTGGAGTATTTTCTTAAAACTGCGACCACAGGCACTTTCTCAGCTTAATCTGCAGAGACAACTAAGTAAACCATCTGTAGGATGATTACCCTGAAAACTGTAAACACTGTGGCTTTATCGACCAGGGGTGCGTTTCCCAAAAGCAACTATGGTCGCAAGTTCCGTCGTTACCAATAGAGTTCAATGGAACTAACGACCATAGTTAGCTAACGATGCTTTTGGGAAACGCACCCCAGTTCGACACAGAAACGTTCAGTAATGGTGTAAGTTTGAGGCAGGTCTGAAAATATGTATTTTTCAAATTAAACAAAACTTAGAGAATTGCTTAGTTCAGAGATTAAGAAAACTATAAAAGTAATCTATTTAACAACCTCAACTTACAACTTTTTCTTCTTAACTTTGTTTTTACTCTTGTCTTACCTTCTCACTATCGTTACATAGGCCTACATCAGATTTCATATTCATCATATCACAGTCTGCCACGTTAATGCCGCATTTTCTGTTGGGCTCATGAATATTAATCACATTGTGTTGATTTCGGCATTGCGATTTTCTGAAATCAAACCGCGGACAGTTGACAGGTGAGCACTAGCCAATGACATTATCGCTTGCATGTTAGTCCTGCCTACTGCTGTAGCAAACAACATAGACATAATAAATTATTATTAGGTCTATGGTAATCAACTTGCAGAGGCATCTGCTTGGGCTTAAAGTCTTTGTTTTACACGAATGGCTAAAATTATTTTGATGCACTGTATGCAATATAAAACAAACCTCTTAAATTTTTATTTATTTATTTATTTATTTACATACATACACACACCGTGTCTATATCGGATGCGACAAAGCGACCGTTGAAAATCATTTGAAATTTGTGTCAGCACGTCATAAATAGAACGCGGCAGCAGTTTTCTGTCGGAGATTTGTCGCGCCACGCAGCATCCAATGTAGACATCATCACTGATTATACTGACTTCTATAGCATTTTGTCACACCGCTCGCGTCCGGTGTAGACACGGTGTAATATTGGTTTTGCTTTGTTTCATAGAACTCATCGTTGCCTGGGTTCAACATTGGCTTACAGAAATCGCTTACCCCACCTTTAAGCTATTTGCCTTATGCTTGGTCTTCCGTATATGTGAACAATACTGTAAAACTCTACTATTATAAGTGTGAGTACGTTACGCCTTTATTGTATATGTCAAAGAAATTTACTTTGAAATTCTTTATGAAGTTAATCCTAAAGTAGAACATTCTTGAAAACAATAAACACATAAAATGGCACGTTGATATATTAATAGACATGAATGAATCAGTGTTCAAAATGTATGTTGTCATATTCTTTTATTAATTTCTGTCTTTTCATTTATGTCTCCTATTTACCAGACGTCTAAAACAATCTTGAATCTCAAAAAAAAAAAAAAAACTCAAAGTACACAAAAGTAAACATTTAAAACAATCAATCATAATCGACAAATGTAAAAAAGAAGGACATACCAGACTGGAGGTCAGTTACATAAACCTATATGATGACCCAGTTTTCCAGTGTTGAGCGAAGCTGTTTTATTACGAGTTGCATTTCCAGCATTTCCTCTGACACTGATCAAAGTACATTTTTTTAACTAATGTTAAACTTAGTTTAAGTAGAATATATATATATATATATATATATATATATATATATATATATATATATATATATATATATATATATATATTCACGCACACACACACACACACACACATATATATATATATATATATATATATATATATATATATATACACACACACACACACACATATGTATACACACATATATATATATATATATATATATATATATATATTTTTTTTTTTTAAGTTGAAACATTACTGAATGTGAATGACTGGATGTTGATCATAGTGTTTGTAAAATAATTGCTAATATCGGTTATCCAGTTAAACAAGTTCTCAAAATTCTTTACTGAAAGACAGATATTTTTAATAACATTTTGTAAATGTAAAGTAAAACGTTACCACATGTAAAGTCAGAGGTGGACAGTAACTACTTTTACATTTACTTGAGTATTGTACTTAAGTACACTTTTTGAGTATCTGTACTTTACTTGAGTATTATTTTTTTTTTTTCTGGAAACTTATGACTTTAACTTCACTACATTTGAAAGACAAATATTGTACTTTTCACTCCACTACATTTCTATCAAGGTCCTCGAAGTAGAAAGTCGTTACTATGTAGCAGCTTTGAAAGTCAGTGGGTGATTTTTTTCTTCTTCTCCAAAATGTGACTTTCTTTTTTTCAGACAGTTTATCAGTAATCACTCTTGTAGGGCTACATGAAGTGATTTCCCAGCATTTTTGTGAACACTGATCAGTGGCAAATGTGATATTTATTTACAACAATTCAATAATAAAAAGTTAATAATGTGGTATATATTAGACACAATATATTGTCTGATTTTGCTAAATTGTGTACATGAAAATACCTATAAAGCCATAGAACTGTTGTGCATCTCCTAATAAAACACAACAGGTGTTGGACTTGAAGCAGCACTGCACAGACCATTCTGTGTGTGACATCAAAGTACCACGAGAGCGATTAGACAGCATTTTTGACATTTTTGTTTTGATGTCAAATAAGTCTTGCTGTTTTGCTTTTTTGTTAAAGCAGTGTTGCTGTTGTAAAGTTATACAGCTACAGTTTTGTTGCTGGGTTTTAAAGCAGGTTTGATTTTTTTTTTTTTCTTCCTTATCACTCTGTATTTACAGGATTTCACTGTCCACTCTGTTCAAATGTGGATGAACGGCTACACATGTGTACACACACTGCCAGAGCTGTGTGAGATCACTACCATCCTGCTTTTGTTGGGGTGGGTAGGGGTGTTAAATAATTATTATTTTCTTGTTTTGTTTTTTCCCCATAGGTAACACTCTAAAAGCTCTTTATTCCAAAGATACTAGTCAGTGTATTCAGTAGGTGTAATGTACTGTAAGTTGCTTCAGAGGTATTGCAAGTATTACGTACAACAATAATAAAACAGTGCATTGACATAAAAAGGGAAATTTACTTTTGGTACTTAAGTACTTTTAAAAGCAAGTAATTCTGTAGGCTACTTTTAATTAAGTAAAACATCGTCTTTACAACTTTTACTTGTAATGGAGTAACATTTGACCAGCACAGCAGTATCTGTACTTTCACTCAAGTAATGGAGTTGTGTAGTTTGTCCGGCTCTGTGTAAAGTGCATATATGTGTAAACAACTCTGGGGCAACTCGAGCCACAGTTTCACAAATGTTCACTGCGGTAATTTAACGCCACCCTCTGGACAAATCTGGACACAAGAAACAACTATATTTATCGTAATCACGTAAACCATTTTTCTATGAAAAGGATAATCATAAATTGAAAGAAGTATTGAATGTTTGAAGAGTCATATGACAGAAGGCCACTTTAAATTGTGAAACATTTGGCACTGTTATATTACAAAATGTATGAATGCATCAGCAAAATACTGCTTGGCTGAAAATCACATGATAGAAGACAAAACTGTGTGACCAGCCATTGTGACCCTGTGATTGATTCTTTGAATCGTGTGACTGGAAATCAACTTTAAATATTAATTAAATGATCATTGTAAATCATTGAAATATTGGAAACAGGCAATTATATTTAAAAAAATCAACCAATACAGCTATGCAATTGCTATATTTATTCAGAACCTTATATAGAGTCTCTTTTAAAATACAACCATTATCTATCACCTTGTCCTTTCAAGGGCGATAGTTATTATATTTCATTATAGGGATGCAGACGAGATGCTTGCGCGTGCGCTGTTGTGAAATAATCCAAGGTAACGCGAAATACAAATCCTACTACGGCGAGGGATTGGGTCATAAATATTAAATAGTTCTTTGTGACGTTCCTGGTTACCTTCCAAAAGCGTCCAGTCACGTACCTTCATTAAAATTAATAAACCAAACCTTCCTCAAAGCGAGAATCGTTAATTCGCCCTCTGACTAGAGCACACCTATAATTGTCTGCCTTTCAACCAATCAGAGAGAACTATTGGACAAACGTCACACAATTTATTTAATATTAATGAGCTAGGCCTTCGCCATAGCAGGATTCGAAGCGTGCGCGCGCGCTCGGTGTTGTCCACCGCGTCCTAGTCTGAGCGCACCGCGGATCTCCACGCTTAGACCAGAGCCATGGCTTGAGTTACTGTACCTGCGGGCCATCCTATTATCAAATGATGTTCTTTTAACCAACATGCGACGAATCGCTCTGTTCTTCTGACCTGAATAAGACCCGATTCCCCGGTCGGTCCGCATTAATTTTCTGCGCATCATTTGGACAGGCGTCTCTAGGATGGAGCACATCAGAACACCAAAGGTACTGCTGATGCACTTTATGTTCGGGTTTTTAATAAACGCTCGCTATACAGCGTTCATCCTCTAGCTCGCTGTCGTTTTGAATGACATGCTTTTAAAACGTAATATTTCTTTACCGAATGAATTTTCTGTGAAAATAAATGGTTTGACTGAATATGCCCAGTGATAGGCCACAATGCAGCCCCCATCTTCCTTCATCTAGTGCCTTATAACAATATCTGAATAATGGTTCAGCCTCAGCACTACTGATGCACCATGAGACTCTGCAGATCTTTCCGTTTCATTTTAAAAACATACTCTGTGGTATGATATTTTATGATTTTTAATATATTCAAGGTTAGGACAAGTACATACGTGATCTGTCCTCAGCTATCTTTCATTTCATAATCACTGCATGAATGTTTTAGAATAATGCCAAGCTGGGGAAAAAAATAAGTTTGGTGTTATGATTGCAAAATAATTGACTTCCTGTTACATTTGATAACATAATGCACATGACAAGGTTGGTTTTTAGAAAAAAAAAAAAAAAAAAAAAGACTGTTGCTTTCTTTCAGGTGGAAAATGTGCGTATGATTGATAGACTGACCCCCAGGAAATCTACTGTGGGAACACTATACCTCTCCTCTACTCACACTATATTTGTAGAGAACTCGGAGGCCCGCAAAGAGACCTGGGTAGGAATTCAAACCCTTTCATGCAGACAATCAAGCTTCTTCCTCCTTTTTTTTCGTCTGTTTGTCTGTTTATCATTAACATTACTCACATTTTGTGATGATAAAAGTAATCAAGCAGTTGAATTTTATTATATATATATATATATATATATATATATATATATATATATATATATATATATATATATATAATTGTAAAGAGCTGGGTAGTAATATACCACTTAACATGAGTGTGTGTGTATATGTGTATATATATATATATATATATATATATATATATATATATATATATATATATATATATATATATATATATATATATATATATATATATATATATATATATATATATATATATATATATATATATAATATGTATGTATGTGTGTGTGTGTATATATATATGTGTGTGTGTGTGTATATATATGTATGATTAATTCATTATCTGGTGATATTTCAATCAGCTATAGTCCAAAAAATTCTAAAAAAAAATTATTTAGAACTCACTGTGTATCATTACATCTAAACAAGAAGGTTCTAAATATATGAATATGAATCCAGAGTTTCTCAGCCACTAAGGATCTCTCTTGCTTCGCTAGGTTCTGCACAGTTTGGTATACAATGTGGAGAGACTTCCGACAAACTCATCAGGAAGTCCTCTCATTATCCGCTGTAAGAACTTCCATGTTTACCGACTGCTGATCCCACTGGAGAAGAACTGTTTAGATGTGCTGGCCTCCCTCACTCGGCTTTCACGCCCAGGTAAAGTAAAATGAGCAAAAATCACACAGTTCTGAAGGCTAAACATGATACTTTCAGAGTGTTCTTAAAAAGTCAAATGCAAAATATATGCTTGCTTTCATTCATCTTACTATAATTTAGTATAAAAATGTGTAAAGTGTTTATAATTTTTTTTTTTCATGATCAGAAAGACAATATCCTTTTAAAAAAACTCCGTCAAAGTCTGCTTTATTGTCAATTCTGCCACATGTACAGCACATACATACAGAGAATTGAAATTGCGTGACTCTCAGACCCATGGTGCATACAGTTAACAACAAAACACTAACAGTAGACGTAGAATGCAAATAAATACAGTTAAAAATATAAAAACAAACTATACAGATATACAAGTAAGGACATTGTAGAAAAGAGTTTGATTAAGTGGCATAAGGCACTACGAAGATAATATAAGAATCTACTTGAAGTACCAAAATCTGTGCTAAAACCGAATGCCACGTGATGAAACAGTTAATTGTAAGTGGCTTGTTCATAAAACATGGCCAGTACTCGTATAGAGACGTACACAAGGTTCTAGACAAAGGACCATAAGGGTTACACACATTACAGATTTACTCGCATATGATTTGGCGAAGCATGAATAATGATCCATATATTTCCATTTTCTTCTGTGAAAAGTGAACACTGTGCCTTTTTTGCTTAGACAATCCAAGGTCTTAGCTGTGGCATCACAGTTCATTATGAAAATACACCGTCTCTGAAATTCAAACAACGTCAGAGCACAATTCTATGCAGATTTGTGAATTTCACCCATAAGAGCTTCACACTCGTTAACTTTTACTAATGTCTTTTTTGCAGAACGCTATGGAGAGCTGTTTTGTTTCTCTTTTAACCCCAACCTGGATAAAGAGTTAAGGGAAAAGGCATGGGGCTTCATCGACCTGAATGCAGAATTCAGTCGAATGGGAATACCCTGCAACCTCTGGCATGTCACAGCAGCCAATCATGAGTACAGAGTAAGTATTTGATCAAATGCCTGTTCATGCTTAGGGTCAATAACTATGATTTCCTTTTCCACAAAATTTCAGAGATCAGTGTTTGAGTTTACGCCTGCAATTACTCTGTGAAAAACAAAGGTAGAAAACTGTGCTTTAAGTACTTTAAGAGGTACTTCTGAGCTCATGTAGTTCCCAAACTACACGACTTACTTACTTTTATGGATCATAAATTGAGAAATATCTCTTATGTTTTTACAGAAAAGAAAAGTTGCTCAGAGGCAGTGCAAATTATTATATTTGAATGAATTTTCAATGAATCTTGCACATAAAGCATGTGTGAATGTGTCCCGAATGAGTACTAAGAATGTGTTACTAAATAAACGGGGCCGCTGTTGACCATAAGAATGTTAAAGAATAGTTCTAATCTGAATATTTTGATTGGCAGTTGTGTGACACTTACCCGTCAGAGCTGTTTGTGCCAAAGTCAGCCTCCCCTTCTGTCATTGTGGGCAGTGCCAAGTTCCGGAGTCGAGGGCGTCTTCCTGTTCTCTCCTACTTCCACAGAGACACCAGCGTAAGTGCAAAAATAACGACACTCCTTTGAACTCAAGATCAACCCGTTGCAGACTTTTACTTTTTATATCAAGCTTAATATGTTAAGACAAATCTTTTCATTGACTTCTCTTCCCCACTTTTCTATTTCTAAATTCTTACACCATTGGTTTTCTAGGCATCAATCTGTCGAAGCAGTCAGCCTCTTTCTGGTTTCAGTGCACGCTCCTCAGATGATGAGCAGATGCTGCAGGCCATTATGAAGTCAAACCCTGTCAGCGAGTTCATGTACGTGGTGGACACAAGGCCAAAGGTGAGAGATCACAAAACAAATAAGTGGAAAGACAGGTTGGACAAGCTGTAGAGATTTAGACGGGGTCATTTGAAAGTTGTCTGATAGAAACCGTGCAACTTTTTTGATCAATAGAAAGTTCAAAAGAGCAGCAATTATTTGAATTGTAGCAATGCAAAAGTTGTTACTGAAACTTTTGATCACTTTAATGCACATAATAATAATAATAATAATAATAATAATAATAATAATAAATAATAATCTTATATATATAATTTTTTTTTTTTTTTTTTTTTAAATGAAAGGTAATAAAGTATTTTATTTATTTATTTATTTATTTGCATTACATGAAGCACCCCCCATCTCATAATGTCGTATTATAATGTTGATTTTTTTGAAAATAATCACAAATACCAGCAGTATTGTGACGTTGAAACACTGTTTGTAACTATTTCCAGCTAAATGCCATGGCTAATCGTGCTGCAGGGAAGGGCTACGAGAATGAAGACCATTACACTAACATAAAACTACAGTTCATTGGCATAGAAAACATCCATGTCATGAGAAACAGCCAACAGAAGCTTATAGATGGTAAACAGATTAATCCGCATTACTTTTATACCAGCAGATACTTGTCTGGTGTTGACTTGCTGTCCATATGGAAAATGAGCCTTTTCTGTCTTGCAGTTGGTGAACTCGCAGCTCCCTCCATGAGTGATTTTCTGTGGGGTCTGGAGAACTCTGGGTGGCTAAAACACATCAAAGCTGTACTAGATGCTGGAGTCTTCATAGCAAAGGCATGACATTTTTTTTAAAAAGGTTTTACATATGGTTTTTGAAAGGCCATGCTCCCTTTATCACAAGTGATTAGAAAAGACAATGAAAATCATGGAAGTTACATATCTAATAAAACATGGCATTATCTCATGTTGGAATCATGTCCAAAAAAAAACCTTAAGTAAAAAAATTAAGTACAAATGAAGAGTCCAGAAGGAAAAATTCCTCTAAGTGCCGTTTGAAATTTTCTTTTAAAGTGAACATTTTTATCGGGCTCCTATGTGTAGTTTCAGTAATTTCACTTTAATGGATAGGTTCTTTTCATTGCCATTAATTAGTGAAATAACTGAACATAAACATAGGAGCCTGAGAAAAAAATACTTATTTTAGAAGAAAATTTCAGATGCCACTTAGAGGCTTTTGCATCTGAACTCTTCAAATACAATATGATAAGTATGATATGATCACACATGTATTCTTCCATTCTTATCCATGTTGTCAGGCAGTGGCGGAGGATGGAGTGAGTGTTTTGGTGCACTGTTCAGACGGGTGGGACCGAACAGCTCAGGCCTGTTCAGTGGCTAGTGTGCTACTGGAGCCATACTACAGAACTATCAAAGGACTGATGGTAATAATAGCTTCACTGATGACTGATCCATTTTGCTTTGATTTTTAAAACAGTGATAGTCCAACATCATCTAAGACTAAATATGTAACATGTTTTTTTTCTATTTTGAACACAAGTCTTGTTTCTTGTAGGTTCTGATTGAGAAGGACTGGGTATCATTTGGACACAAGTTTTCCCACAGGTTTGTTTTTCATTTCAATTTGCATGTTTCTGGCCTCACATGTTGGACACCACGTACAACTTGCAGTTAATTTTAATTTGTTGAATTGCATAATTGAATTGAAGCTTTCTGTGAATCTCCTCTACTGTGTATGTTGTGCATGGATAACATGCGAACCAAGAAATGTCTCATTCCTGAATCCATAGCAAATACTGTGACTAAACCATCAGTCATGCAGTATACAATGTTAGACTCTGCATCTCTAAGCTTTAGGTGAGTCTCTGCGCTCCAATCATGAAATGTTACATAGTCAGTTTCCCCAAATATGAACATTTTCTTACATGGAACAGAAAAGGAGAAATTTTCAAGAATGCTCAAGCTGCTTTTTCCCATATAGCAAAAGCTTACAGTGACTATAACATATTCAAAGTCTTCTAAAGCCAAACAATAACTTTGTGTAATGTTTAAGTTGTTATTCATTCATGAAAAGTAATTAACACATGTGCACATTCAAACTTGGCACATCAGTGACAGCAAACACCACTGGTTCTTGCTTGTTTTGTAATGCGACACACCAAGTTGGAATATCCAAAAGTGCCAGTGAAGATTGGTGGTGAAAGGTTGGATGGTGGACGATACCATTACGAATTACAAATTCATTTATTATATAAAATCTTCTACAGGTACGCTCACCTTGATGGTGACCCTAAGGAGGTTTCTCCAGTCATGGACCAGTTTCTGGAGTGTGTGTGGCAGTTGATGCAGCAGTTCCCCTGTGCATTTGAGTTCAATGAGCGATTCCTCATACAGCTACACACACATATCTACTCCTGCCAGTATGGGAACTTCCTCGGCATTTGCCAGAAAGAGAGGAGAGATTTGAGGTAAAAAAAAATAAAATAAAAATTGCTAATTTTATGCATAGAGATTGCAGTGAGAGAAGAGGGGAGAATAGGATCAGGAAAATTTGCTAGGCTTCTACTCGCACCAGGTCCTTGTGCAGCTGCAGCTCAACATGTCAGAGCATGTAGGATAACTTGGTTCTGATTTTGACAGAAATCAACAACTACTTGAACTGAGATGGTTTCAGATGTACTAGTATAGATGGACCACAGTCTGTTTACTGTGATATTGTTCACAAGAAACATCCAGCCAGGAAACAAAATCATGTTTTAAGCTGATATTATGAGAGCTCCTAAAGCACCAAACCAACTGTGGTGTCACTTGTGTCTCGACCAAAAGTTGCGCTTGAACACACAGCAAACATTACAGCCAACTAGTGTGTAGGTTCTGTGTCTGCTTGAGAGGAAATAACTCTCCAAACCAGCAGGTGGCAGTGGTCCCTATTTGTCATTCAGAAACGGAAGAGCTAAAACTGTGGATACACACAAAAATACAAAGCTGTGTTAAAAATCACATTTAGCCTAGTAGGTACTGTACTTACTTCACAACCGTTAAAGGGGACATCGGATATAAATGTGTCCAGTGTGTGGACACAACCACCCTACACAGATAAAACTCGATTCACTTTTTTTTTTTTTTTTTTTTTTATGCCCCAAAAACCTAAAAAGTATCAATTATCATGCCGTTTAGATTTTTTGAGCAGTACGATGTCATATTGCTCTGGCCCCGCCCACGACCGCTGACGGACAGTCTCAAATTAGCATATTTCTGCCCTCAGCCAGTTGTACACTGTCTGGCATTTTCTCCACGCTCGAGCGGCTGTAGCAACAACAATGTCTCGTAAGCAATGCAGGTGTTTTGTATGTTGTCATTGTCATGTGATCTACCAGTATCAGTCGCATGACTCGCATCACTTCACGTATTCACAGCTCCACTCCTGTGGCCTCATGGGTTAGTAAAGGGTTCATCAGAGGCACACTTCAGAATTTCACCAGAAGTAGGTCATCCAGGTTCTTTTCGCCTATTGTTTTACAAATACTATGAATTTGGACATACTGCTTGTCTCACATACTTTTTCCCACCTACTATATAGTAGGGAAGTAGGCAAATTCGGATGTAGGGAAAGTCTTGCTCAACTGTTTTTGGCTTGCTTTCATCACTTCCGTTTTCTACTCTTATCTTGGTTCTCTAAGCTGAACAGCCAATCAGAATGATCTCTCACACCGGTGGGCTCTGCTGCCAATTCAACATGCTCAATTGGCCGAAAAGCCACTGATGAAAGTCTGGCTAGTGCCAGCAGTGTGAAAAAACAGGATGTTCAATGGCTTGGTGTGAAGAAGAACTAGTAGGCTATGTGTCTGAGAAATAGCATTACTAAAAACAAAGCAAAACCAAAAATATGGTTTGGTTCATCCCTTTAAATGCTTTAGATTTTAGTCTTTTCCTGTCAAGTGGGCATTCTGACCAGACCAACCTGCAAAGTGACCAGATAAACATGTCAATAGTATACCTACTTCAAAAAAACTGTTCTCATTCTCTTATTTTTTTGAATAGATGTGGTGTAGAATCTAGTTCAAACAAAAGGAAATGTAACTTCTTGTTATAACTGTTGGACCATCTTGGTTTCATTAACTTTATGTGCTAGTTTACTCATTCAATCTCCCTCTTTGTGAACTATGCAGGCTACAAGAGCGAACACACTCTTTGTGGCCGCACCTGTGGGAGAACAGGGCTGAATACACAAACCCTCTATACAGGACAGACCACAGCCAGACACAGGGTGTTCTGAAACCTCTCACCACTGCCTACTGCTTCAAGTAAGTCAACCCAACTGAATTGTCTCTATACGATCATTACACTCTTTCACATTCCTGTTGTATAATAGTCAGCTTCTTTCGGAATTGGCTCAGAGATGACAAAGCGCCATACTGTAAGAATAAGAAAGTGAAGTGAAAGTATAATGGACACAAAATAGCTTGCAGTGACACCTTTGTGCATGTTTGTTTTAAGCTAATGTAGCAATATAAAGAGGTGTTGATTTATTTAGTTTAGAATTAAATAAGGAATAAACACACTTGTTAATTTCCACCATGGCACTTTAGTGGACTTGTGAGAAAGATTGTTACCTTATAAGAGTGGTTGTTTGACTTAATCACTAAATGTTTTAATGATTTAATTTAGGCTAATCCAATCTCAAAGATGCCTGTATTATTCAAAAAGTTCAACAAATAACTGTTGATATGAAAAAGAAGCATTATCTTTGGGATATGCTTAGATGGGTGAACTTGACCTTCAGCCTCCGTGTTCCTGATCAAAAAGCTTCCTCAAGTGTGTTCCAGTGGAGTTTTAGATGGAAAGTAGTCTTGAAAATTAAAAGGTGGACCTTTTTGGGTATGTCGTCTGGAGGCTGTGTGACAGTGGATCAGTGAACCAAAGACTCAATTTTACTTGTTAAAAACAGCACAGAAAAATGTTATTAAACCATTTTATTACACTTAACATTGGTGAAAAAGACTTACGACTAAACTTCTGCATGGCAGATTTGAATACACTGTTAAAAAAAAGAAACGTAGTGTTTTTCTAGTATAAATATCTAAACATTTTTGAATCAACATGCATTTACTTGAGAAGCAAAATGACTTAAGATATTAACTTGTTTTCTGAAAAATGTATCAAAATGTTGGTAGTACGTTTTTGCTAAGACAAAACTTAAGCAAGACAAAATATCTACCATTTGGCAAGAAAAATAGACAAAACAAGATTATTTTACCTATCCAACTGGCACATATTTTTACACTTAACATAATGTGAATTGATAATATAAAAATAAAAGCTAATTTAAAATATTAATAAATAGTACCATAGAATTAGTATTATTATTATTAATAATAGTAGATAATGCTCAAATAAAATGCCAGCACAGGGAGAACATGCAGTCTAGATCAAGAGAATAGAAAAAGCCTACCATAAATATAACTGCAATTTTCTTTGTTCATTTATCCAAATCACATTGGCTGAAAAATCAATTAATATACTTAAAGTCAATAAAACAAACAATAAATGCACCACGGCATAAACGTTTTCTAATGATGTAGTGACCAAGACAAGGCTCCCCCCCAAAGTCTTTTATTGCTGTCTTAAATGCATTGTTTTTGCAAAGCGAATAAAATCAGTTTGTTGGGTAACTTTGTGCAACAGAGGACTAATCAACTGAAAATGATGTTCTAGGTTTTGGAAGGGGATGTACGGCCGTGCAGAGAAAAGTGTGGCCTCACACCAATCTCCAGCCGATTGCCTGAACGCGGTGAGGGAGGAGTCACAACAATTGGAGGAGGAGCTTAGCGCCCACCAGGAGGTACCACGGGAGGCGGACGCTGGACAAGGCATACGCATGCATGCATAAATATCACATATGTATCATCAAGCATTTTAAAACGCATTCGCAAGTAGAGGATGGGTGCACAATTCATTCCCACATTACACATTTCAAGTTTACTATGTAGTATTCTAGTGTTCCATTTCAACAGGGTGACCATACGTCCTCTTTTTCCTGGACATGTGCTTGTCAGGATTTCCAAATTGCCTAAAAAGTCTGGGTAAAGGTAGTTTGATTAATAGTGAGCAGATATTGTACATAATTGACCAATCAAGGCTTGAGAGAAGGATCTAGAGAGAACAGTCAAAGCAAAGTAAATACGTGTACAAATCATGTATGAGGACTGTAGAGAGACTGTCAATAGGAAAACAAAGCCAAAACCTGGACATTTTAGGCAATTTAGAAATGGAGGACGTACGGACTCCCTTATTTTAAACATTATCCCAATAGAATTGAATTTGTTCCTCCTTTTTGCTGCACCAGTGTAAAACTCGCCAACCTTGTCCTCTTCAAATGTATTTACAGAGACTTGCCCAACTGATGGAAAGGAAAACTTCAGGGGAGAGGAAGACGACCAGCAAGTTGCCTGAACGTGTCCGCCGTCCAGTTCCAACCGAGAGCGAACTCAGCAGCCCTCTAGACTACTTCACCGCCCCACGAAGCGAGAAACACACTCCTTCCTTCACACTGCCGCTACAGTTAGCAGCCCCACCCAAGAAAGGTGACCCTGATGACCTTTCAACCTGCAGTGATTTCGAGTCCGGTGTGGCTGACCTCAGCAGCTACTCCTCTAGTGGTGGAGACGACGCTAAGGACCCCGATGCCGACGAGGTGGTCAAAGCAAACGCCTGAACTAAAACAGAACTGGTGACAATGAGGGATAAAAGCACAGTGACGGGTACCAAACAGGGAACCGCTGTGTTTTTTAATGTTATTTTTAATTTTTTTTTTTTTAAATCTGCGTGAATTTATATTTAAGTATGTAAACAAGTACACATATCCAAGATGGTCTGGCAATAAGACCTTATTACATTATAGTAAATTCTTATTTCTTGAATAGTATTTTAGGTTTTGGTTCGACTGTGTATTTCACTGTCTGATCCTTTATGCCGTCAATCATTTTTTGTCTTGACATCTTTCATAGATCTGTTCGGAGCAGCATATTACCATACTACTCATACTAATACAGAGAACATATATCAGACACCCAGAATTATGGAAGCTTGTTTCAGCCAAGGGATAAAAAAAAAGTTAATTGCGACCTTTTATCTCACAATTTAGACTTTTTGTCTCACAATAGTTTCTCACAATTTTATCTTTCTTACTTAAAACTTAAAAGTTTACATCTCACAAATCATTTTTTGTTTCCACCATGGTTTTTATCAAACAATTCAGAATTTTTTTTTTTTTTAGTCGCAATTGCAAGTTCTTATCTCATAATTCTGACTTATATCTGACACAATTACGAAAAAAGTCTGATACAAAGATACAAACTCAGAAAAAAGTCTGAATTATGAGAAAAATTCATTTCTTTTTATTTATTTTTTAAAATCCCACAGTGGAAACAAGCTTCCGTACTAAATATACACACTGCTTAAAATGCTGTGTACCACAAAGCAATACATAAAATGGAAGAAATATCTTTTATCAGCCTTTTTATTTTATTATTTTTTTTAATATTTGGGTTGGGAAATGAAATGCAATGCAACCGTTTTATTTGACCGTATAGCACTGCATTCTCATTTCACATTATTTGTAAAAACAGCAGGCAGCATAGCGTATGCTAGAATTTCATTCCGATCATAGCCTATATCTTCATGGAAATTGGACTGTGCCTATTATGACCATCAGATTCCCACCTGTTTGTTTAGAAAATCTTAAATGGAAATAATGAGAATTTGCTGTACATGTGAAAACAAGAACCATAGGCTATGGAACCAAGAGCTGTATGGCTCCCACACTACATTTACTTACGTCCCATTTCTGTAACTGTACTCTGAGCTATAGACAATCAATCCCTCACGCATCCATGTGATTACCATTTCAGCTACAACAGTAGATTTTAAACAAATTGTCTGAAACTTATGAATATCTTCATTTCTAAGGCAAATGCTCTCAATAAAGTGTTTGCCAAACAGCAAACTAAATTACAGCATGTCTGGAGCCAGTTTTTACTATTTTTGATGAACATAATTTTTAAATGTGAAGCTTTTTTAAATGAAGCTGCAATATGATTTTTTTCCAAACAGGTTTCCTAAACATATCTACTCCTCCTTGCATTGTTGGACAAAAGTCAAACTCTTCCCTGCAGTGCTTTTTGAAAGGAGCATTTATGAAGTGTTTGCACTCTTCGTGAAGACAACTTACGAATGGCTTGCATAGATTTCTTTGCACATTTCACTGTTTTAGCAGAAAACAAGCTCTTATGGATGCACTCAAAAAATTCTGATAATTATTTTGATCTTACGGCTGACAACTGATAAATACCCAAATTTAAAATGGAATAATATTGTCGAAATATATTAAAAATAAAACAAACACTAAAATAATTCCTTTTAACCCTCATGTTGTGACCCCGTCATTTTGACACAAAGAGGATTTTCCTTTTATTAAAATGTTATTGTATTGAATTGGAATAAAACGTCCTGACTTTGCTCACACAGGGAATAAAAGCTTCCCAGAAAATTTGATAATTTTTGCACTTTTTTTTTTTTTTTTTTTCTTTCCCCACACCTCGTTACACGTAGTGTTCCTGATCGGAAATGACCAGCCTACAAAAAATTGTTATATGATGACCAAATATTGTATATAATCTCATCAATCTGTTTAGAATAATTTATTTTTTTTTTTTATTGCTTTTTGGAACTGACTGGTCATAGGCCTCACTGTGTCAGCAGCATAACATACATGCGTTGTGGTACTCTCATGAACGTGCATAGAAGACCGACATGCAAGAAAAGAAATTGCTGAATAAAGTTATTTTAGTTTTCTTTCGGCACAAAAATTATTCTCATAACTTCATAAAATTACGGCTGAACCACTCACGTCACAGACTATTTTAACGATGTCCTTACTACCTTTCTGGGCCTTGAATATGGTAGCTGCGTTGCTCTCTATGGAGGATCAGAAAGCTCGGATTTCATCAAAAAAATCTTAATTTGTGTTCCGAAGATGGACATTTAACAATGTCTTACAGGTTTGGAACGACATGAGGGTGAGTAATGACATAATTTTCATTTTTGGGTCAACTATCCAGTTAAACTGAGCTTAAGCATCATTTGTGGAAAAGTGAAAAGCTGGGGTGCATAATTCTCAGATCAGTGAGGCTTACAAAATCTGTGCTAACTGAATGAAAGAAAGAAGTTGACAAAAAGATTGAATCCAAGATTTGGTCATAATACAGCATTTACAAGCACTTTTTAATAGGCTGTCCATTTTTTCGGGAACACCAAATTAGGTTAAAGGATTTCAGTGCAGCACAAGAGTTAAATACTACAAATGAATTTAGGCATTACAACATAGAGTATGAGAAATGGATATTTGTTTTCAGATTTGAATATTACTTTATATTACTATTATTTATATTAATATTACAACATTATTAAATTATAAGTGTTTATAAAGTTGCTTTGGCAGACATGATCTGAATTTAAAAGTAGGGAAAATGAGCACAATTAAATGTTCAGTACTGACCATCAAAAAAACAAAAAAAACAAAAACAAAAATGGTACCGATATATTGTGCATATACCTCTGGTGTTACTGAAGACACAAAACCACACTCAAACCATAGCAGGGATTATTCTAAATGTTTTATTAACCTATCAAATTAAATAAACATATAATACAGTGTCTAATTATAATAAAGGCTTTTATCAACATTATTAAATACAGTATGTTTTTGTCGGCAGCATTAACATTTTTCAAAATTCATCTTCAAGTGCATACAAGGCCCAACCCCATTTGTCTCACAAACTCAAACTGAACTAAGCAGCGTAGAACTCAGTCTGTTTCTGAACACTATTAAGAACAGATTGCTTTCCTCTGATTACAGCCTTTGGCTCACAGCCAGACTGGGCACATCCAGACGTACTCGCATCTGGTCTTACTCAACCAGGGATAGCGTAACACTTTTGGAAATTCTGTGCAAAAATCACTTTGATTTCAGTAAAGAATGACGCTGAAAACTCATTTTCATATAATATCTAGGTTTGCCCAATCAAGACTGTAGGCCACAAGATGTGCTGCTTGTCTCAAGCCCACCGATCTGCTGGTAGATTGATCCCAAACCTGTGATAAAAATATTATTTAATTGTTTTAATCAACATGAGAGTTAAAAACACTTTCTTACCATTAGTAAATCAGTCTGACGAAAATAAAAATTACCTTTCTGGGACATTCAATCTAATGTGTGGTAGGAAACTGTCCATGTGTGTTCATGCATTGCTGGAGCTTTTCCTCTTTGGCTCTTCTGCAATGGCAAAGCTGAAAAAGTAGGTTAGATTATTATCATCATCATGTTAACTTTCAGGAAGTGCACACCTATTTCATATCCGACCTTATAATAAGACCTAATGGAATGGCTTGACAAGTATAGCTGTGTTCCTGTGTTGACTTCTTGTTGTGACAGGAAGTTATGGCAGAACATAAAAGTCTCATGGACATCACACTAGTCTTACGAAATGTATGAATCTAAGGATTTTCAATAGAAAAATGTGTGTGTGTGTGTTACTTCAAGAAAGCAACCATACATCTGTTTAAACATTGGTTTGTTGTTTTAAATGGAATATTGCATTAATACCGTTCTCTTTTCCATGAAGCTGGCTAAAAAGTCGTCAATCTCTGTCTTTCCTTCCAGGAAGTTCTCTGCTGTCTCCTCAGACTCCTCTTCGGCCTGATGGGCAGCTACCTTTAATCTGGCCTGCAGTGCACTCAGACTGCAGCTCTGGCAGAGGAAAAGAAAAAAAGCTGAATTTTTAGCAGCCATTACTCCAGTCTTCAGTGTCACATGATCCTTTAGAAATTATATTAATATGCTGAACATTTCTTACTATTAAACAATGTTGAAAACAGTTGTGCAGCTTTATATTTTTGTGGAAATCGTGACAAACTTAGCATTCAAAAGTTTGGGGTAAGTAAGATTTAAAAAAAAAAAAAAAAAAAGAGGAAGAAATTAATACTTCTATTCAGTAAGGACACAATTTAATTGATCAAAGGGTACAGCAAAGGCATTTATAAAAAAAAAATCTATTAATAATTAAGTAATAATTGATAATTAAGCACCAATAAAGACTAATGGCTGCTAAAAACCTTTGCAATTACAAGAATAAACTAAATCTTAAAATATATCAAAATAGAAAACAGTAGTAATATCTCAAAATATTACAGTGTTTACTGTATTTTTTGATTAAATAAATGCAATCATATTTTGTCTAGTCCAATTCATTCAACAATTAACCCGAGCCAACTGGATTTAAAAAAAAAAAAAAGCGCAAAACATACAATTTGGAAGCAGAAAAAACAAACACAAGTATGCAAAATAGGTTTGAAATTTTGAATATTAGACAAGATAAATACTAGAATACTATATTTTCCATTTCCTTGTCCAACGGACGACTTGTCACAATCAGATGCAAATGATAAATTCTTTTTTTATGCATGTTTTACCTCACTCAGCTCATGTTGCCTTTGCATTTTGGTTTCAAATGCAGACTTCATCTGGGTTAACTGTTCATACTACAGAAAATAAAACACCATACAATTGTTAACATTCTTAAAAGGAAAGATATTGACAAGATTGTAATGTACAGTGGGGTCCAAAAGTCTAAGACAACTCGTGAAAATGCTTCTATTATGCAACATAGGGAATAAGGTCAATTTAAAAATTAAATCACAGACTCTTAGACCCAAGTATTTGTGTCAGTATTTGTGAAAGTACATACTTTACACAACATCTCTTGTCTCTTGTTCTCCAGTTGAGGCTCGAGTTGTAGGTTCTTCTCTGAAAGTAAGACATATGACTTCTATTATTTGCATCTACATTGAACTGTGTGACAGGTTTATAGTTTTAAGCACTAGCTTGATGATTCAAATAATCAAAAACTCACTGGCCATCTCCACAATATTGTTGACCAGTTCCTCTTTGTCAGAGGTTACTTGTTTGAGCTGAGGCAGACACATGAAGAACTCCAACAGCATGTCATCTTGATCATTCATGTCCTTCAGTTGAGAATTACTAGGAGATTACAGACAAACCCACCAGAAAGATGAGAGAATGTGACGAATATAAAATTCATATGTTCAAATAAAACATATTTTGTCCAGACAAACAAAAGTAATTGGGATGTATTAGTACTATACCTGAAACATACGAGAAAAAAAGAAAAGAAATGCCATGAAGCATCATACCTCATCTCAGACAGTTCTGGAAATGTATCTGGGATTTCAGGCATCTTGTATATGTGTCCATTCAGACCTGACTGCATAAGAACAACAGCATTTACGGGTTATTGTGGCTTGAATTATGGGTGTTCCTGTTTCACATTTCTCAATGCTTTATATTTACTGAAGAGAAAGTGTTTGTGTGTCTGTTACTGCATGCTGTGTTTGCATCAGACTGGATATATGGATCTATTAATGGGTGAGAATGTTGAATGTTGATTCATATATTGCAATAGACTATGTTGATTAATAAGATATAGTGCGTTTTCAGTGCTAAATTCAGTGTGATATACGTTATAGGTTATCACATAAGAAAATAATGCTTTGGTCAATCATAATTATGGAATAAATTGTAAAAATTATAAGATAAAAAGTTTGCTTATAACATATTAAGTCATAATTATGAGATAAAATCTGAAATTATGAGACATAAAAAGTACATTTTTATATTGTAAGCTTGACATAGCTATGATAACTTAGTATGTAATAATAATGAGATGAGCCAAAATTGACAAATTTCTGAAAGTTGAAATAACAAAAAAATGTCTTTTTGTCATAACTATGACTTTATCAAATTATTTCCACTTTCTATCTCATATATATATATATATATATATATATATATATATATATATATATATATATATATATATATATATATATATATATATATATTTTTTTTTTTTTTTTAACAACATTTTATCTCAATTCCAACTTTTTTGTCAGAATAAGGCATTTCATAAGACATTAGAAGAACTTAGCATTGAAAATGCACTGTATCCTATTAATCTACAACATAGTCTTTTACGAAATCCTACTACACAGCACTACACTGCCTTTACTAACAGTGTGGATACTGTAACCTCTTAGTCTAAATGCTTAATATTGTCATAATCATAAGTCAAAATATGAGATAAGTCATAAATATAAGTCAAAATTAGTACATACTACCTTTAAATTTTAAAATAAAACATACATGTGAGATAAAAAGTCACAGTTGTTTTTTATCTCATAATTATGACTTAGTATCACATAATACTGACTTTTGTCATAATTATGACTTTTTATGTCATGATTTATAAAAATGAATTTTTTTTTTTTTTAAAAACTAAGATTTTTTTCTTGTGATGGAAATGGACTTCCATAATGAATGCCATAAATTGTCTTATATTCAGAAACACAGCTCTATGTTGCTTAAACGAACTGTGTGAATACAGCAACCTCTTAATATGTGTGGGGTGCTTAATATTGTGTGTGGTGTCAAACAGACATTAGGATTACTGTAAAACATATACTGTGGCCTTGATTTTAATTGAACTGGGATATGTAGCAGGTGGCGGCAATGCTGCAGGAAATTTAAACTAAACATAATGCCACATGCAAATGTATCACCACTAATTTCACTTTGTTCACAATATCTCAAATCCTATTTTTGTAGTCTGAACATCATAAATTAACAGAGTATGATTTCTACCAAATCAACCCAAGACAAAGTTGTATGTTGTAAAAACATGTTGCAGTCTAAACTCTCAGATGGGAACTCATGTGGTCTTTTTTCACTGTTTGGAACACAAGTACTCAGCATCACACACAATATGTGCTTGTGTCTCTAGATATAGACCATTTCAAAGCAGTGATGTCATTTAACCATTAACATTTCCTGCTGCTTGTTGGACTATTCAAAACAGTACCAGGAGGTGATTCAGTCGTAACTAACATTGACACAGCTGTCATCAGTTTTTATCAAAATGTGGACCTTTTTGGTTACTCAAAAGTTATGGAAATTAAAAAGGTAAAACCAGAAATGCGTTAGGACCGTTGGGTTAGATTGCTATTGTTTACATCCCTCAAAATGGTCTATAGCTGTGTAAAAATACAGAAACTGTAATCTTAATAAACCAACTGGCTGATTTTGGACTGAACGCCTGTTAGGTACCTGTGAATCAGCAGTTGGTACAGGAAGAGGAAGGTCTGTGATGAGTCCATAAGCTGGTGCTGCTGGTCGCGGAGGGGCTTGTTGAGGCTCCACCCCTGCATGTGACACAGGGGCAGGGCCGACAGGCCGCTGACCATCCTGTGGTGGGAATGCAGGAACAAAATGGAAGCTCTGAGTTGGGTAAGGAGGCATCCCCGATGGTTTGTACATACTGAGTCACAAGATGGAGACAACAACAAAAACAAATTAGACATTTTCCATATTAGACATTATATAAGTACTGTTAACATGGTGAAAAATACTCACTAAGGAAAGGTGGGACCTGACATCAAGGCAGGAGGACTTTTCCAAAACTCATCTAGCAAACTCTGAATTACTTTTCCTAAATCTGAATGCATTCCAAACTGGAGTGGAAAGGAAAAAAAAGAAAGAAAAGTATAATGGTTGAGCTTATGGAACTTTTTTATGTATTGTTCTGTAATACATGTTTACTTGGCAAGGTGTAATGAAATTAAACATACAATTTGTTGAATTAAATGACTTATAATTTGTTGAATTATTATTAATGTATTTATATTTTGATTTTTCATTTATTGAATGTAAAATAATAGCTGCATATTTTATATTGAATTATTTTATAAGAAATACAATTTTCTGTCTTTTAAATTTGTAGGTTATTCACAGTGTGAGAAGGTTCATGTCATGCATCATAAAAATGTGATCAGTTTTTGTGTGATCGGCAAGTTGAGACGCCACATATCAGATCAAATGAAATAATTATGATCATTTAGAGCATTAGAAACTATATAAGAAAAAAAATGTGAAGCATATTTGAACTCAAACCACAGATGTTTTAAGTTGACCCTACATAGGGAAACACTGGCTAAGGTGACATCGCAGAAAATGAAAAGTATTTTCAGAAGTAAAGCAAATTATTACACTTTGATCAAAGATTATGAAGACAAACATTTTTATTTTGTACAATGTGAATTGATGAATCATGCACAATAAGACCAGGAACGTGTATGAAAGTGAGTAATAATAATTTTGATATCATGTTGACTTTAAAGACCACTTTCAGATTTCACAAAAGTGATATAAAATTATGAAAAACTTACATTAGTTATGAGTGGGCTGGTAACCATGGTTCCATTGTTACCGTCTACTAAATGATGACCTACTGGTGGAAACACGCTGACCACTGGTTTCTCCTGAGGGAACTGTGGTGGGAGCAAGCTGTGAATGACAGCAAAAGTCAAATGATATTATATCACACTCAAAACCATGCAAATGTATTCATATAAATGCATAGAAATAATACAGTTTTTTTTTTTTATATATATACTTACATATTGACAGTAATAGTTGAATTGTTGACAGTAAAAGGAAGTCTGTATTCTACATCCTTCTGAATTTCTGCAAGGCTATGGATTTAGTCAGACAAATAATTAAGCATTTTTTTAATACTGAAAAAAAAAATGTGTAAGTAAATCTCAGCCAATCACAATGGAGGACAGGGGAGTGTTTGGGGAAACATGTCAGGAAACTCTCATTATATTTTGTGATCTTGGCACAGTTAAGGATTGCCAGCTTCATATTAGAAACTGAAGTATAGGAGTTTCAGATTTTGACGAACTTATCATTGCGTAAATAGGTTAAAAATCGTGTGCTCTGAATGACTAGTAAATGTTACTTAGTCAGAATTAGGGAAGTTAAACCTGCTCAGGAACAAAATGGGTCTATCGGTCCTTTTAAAAAAAATTAAATAAAAAAATTATACCGTAACATGCCACTAATTTAAGACCTATCCTGAAGAGTAAGAAGGGATCTGGAGTAAACTATGAAGAGCTAATACTTTAATCTGAAACATGGACAACACGTCCAGAACACACGCGCGCGCACAAACAACAACAACAACAACAACAACACAGATCGGGTTTTCCAGATGATTCATTTCACTGATCAGACCACCGAGCACGTGTCCTCAATGCTGAAATCGTGATGTAGTGTTCATTTTGGCTGTCCTATATCCTAGCGCTCTCTCTGTTGCTCTCCCGAACACCTAAACGCTGTCTAGGTATTCAGCTCTCAAGGTTTGGGACTTACTTGGAGTGAGCAGCTTTGAGAGACTCGATCTGTCTCTGTCTTTGTTTCTGTAAACTGTTCAGAGGAGGGATCGACCCAGAGCCCTTGGACAGGGGGAAAATCCAGTTCATTCTCGACTGCCAAAACGAAAACTAAGGCTTGAATCCCTCTGAGGTGTCAGTTTGAAGAGGCCTGAAGAAATGAAACAGAAATTCGAGAAATACCCAACGCCACCATTAGCATTAGCTACGACACTAGTTAGTGTTGTAGCGACCTAACAGCCGTTTAAATGAGTGAACAATAAACCTTAATGAAACGCTTATGTCTGCTAAAAAAGATGTGTTGACTTTTAATAACACTATGAGAGATTAAGCCGCTGTTTGAAGTACACAGGCTCGCAACAAGAAAACAGCCCGTGTGAGCGTGACGTCAGCTGTTCAGCGCTCACAGCAGGGAGGAGTTTAAAGGGACACGAGCCCAAAAACAGGTACTGCAGGTTGATGAGAATTAATTTGTTACACAATAAAAAACGGAATACTTTACATTTCCGTTGATTATACATAGTACAGGAGAACCACATGCTTCAAACAGTCTGAAAACCATGCTTACAAGTTACCGTGCAACATCCAACGCTTTCGAGAAATAACTAATTGGATTAGAGAAATTGTTTCCACTATATACACGTGACATTAGTCAATAAGCTTATTAGATGCAGTTGAAGCATTGGAGATGATCCGAATGTCATTGTTTCAGATGTCACCCTTCTCATCTTTTTTTTGTGCTCTTTGGCTGATCATGTATTTTAGCTAGCAAAAGGTCGTTTAGTGTAATTTTAAAATCTTCCATCTTTAGGTCATGGTACATGTTTTCTGATGTAAAGTTTTCTGTGTTTTTATAAAGTAAACATAAGAATAAGTGAAGTGACATGTGGCCAAGTATGGTGACCCATACCTGGAATTTGTGCTCTGCATTTAACCCATCCAAGTGCACACACACACCCGGAGCAGTGGGCAGCTATTTATGCTGCGGCGCCTGGGGAGCAGTTGGGGGTTTGGTGCCTTGTTCAAGGGTCTCACCTCAGTCGAGGTATTGAAGGTGGAAGAGAGCGCTGTACATTCACTCCCCCCACCGACAATTCCTGCCGTACCTGAGACTCAAACCCTCAATCTTCGGGTTATTAGTCCAACTGTCTGTCCATTAGGCCACTACTGCTATAACTTCATATTCATATTCATATCAATAACTTCATATTCAGAGATATAGTGTGACAACATATTTATTTATTATTAATCTCATGTATTTCTCATTACAGACTATTAGTAGTGGTGTAGTCTAGTTTTTTGTAGTGAGCACACTGTGATTTTTCCCTCCCTCACCCGTCCCAAAGCGACACCCCATAAGCACCACTCACTAATGTGTACAGTATGCATCTACATGTAACTGACAGAATTCTAAAAGACTGCTTATGTGATATCAACATGTCAATTTATTATAAGCAACACAAGAGCTACATTTTTCCTGAACATGTTCCCTGGAGCACAGGTTTTATCAGCTGGCAAATTTCAATGCACATGTAAGAGTGCCTGTTTTTAAATTCCCTAGCCTGACCTTCAGTCCACAAGGCTGGCCAGGAGTTCTCCTCTCTCTCATCATCTGAAACAAGGAGATATAAACATTGTATTCAGTTTAACTACTGTACTATCTGTGTTATCTCTCCCCTTCTCCTGCATTCATTGATCCGCACACTAATGTTACTGAAGTTATTAGATTGTTATGTTGGCCTGAGAAAGTCAGCATACTGTTGACTGTGTGAAAGATGCTTGGGACAGTTGACTGATCTGTCACTGCTCCCCGGGCCGTAGCTGGGGTTTGCGGGGCCCCGGTGCAGGTTGTACCTGTGGGCCCTGTTTGAAAAAGTTTAATATATGTTTGTTCTATATATTTATTTGTACTATTTACACAATGTTTATTCAAGTTTATTCAATGTTTTTTCAAGTTTGTAGGTGTCCAGGTACAGAAACCGAATAATCAAATATAAAATAGCATTGCATAGTCTTCGATGTATAAGTTAAATATAGATTATTTATTGTTAAACTACAAAGTAGATCAGTAAAGAGCTGTGAGTTATTTTCTCTGATTTAATTTCTTGGATTAACATTAACCCCTTAACTGTCAGTGTCCCATATACGAGACACCTAAGTTTATTTCACTATATTACAATTAAATCCTAATGTAATCATGACAAACTATATATCATTGGAAAGGTCTAAGAAAGACTCCTAAATAGATATTTTATCATTTAATTTTGTTACAAATTATGTAGGAACAGTAATAGATTAATTTATGACAAGAGTGCACCAAGAGTCTATGACAAATCTACATCATAACAGGAGTTCTGACCTTTGTCATAAAATGTCTTTATTTCGTTGCCTTTTTCCCTCTCACATATTTTAGTAATCATCATTATATATCATTTGAAAGCTTAAAATCTCAGAATTCATGCTGCGAAAACCATTTTGAAATCGGACATTGCATTACCATAGAAATGGTACTTCAAAATCTTTTAGCGGTCTCCTCCCCCTTAGCAGGGGGTGTCATATTACAAAATGTATTACGGTCTTTTGGAATCAAAACTTTTTTATAATCTTGACAAAATACACATTGGAAAGGAAATTCCATATTTGTTGGTTATTTTGTGATAGACATAATATTGAGAGAGAAATTGATAGATTTGTGACAGAAATGCATAAAAACAAAATTCAATGGAGTTTGGGTGGCACCCGGTGGCTATTTTTGGTATAACGCCTAAACAAAATTGCATATGAACCTCAATTTTTTTTTTTTTTTTTATATCAACTTCAAATTTGGAACACAACTTATGCAGACATATGGCATTAATTTTATAGCAATTTTGTATTTTCAACTATTTTTTTTTAATATCTATTTTATATAAAATAAAAGAAAAATAGTACAATACATTTTCTTTATGGTACATTTAAACTTCTATAACTTTTTAATACTTTTATTATATTAAATGATTTCACTTCTGGAATAATCTGCTAAGTGTCTTCTTTTAAAGAGACCAACCTTAGGTCTGTATTCAAAAGCGTTCATGAATTATAATAAATTAAGTTTGGATAGTGCACTTTCTCATGAATTTTCAAAAATAGGGATGACAGGTAGGGTAAGCGATTTCTGGAAGCCAATGTTGATATTTGAAATCACCAAAACAAACTCGCTCCTACCCCAAAAGGATCTCGCCCCTATTTTGAATACTCCGCCCCACACATACGTTGCCTACGCAACCCAGGCAACGATTAGTTCTGTGAAACAAAGCAAAACCAATGTTACACCGTGTCTACACCGGAAGCGAGCGGCGCGTCAAAATACTATAGAAGTCATTATAATCAGTGATGCTGTCTACACTGGATGCTGCGCGGCGCGACAAATACCCGACAGAAAACTGCTGCCGCGTTCTTTTTATGACATGCTGACACAAATTTCAAATGATTTTCAACAGTCGCTTTATCGCGTCCAAGTGTAGGCAGACTTTAGCTGTTGCGGTGTGGCACGGCACGTCCGGTGTAGAGACGGTGTTACTCACCTATCGAGAAGAAACAAAGCAACCTCGGTGTCCGATCGCAAGTCTTCCGCTCCTTGAGTTCTCTCCAGCGCTGGAAAGCTGGTCCGATATTTACACGGGTCCTACTTCTTGCCTTTGTTTTTTTTTTTATTCGCCATCTGTATCTTTCTGTCGCTCGGCTCGGCTGTTCAGTGAACGCTCTCTCCTCCACATCACGAATAGACACGCCCCTTACTGCTAATTGGCTACAAGTTTGTTTTGGTACTCGGCCCCGACTCAGTTTTCTAAAGCGTTTTTGAAAAAATTACATACCCCACCTTTAAGGGGTTAAGGACAATGACAGAAGCTAGTAAATTAGGCGCGATCACTTTAAGAGACAATGCATCCAATATGATACACATCCGATTTTTTTCTCAACTGTTTACGTTCACTTAAGTTTACGTTTTGCTATCTGTGTGTGCACCGAACATGGAGCGCGAGTACTCATTTGAGTTTTTCCGCGTCCTGTGTTTGAATGCTTAGAAACTCTTTCCAATGTTTAAATGGGCAAGGCATAAAACGCGTGCAAATGATAAACTTTCGTGGCGACGCGCAGCAGTGGCATTTTTAGGATGGCCTCAGCCAGTCAGTAGAAATGAAACAGTTGCACAATAGCACTGGTCATCAACAGAAACACAGCGTGATTTTAAAAAAGTTAGTTAAAAAATTAGGCGCGATCACTTTAAGAGACAATGCATCCAATATGATACACATCCGATTTTTTTGTGTAAATCCTAGTTACCACGGGATGTTAATCCCGTGGCAGAAGCAGAGAAACAAATAGAGACATAATTAGCGTAGCTGCTGTTCCAACCAAGCAAAAATGATTTGTTCAATCCAAGCTAAAGAACAATAATGTGTGTTTGATCAGATATAACTGCAGTACAAGATTATGAGATGCATTATGTGAATGCTTGGCTAAAGAGATTTGTCTTTAATCTAGATTTAAACAGAGAGAGTGTGTCTGAACCCCAAACGTTATCAGGAAGGCTATTCCAGAGTTTGGAATGTGAAAAGGCTCTACCTCCTTTAGTTGACTTTGTTATCCTAGGTACTACCAAAAGTCCAGAGTTTTGTGACCTTAGGGAGCGTGATGGATTGTAGCGTGGTAGAAGACTAGTTAAGTACACAGGAGCTAAATCATTAAGGGCCTTATAGGTAAGTAATAATATTTTGTAACTGATGCGGAACTTAATAGGTAGCCAGTGCAGAGACTGTAAAATTGGGGTAATATGATCATATTTTCTTGACCTGGTAAGGACTCTAGCCGCTGCATTTTGGACTACCTGTAGCTTGTTTATTTAAGATGCAGGACAACCAGCTAGCAGTGCATTACAATAGTCCAGTCTAGAGGTCATGAATGCATGAACTAGCTTTTCTGCATCAGAAACAGGTAACATGTTTCGTAGCTTGGCAATGTTTCTAAGATGGAAAAATGCTGTTTTTGTAACATGGGAAATATGATTTTCAAAAGACAAGTTGCTGTCTAATATAACACCACGATTTTTGACTGTAGAGGAAGAAACAGTACATCCGTCTAGTTGCAAATTATAATCCAAGAGATTCTGTGTACTGTTTTTTGGTCCAGTAAGTAATATCTCTGTCTTATCTGAATTTAATAGGAGAAAATTATTGGTCATCCAATCTTTTACATTTTTAACACAATCTGTTAGCTTAGATAATTTAGAAGTTTCATCTGGTCTTGTTGAGATATGTAGTTGAGTATCATCAGCATAACAATGGAAACTAATCCCATATTTTCCAATAATATTACCAAGGGGCAACATGTATATTGAAAATAGCAGAGGACCTAGGACACTCCATACTTTACTGGTGATAACTGAGATGACTCCCTGTTTAAATAAACAAAGTGGTGGCGATCAGACAGGTAGGATCTAAACCATCTTAAAGCCTGCCCTTGAATACCCGTATAGTTTTGTAATCGATCTATGAGTATGTCATGATCTATAGTGTCGAACGCAGCACTAAGATCAAGTAAAACTAGCAATGAGATGCAGCCTTGGTCTGACGCAAGAAGCAAGTCATTTGTAATTTTAACTAGTGTGGTTTCTGTGCTATGGTGAGGCCTGAAACCTGACTGAAATTCTTCATAGAGATCATTTTTTTGCAAAAAAGAGCACAACTGAGCAGACACAACTTTTTCTAAAATTTTAGACATAAACGGAAGATTAGAAATGGGTCTGTAATTTGCTAGTTCGTTAGGATCTAGTTGTGGTTTTTTAATAAGAGGCTTAATAACCGCCAGCTTGAATGATTTTGGGACGTGACCTAAAGATATTGATGAGTTAATAATATTGAGAAGCGGTTCTTCTGCTACAGGTAACAACTCTTTCAGTAATTTAGTGGGTACAGGATCTAATAGGCATGTTGTTGGTTTAGATGCAGTGATAAGTTTATTTAGCTCTTCCGGTCCTTTAGTTGTAAAGCACTGCAGTTTTTCATTGGGTGTGATGAATGGAGCTGAAGTACTAGACGCTGCAGAATCTACATTTGTTATTGTATTTCTGATGTTATCTATCTTATCAGTGAAGAAATTCATAAAGTCATTACTATTAAATTGTGAGGGAATATTTAGATCGGGTGGCGTCTGTTTATTTGTTAATCTAGCCATTGTGCTAAATAAAAACCTTGGATTGTTTTGGTTATTTTCTATGAGTTTGCGGATATGCTCGGCCCTGGCAGCTTTTAAAGCCTGTCTATAGTTGGACATACTGTTTTTCCATGCAATTCTAAAAACTTCCAAGTTAGTTTTTCTCCATTTGTGCTCAAGTTTACGAGTTTCTTTCTTGAGAGAATGGGTATTACTGTTGTACCATGGCGCAGTACGTTTTTCTCTAACCTTTTTCAATTTGATGGGCGCAACAGCTTCTAATGTATTAGAGAAGATAGTGCCCATGTTGCTAGTCATTTCATCTAGTTCATGTGTATTTATGGGTACACAGAGTAGTTGAGATAAATCAGGCAGGTTATTTCTGAATCTATCTTTAGTGGTTGGAACAATAGTTCTTCCTGGACGATAACGCGGAGCCATATAGTTAATATCAGTAATACTCAGCATGCACGATACTAGGAAATGGTCAGTAACATCATCACTTTGAGGTACGATATCTATGTCAGTAAGATCAATTCCATGCGATATAATTAAATCTAGCGTATGATTAAAACGATGAGTGGGCCCGGTGATGTTTTGCTTGACTCCAAAAAAATTTATTAGGTCAGTAAACGCAAGTCCTAACGCATCATTTGTATTATCAACGTGAATGTTAAAATCTCCGACAATTAGCGCTTTATCAACAGTAACCAATAGGTCTGAGAGGAGATCTGCAAATTCTTTTAAGAAATCTGTATATGGCCCCGGCGGTCTATACACAGTAGCCAGAGCAAGAGATAGGAGAGATTTCTTTTGCATATCTGACAGTGTAACATTAAGCAGAAGTATTTTGAAAGAGTTAAACCTGTATCCTGTTTTCTGGGTAACATTGAGAATATCACTATATATTGTTGCAATACCGCCTCCACGGCCAGTCTGACGGGGCTCATGCTTATAACAGTAGCTTGGTGGAGTAGACTCATTTAGACCAATATAGTCATTTGGTTTGAGCCAGGTTTCAGTCAAGCAGACCACATCAAATCTATTATCTGTGATCATTTCATTTACAATAACTGCTTTGGGTGCGAGTGATCTGGTGTTTAGGAGCCCAAGCTTTAAAAATTGTTTTTGTTTATTCGTTTTGCATTTTTCTGGTTTAATCACGATCAGATTATTTCTAGATCCCACATTAAATTTATATTTTGGCTTCACTGTTCGGGGAACAGACAGAGTCTTTATAGATTGGACAGCACAAGTATTTCTATCATGTAAGTGGGCAGAACAAAAGTCATCATAGCAGTTATTTGAGAATGGGCTTACTAGTCAAATGGAGCGTAGAGTCCTGGAGATGTTGTCCGACAGGAGTTCTGCTCCGACTCTGCTGGGGTGCAGGCCATCAGCACGGAAAAGCCTAGGACGCTCCCAGAAAAGATTCCAATTATTAACAAAGAGCAGTTTCTGTTCTTTACACCATGACAATAACCATTCGTTTAAAGCAAAAAGTCTACTGAACCTTTCGTGTCCTCGTCGACGTGGGAAGCGGTCCAGACACGATGATCGTCGCCGCGGGTGATGCACTGCGCACCGTCTCGATCAGGCTCCTGAAGTCCCTCTTCAGTGTCTCCGTCTGCCGCAGCCTGGTGTCATTCACCCCCGCGTGCAGCACGATCGCGCCGATGAGCTCGTCGTCCTTCAGGATCGCGGGTCTCTGCGCAGAAACATCGAGAACACGAGCACCAGGGAAACAGCGAGTGTGCGCTTTACCTTCAGCTAACGTAGCACGGACGTGCCGGACGATGGAGTCTCCGACGATCACAGCGTCGCGTTCTGTCTCGCGGAGGGGAGCGAAGCGGTTCCGGGTGGAGATCTCGAAGACCGGAGGCGGTGGAGGGGGAGAGGTCTTCGCGCAGGGATTGGCTCGCGTCTTCCGCTGCTGCTGCACCCAGGGTCCGTGGTGTCCCGGTGCCGGAGTGAAGGACATCTGGGAAGATCACGTCCTGGGTGCACAGGGTCTGTGCAGAGAAACACACGGAGTAGAGGTGGTGGGAGTGTTAGCGGCGCGCTGTATACTTACCCCGGACTTGTGAGCGTCAGCCCGGGATGTTTCCAGCGCGGCTCTCCGCTCTCTCAGCTGGGCCTGCTTCTCCACCAGCTCGCGGATCTGCTTCTCCACGGCCTCCAGCTCCAGCTGCACCGAATGCAGCTCGAACGTGTCCTCGCCTACATTCAGGTAGACACACATCTGCCATTAAAGCAAGTAGCAGTGAGTAAAACAATGGTAATGTGTGTGAATAGAGTATTAGCAATGTAAGCGAGATTAGCGGCAACCTTGCTTGGTTGGCGATGCTAACAGGCTGTAAGCTAATAGCGGACTCTGGAAATCAAAATAAAACTAGTGATAACAAGGCGCTTTGATTGTTTTTGTTGTAGAATACGATAGGGGATATATTCACACGTTATAGAAACGAAAATGATGGTGTGTAAAATAGATTTCAGGATTAGAAAATAGACGATGAAGAATTAACTTGATGGAGCTCAAACTCAAAACACGCATTAATTGCAATTATTTATATCGGCTGACAGTAATAAACTGTAGCAGAGTTAAATTTCCATCAGCTGATCTGTTCGTCCAGCGAACATTCAGTGTAAATTCATATCAACTCTAAGAAAGGATATTTCTGTGGCCACAGAAAATATCTTCCTATTAATGCATTAAAGCATATAGCAAGGGTCAAAATCGTAAAGGGACATTAATATGCAAGGCAGAATCAGAAACTCATGTAATTTGTGCACAAGAGTTTTATTAACTAAAGGCTAACACACATAACTAATCTAAACAAACAACGAATAACATACACTAATGCATACATACAAAGTGGAGCTAAAGTGGATGAATGAAGCCATTAGAGAAAACAGAGAATGCAGTTATGGAAAAAGTCATTTAACCACCTGAGTAAAACCATCAGCGCCGTTTATAACGGGGTCTATAACTTATACTAAACCTCTGTTTCGTTTAGTTAAACGTACTATACTTGCACTTCCTTTGTCGTGATGGAATGCGGTCTCAGATGAAAAGTCTTGATGGTTTCAAGGTTTTTGGACTCGCGATCACGTTCTTCCGGGTTGAAGAGTGATGAATTCCAAAGATGTTCTGAGGTAGAAATGTTCTTCCAGGTAGAGAGTGGAAAAAGAGCTAAGAAAGAGATCTGCTGAGGTCCGAGGAGCTTTGGTTGAATGGAAAGACAAGGCCGTAAAGCCTGGCACAAAAACTTAATGGTCCCGAAGAGTTCTAGCTCACATCTTCCTCATCCTCTTAGGATCTAACAGAACCGCAGACTGGGTCTTTGTGGTCAAGAGTCATCTCCCAGGCTGGGGAGATCACCCACGGTTCTATGTTGGGCCGACCGGGCGCGCCCGCACCGGTTAGGCTCTCCGTGAGTCCCTCATGGAGCAATCAGAAGATAGCAGACGAGCTTTTTGCAGAAGAAGTTTTTGCAGAAGAGAGTTTTTTTTTAGAAGAGAGCCGGACCTGTGTGTGAGAGCTTTATCTGGTATAGAGGTCACACCTCTGGGGAGTCAAATAGCCAATGGACTCCAGTCTCTTTGGAAGGAAGGTTTTACGACTCTTTGTCTCTGAGCATGGTAATTTGCATGGGGTTGAATTGGAAGTTCATATACAAACTATTAAAGATTTTTAGAACACTTATATGTTGCATAGGTAGACTCTTAAAACAGATGTGTTAAAAACAACACAACATGTGTTATATTTTAACACCCCTGTGTTTCTTGTTAAGGATAACACATTTTGTGTTAATTTCAACTCAACCAGTGTGTTATTCTTCTTAACACAGGTTGATATTCTTCAAATATTTAAATAGTACACCTTTAAGAATATCACATATATGACACAAATTGTGTTATGACACATTAGTGTGTTAAAAAAACAAAAAACAGATGTGTTAAAAACAACACAACTTGTGTTATATTTTAACACACCTGTGTGTCTAGTTAAGGACAACACATTTTGTGTTAATTAAATTTTAACACAACCAGTGTGTTATTCTTCTTAATACAGGCAGTGTGTTAAAAATATTTAACACACTAATGCAGTGGTTTTCAATCCTGGTCCTGGGGATCCACTGCTCTGCACATTTTGTATGTCTCTCTTATCTGACACACTCATTTCAGTACATGGATTTCTCCCCTAATGAGCTGACAATCTGAATCAGCTGTGTTAAATAAGGGAGACACACAAAATGTGCAGAGCAGTGGGTCCCCAGGACCTGGATTGAAAACCACTGCACTAATGTGTCATAAATCCAGAAGTGGGACTTTCAAGTCACAAGCAAGTCTCAAGTCAAATCCCAAGTCCTCAAAGAGTTAAAGTTAATGAGATAATTAAGTGACTAATTAAATGATAATTGTGCATTAGTGATGAACACACGTTGTTAACAAGCGGCATCACTGAAGAAAAGAGAAACGCAATAACTACAGACTTCAGCCACAGCCTTCGATGGAATCAACTGAAAAAAATAAATAAAAAATAAAACACGATGCCACCATAATTGTGGTCAAGGTTTGCTTTAGTTGGTCTCTTGACCCTTTTATTAATTCAAAGTAATTTGCTTCTAAGCAATTGCAATATTGTTTCACAGCAAGCTTTTGTGTAATGCTGAATCAATCTTTGAAGTCGCAGATTAACTTATGATTTCTGCTTGTAACTCATGGTGAATGAACATCATGAAAGGGTCTCTCTTTTGTTTATTGACTGACATTCAGCTATTACAAAGCTACAAAAAAAGTGCCCTATTAAACAAATGCCACTGTAATGCTTCAATACTGAAAAAAAAAGAACTGTTTCTGCTCAGGCTTTTAGACATAAACACTTATCATATGATCCTCAACAGTGGTGACAATAATTTTTCATACTGCAGTGCATGATGGGAGTTTTTACTATGGTGTTACCCAGCATGCATTGCAGCATGAAGCATTTTGTTGATTGTCACCATTGTTGAGATTCATATGCTGGTTCTTGCTGTCTGTGTGTGTCGAAATAATACTGGAGCTCAAATTTTTATATTTATTACATATATTTAAAAATCATTCACTACAACTACTAGCGCAACACTTTTTCATGCTATAGCTTCACAGGGTTGGTTATGCAAAACCTAAATATATTTATTAAAAAAAATAATTAAAAGGTTTTTATTTCATAGTGACTAACTCATCACATAAAAATAGCTAATGTCTCCGCTCTGCTTTATAACACCGCATGCATTGCTACAGAGAGAGATCTAACACAAGAAGTCAAGGGTCAAGAGCCCAACTAAAGCAAACACTGATCTGCAAGATGGTGGCATCATTTTAACCAATAAAACATCAACATCTGATCCTCTGTAATACTCAATAACAGCAGGTGTTCATCACTAATGCACAATCATCATTTAATTAGTCACTTAATTATTTCATCAACTTTAACTCTTTGAGAACTTGGGATTTGACTCGAGACTTGACTTGGTCCCACCTCTGCCCAATCCTTTAAAGAACTCCACATCATCTCAGGAAATGTTCTGGGAACGACATCGACACCAGTGGGACCTTCCGAGAACACTCTGGGAACTTTACTTTTCTAGTGAGGAAATCCATATACCTGACCATATACCTGAGTGCATCCACGTCATCCACCAATGAAAAAAGAGGTGCAAATTTGGTTAACAGCTTGTGGAGTGATGCAGGCAGCAATGTGATTGGATGATAGTTAACACATATTGTGTTGGACACACTGTGCTGTTTCTCTCTCTCGCTCTTTCTTTTTACACGATCAACTTAAAATTACACAAAATGTGTTAAAATGGCCATAACACAAAAATGTGTTATTAATTAACACATCCTTTTTGAAAGTAGCAACATATAATATACACTCTCAATTAGATCATCCGAAGACGAATTGATAGAGATCAAACATGATATAAGAGAGGTAATATTAACTAGTGATCTATCATAAGCATGCATAAAACAGGATACAGTACAAAAGATAGTATACAAGAACAGTAACAATACACACAATGACCTGAGGATATGTGTGTTCATTCAAAGAAAGGTTTTTCAATGAATTAATTAGAGAAGAATCCATTTTTATGTGCATTACATGTCTTTCCTATGGAAAGTGTAGTGAGAGAGAGAGCTCTCTATATGCCATTAGGTCGTAAAGCTCATCTGGCCTGGCAAAAGTCTCCTGGTTGCCATGGTAGCCAGGGGCCTGGACTTCGTTCACAGACATACAGGCACCGAGTCTGGTGTTGGGTGAGGGGTCTGTGACTGTTTTAATCTAAATCTAATCTATTTGTTAAATCAATGTTAGAACAAATGTGTGTCTGTTTGGTCCAAATGCTACACTAGTTAATTTTATTTTGTTTTGTCAGTATAGAAAGCAAACTATAACTCTCAGATATTGTCACAGATTTCTAAATATTCCATGTAAACCCGTTTCCGTCACAGTCGGATAAAATTATGATTCTGTATTTTTCTCATTATAATGAGAATCGACGACAGTGTTGTTTAGAGGATGTTGCGTGTGTGGTGGGACCATATAGTTCCCAGACTCACACAAAGTCTGTGTGCTGTGCCTGGGTTGTTGCGCCCACACTGAGGAGGCTCAGCGGCAGGCAGGGAGACCGCGAGCAGATACCCTGGGATGCTCTACTGATGAGCTGCCACCAGAGCTGCCTTTGGCTATGGAAAAGATGATGCAATGTCTTCCACTGCGCCTTTGACTCATGTGCCTGTTTGGATGCCCCCACAGAGGAGTTGAGTATCGCCAAGTCTTCACTCGATCAACAGCTGCTAAATATCCTGTCGGAGCCGGTGGCCAATCGGGACCTGGAGTGGTCGGCCTTGGAGCAGCCAACAAGGAAATGGATGGGTGTATCTCCAGGCAGGCCAATAGTTAGATGCCCTGCAAAGACCATCTCACTTCTTCCTTGGACTTCATGAGGAGCTCACAAGTTCATGGCGCTTCCCTCACTCAGCCCGAGCACATGCCCAGGACACCCACCTGTTCTCAGTGGTGGAGTGGGCAAACTGGGTTATGCCCAGTCGCCTCCCATCGAGGAGGCCGTTGCGGTTCACCTGGGTCGGTCCCGGGGATGGAAGTCCACATCTCTGCATTCTAAGCCATGTAGGGCCACAGCCCACAGCCCACATCACTGAGAGAAGGCATACGTAGTGACCGGACATGCAGCATGTGCCTTTCATACAATGGCAATCCTGCAGCTTTTCCAGACGAGGCTCCTGAAGTCCCTGGACAAAGAAGGCCTGGACCCAGAGTATTTTTGTAAGATGCTCTAGGCAGCAGACCTCACCCTGCGCACAGCGAGGAAGGTGGTGCAAGGTGTTGGCCGCAGCATGGGTAGCTTAGTAGTACTGCAGCGTCACCTGTGGCTTAGATGTATGATGCAGGTAAGTCTCCATTGCTCGATGCCCCAGTGAACCCCCAAGGCCTTTTTGGTGACGTGGTGGGGGCATTCTCAGATAAGTTTTCTGAGGCGCAGAAGCAGTTGAGGAAGATGTCACCCCTGTCACCCCAGGATGATGTCACCCCACTGCAGCAACACAAACACAGAATGGAGATCCATGGATTTCAAACAGATAGAGGATGATAAGACAGCATACGTAGGCCCACACATTCAGGTCTGTTAAAGAATGCTTCACCTGGACAGATGCGTGCAAACATCTAATAGACATCTTTTCAGGCAGTTTTACATACATTCTAAATAATCATCTTAAGATGTTTCTGTATGTCTAGATAATATTCCAGATGAACATGCACTCATGGGCGTAACCACCATATACTTTGGGGGGGACACGTCCCCCCCAATATTGGAAAAATACCAATCTGTCCCCCCCAATAATAGGCCTATTATATTGTAATATGTGACATATGATATGCCCTCCTTTTATGAACCCTGGTTGTAGCCTAGTGGATCTGTTGTTATTTCCGATTTACTTTAAATTTAGGAAAAACAAGGGAAACAAAACTGTGTGACAACCCCCCTCGATTGTACACTTGGTTGAGCCCGTAAACACCGGCTTGCGGCATCGTTTGAAAAAACCGCTCAGTCCGACTGTCACTGGTGCTTAAATGAAATGAAGGTAGGAGCTGAAAGAAAGAAGCAGGACGAACAGGTGGACATTCGCCTTTTTTTTTCTCAGACGGTAAGCAAGTAGACACCTAAAAAGTAGTGCCATGGTCAAAAATACCGCGGCAATTTTTGAATAAATGTGAAAAAATATCAGGTTTAAATGGCTCAGTATTATAGCTAGGTAGCTAGCATGATACCCTGAAAATAGTCTGAATAATGAACTGCTGGAGTCACAGACCAAGGAGCTCCCGCACTTCCCACTCCATTGATAAGCCTCTATTCATTCGTTGATGGCCTGGCCTGTTTGTTTTTATTGTAAGTCTATATTGTTATGTTAACTATTACCTGACAAAGTGGCTTAAGTGGTTAAGTTCAAATTAAATAACTGAAACGTTTTTGTTTGTTTTTCATAAATACTAAAAAAGTGCATGTCATTATAAGAGGTCAACCATTTTCAATATCAACTATTTTCGATATGAAACTTAACTATTGATACAAGGATACAAGGATGTTTATTTGTCACATACATAGAGCTACTTGTGTAAACGTAGGTTGGATGCTCCGCTTTATTGTGCATGGATGTGTGTCTGTGATTGTCTGGAGATGTGTGTGCATATTACGAGGGGAGGGGTATATACATGGGATAGAGGAAGGTATGGAAAAAGTAGGCAAAACTAAGTATAAGTGAGAAGTATCAAATGTATATGTACTATATAAAAATGTATATGCATATGTGGGAGTGTGTGTGTGTGTGTGTGTGTGTGTGTGTGTGTTTATAGGAGAGAGGGATGATGGTGTGTATGTGTTTGAAGGGGATGCAGAGAATTTGTGATGTGTATGTGTCAGTGTGTGTGTGTGTGTGTGTGTGGATGGGGCCATGGCATGGTGTAAGTATGTGTGTGGAATTAAGGCATTTTAAGTATAAGTGAAGAAGAAAGGGTGTGTGTGTGTGTGTGTGTGTTTGTAGGACAGAGAGATGCTGGTGTGAGTGAAGGGGATACAGAGTAATTGTGATACATGTGCTACATCATCCTATTTGCTGCTATGTCAGAGAAATTGCAGACTGTTCTTTCAATGTTAATTCAAATGGTCAATGTATTCCTCAAAACTATGTTCTAGATGAGCAAATCTTTATCAATATATGAAAATTGTGAATTGTGGGAAATGCACTTAAAAAAAAAAAAAAAAAAAAATATATATATATATATATATATATATATATATATATATATATATATATGGGGAAGGGCTCACATTTGGACCCCCCCAATATCTATACCATGGTTACGCCCTTGCATGCACTTCAAATACAAGCCTCGGTGAAATGTGTTATATTAACACATAAACCCATACATTTTATGAATGGACGTTACAATTGAACTTATTAACAGATAAATGCCTTTTTATTTAGTTGTTTAGTTTTATACGCTGTCACCCCTCAAGAAAATTAACCATGGTTTTATTATAGTAAAACTGTAGTAACTATCTTTGGACAGATTGATTACCATTTGTATACCCACAACTTTACATCAAATACCTTGGTTAAACTATTTTTAGAATAGCAAAACCATGGTTAATTTGTGGTTACCATGGTTTAACTATAGTAACCATGTTTAATCAATCAATCAATCAATCAATCAGTTTTATTTGTAGTAAAACCATGGTTAATTTTCGTAAGGGACGTCCATGCAACACACAATATTTCCTCAGTAATTCATCTAATGTTTCCACCGGTGAGCACAAGCAGAAGTCATTACTACATTACACCTTCTCGAACGCGTGTAAAAGTATGGAAGACATACTGAAAATTTATCATTAATATTATTTAATGATATTACAAACTGCACTTTGTAGGTGACAGAATTTAACAAAAACAACTGTTTTGAAGAATGTGATGTTTTCTCTCATTTACACAGTCATTAGCGTGCCACTCATTTCTGCGCCGCTTCTTTGCGCATGCAATGAAGTAATAGAAAGTTGCTCATTCAACACGAGAAAAGTCATTATTACAAGAACGTTTCTTATTCTGGTGAAAAATTAAGTCATTATTACAAGACAATTTCTCATTATTAAGATAAAAAGTCATAATTACCAGAAAGTTTCTCATTATTGAGATACTAAGTCATTGTTATAAGAAACTTTATTATAAGAAAATGAGATACTAACTCATTATGACTAAGTTTCTCATTATTATGAGTTACGGAATCATATTTTTACTCGACTGTGGCAAAAACTTCTATATAATATTGCTATAATTTTATTTGAAATTTTATTTTGCAATTTAATTTAAAGTTGCAGTTCGTAAGTTTTGCCTCTTTGTTGCCATCTCTGTTTGAAAACCTGGAATTGCAGCTGTGTGCAGAATTATCTTGCTTGCGTGGGCTGTGCGCCAGCACAGCTTCAGCGTGGATGAATCTAATGTTATGAACTGAATGTGTAGCTGTCAGTCACCGCACCGGTGTGGATGTTTACTGTACTTCGCAATCACAGATTCTAGCCTGCGTCTTGGAATATATGACCCAAATAAGAATTTTCACTATATATTGCCATCTGAACAAGTGACAAGTCTGCCACGTTTGTTCTGATCAACTGAGGAAAAAAGCATGACCATAAATTGTGCTACCAATGGTGATTTAATCTAAAGATCGGTTAGCTCATATCACATCAAACCATGCAAAGTATTATTATTGTTATACTTTATTCTCAAATTATTAATTAATTATTAACAGCATCAGCATTGGGTGACTATGAGTATAGTGTGTATTAGCGTGTAGATTTCAATTTTTGTACAGTCTAATATCTAATTGTCACACCATTCGAATTTCATATTAAGAAATTCTTTTAACCCAAAAAGCAATGTAAAAAATGTAAATACGTAATATATAAGGGAAACAAAGTCAATTTAGCTCAAAGGAAATCATTTATGATTTTATAGGGAATTTGAACAGAATCACTGTTTCACGGCTGATCACTGATTCGGCAGCGAGTCACTGAACGAGCCGTATAACATCAACTCTGCACTGGATATTACAATCCAAAATATTGTGAAAACACTATTAAATAGCACAGTAACAAGATCGGCAGTTTAAGACATTAACTTGTAAGCAGAAAACACAACATAGTTCTCTTTTCAATATAGATAAGACTTTATTTATATAAACCTAAGACATGTAAACTAATCTAATCTAACACATGAACACAAGCATTCACACATTCACACTTTGCAGAAAGAGAGAAAGTGAGGAAAGGATGAGTTTACAGAATGAAAATGTGAAATCCCAAGTTTACAGCAATATGTGCAATTGCCTATAGACCTGAACCATCAATCATTTGAACCTCGCATTGAGTTTCTCAATGAGGCTAAAATTTATATTAAACTGCACCGACTCAGCAAAAGTCTGGAGGTTGTACTTGCTTGTGTTGCCTTAAGGAATTCCCTTGTGTCCTTGTCATCTTTGGAGAAAGGGGTTTCCCGAGGTTGCTGATTGGCTGAGTTCAGTGGTCTTTCGTAGTGATGTCTTGGGCATAGGCTCTTGATGCTGAGTTGGTCTGGTTGAAGTTTGGGCGGGTGCAGTCGAAGCTGGACTTTGCGGCAAACTTAACTTAACGAAACTCTCACGGAAAGACAAGAAATTAAAGTAAAAGAATGTAACGAGACTTGGTGGTTTTTTTTCTCAATGTGGTAGCAGCTGGCATGTAGGCCAGAGCATGCTCAAAGAGCAGCGTCAAAACGTGGTGGCAAAAGAGAAGAAGAAGCACGAGAGGAACCAAGAGGAAGAGGGAGTTTGATGGTGTCCTGAGTATTTAAACTCTGCTTCTAGACCGTCCTATCTGGACGTCTTGACCAATTAGAAATGATCTTGGCTCATGGTGTTGTATGTTTCTCCTCCCCATTCATAAATCTAACATGTTATCTTATCAGTCATATGGTCCAAATTTTCCCGCTCTTACAGAGTACAATTTTGGACATGATTTCTCTAACAAGACTATGTACATTTGACAAAGAATTGATTGGAAGAAACATTTAAAGCATGATTTTTCAAACTCATACATACCAAACAAGGATATGAACTCTTTAACTATTCCCTAGTTATTAAAATACATACATAATATGTGATTAAAACATGATAGTTAATTGTGTGGGTTACATACATGATATGGGGTTATGCATAAACATGATAAGTCCTTTTAAGATGATTTTGGTGCATCTATATGTGAAAAGGCAGTTTCTGTACCGTTCTGTGAACATAAGGACATGTTCTGTGAAGACTAGAGAGGTTAAAAGGTCTCCTAAGGAATTTCAGTCTCAGTCTTTGTCTTCTATGTGGAGAGCTGGGGTGACCCACCCAATGAAGTCTCTAGCTCGTGATTTTGATCACAGATTTACAAGTGACAGCCATATCTTTGATCATCAGTTCTGATTACTTGCCCCAAATTTGACAGTTTCCTTCCTTCATTGGACTTATCAATAAGTGTTCCTTTTGTTTTAATGTTGCAAGCTGTTCTGTGAAAGAGGCTTGTTGGTTTGCTTTCTTCAGAGGACTGGAGCTAGGAATCTGATTTATGACGAACATCCTGTTGTGTTTTGAAACACATTTCCTAATTAATAACTATAGAAATGAGCCCTGAAAGTACAATCTTAGCTCTCACTGACTAAAACCAGCTCGGGTCAATTCTGACACTCTGAGTCTGAAAGATGGTGACACAACCTAACAACTGCGATGAGAAAAGTTACATCTGAAACAATAGCATTTTTAGCGTCTCAAAAAAAACAAACAAACAAAAAAATTTTTTGAATAAAATAAAATAAAAATAAAAATTAATTGCAGATTGAATAATTCCAGGTGTAAGTTTTCTTTATAAAACGAGAAATACGAAAAAAAAAAAACCCTTAGAAAACTTAAAATTAAGTCTACTGTTAACAACTAACAAAAACACTGTTCATACTCCTTGCCTTCATACTGCAAAAACACGAGAAGTAACATAATTAAGAACTACACAAATGATTTCTGCAATTATTTCTTTAGACTTCGTTCACTATCAGCTTTGGGTCTGGTTCTCACAGACAGATTCACAACCTAACAGCGATAGGTAAAGCTACATCTGAAATGACAGCATTTTTTATACTCTTCACAAAAAAAAACTGCTGCTTTGAATAAAACCACTTTCTTAAAAAAATCTTATAACCATGTAATTCATAATTAAACTCTCCTGCTCTGTTTTTAACAACCATAAAACCACTCTGATCATGCCCTTTTCTTTTTTACTGCAAAGAAGCAACAAAAAACATTCATCAATGATGTAAAGCTTATGAAACGAATCATTACTCTACACCCGATTCATGCTCAGAAAAGAGTACCAAAACTCATCATCGTGGTTTGGGAAACACAACACTTTCGAAACACATTTCCTAGTTAATAACTATAGAAATGATCCCTGTAAGTATAGTCTTATTCTTCACTGACTAAAACCAGCTCGGGTCAATTCTGACATTCTGAGTCTGAAAGATGGTGACACAACCTAACAACTGCGATGAGAAAAGTTACATCTGAAACAACAGCATTTTTAGCATCTCAAAAAAAATAAATAAAAATAAATAAAAAATTTGAATAAAATAAAATAAAAATAAAAATAAATTGCAGATTGAATAATTCCAGGTGTAAGTTTTCTTTATAAAACGAGAAATACGAAAAAAAAAATAACCCTTAGAAAACTTAAAATTCATTAAGTCTACTATTAACAATTAACAAAAACACTGATCATACTCCTTGCCTTCATACTGCAAAAACACAATAAGGAACATAATTAAGAACTATAGAAATAATTTCTGCAGGTATTACTTTAGACTTCGTTCACTAACATCAGCTTTGGGTCTGGTTCTCACAAACAGATTCGCAACCTAACAGTGACAGGTAAAGCTACATCTGAAAAAACAGCATTTTTAATACTCTTAACAAAAAAAAAAAAAATTCATAATTAAACTGTACTGCTCTGTTTTTAACAACCATAAAACCACTCTGATCATACCCTTTTTTTTCTTATTGCAAAGAAGCAACAAAAAACGTTCATCAATGATATTAAGCTTACGAAATGAATCATTACTCTACACCCGATTCAAGCTCAGAAAAGAGTATCAAAACTCATCATCGTGGTTTGGGAAACACAACACTTTGGAAACACATTTCCTAGTTAAAAACTATAGAAATGATCCCTGTAAGTATAGTCTTAATCTTCACTGACTAAAACCAGCTCGGGTCAATTCTGACACTCTGAGTCTGAAAGATGGTGACACAACCTAACAACTGCGATGAGAAAAGTTACATCTGAAACAATAGGATTTATAGCCTCAAAAATTTAAAAAAAAAAAAAAAAAAATTAATTGCAGATTGAATAATTCCAGGTGTAAGTTCTCTTTATAAAACGAGAAATACGGAGAGAAAAAAAAAAAAAAACCCTAAGAAAACTTAAAATTCATTAAGTCTACTATTAACAACTAACAAAAACACTGATCATAGTCCTTACCTTCATACTGCAAAAACACAATAAGGAACATAATTAAGAACTATAGAAATAATTTCTGCAGGTATTACTTTAGACTTTGTTCACTAACATCAGCTTTGGGTCTGATTCTCACAGACAGATTCACAACCTAACAGCGACAGATAAAGCTACATCTAAAAAAACAGCATTTTTAATACTTTTAACAAAAGAAAAGAAACGCTGCTTTGAATAAAACCATTTTCTTCAAAATCTTACAAGCATATAATTCATAATTAAAGATTACTACTCTGTTTTTAACAATCATAAAACCACTCTGATCATACCCGTTTTTTTTTCTTACTGCAAAGAAGCAACAAGAAACATTCATCAATGATGTAAAGCTTATGAAACGAATCATTACTCTACACCCGATTCACGCTCAGAAAAGAGTATCAAAGCTCATCATCGTGGTTTAGGAGACATAACACTTTCGAAACACATTTCCTAGTTAATAACTATAGAAATGATCCCTGTAAGTACAGTCTTAATCTTCACTGACTAAAACCAGCTCGGGTCAATTCTGACAGTCTGAGTCTGAAAGATGGTGACACAACCTAACAACTGCGATGAGAAACGTTACATCTGAAACAATAGCATTTTTAGCGTCTCAAAAATTAAAAAAAATAAAAATTAATTGCAGATTGAATAATTCCAGGTGTAAGTTCTCTTCATAAAACGAGAAATATGAAAAAAAAAAAAAAAAAACCCCTAAGAAAACTTAAAATTCATTAAGTCTACTATTAACAACTAACAAAAACACTGATCATACTCCTTGCCTTCATACTGCAAAAACACAATAAGGAACATAATTAAGAACTATAGAAATGATTTCTGCAGGTATTACTTTAGACTTTGTTCACTAACATCAGCTTTGGGTCTGATTCTTATAGATAGATTCACAACATAACAGCGACAGATAAAGCAACATCTGAAATAACAGCATTTTTAATACTCTTACCAAAAAAAACAAAAAAGAAAATGCTGCTTTCAATAAAACCATTTTTTTTTTTTTTTTTTTTAAATCTTACAACCACATATGTTATAACTAAACTCTACTGCTCTTTTTTTAACAATCATAAAACCACTCTGATCATACCCTTTTCTTTCTTACTGCAAAGAAGCAACAAGAAACATTCATCAATGATGTAAAGCTTATGAAACGAATCATTACTCTACACCCGATTCACGCTCAGAAAAGAGTATCAAAAGTCATCATTGTGGCTTGGGAGACATAACACTTTCGAAACACATTTCCTAATTAATAACTATAGAAATGATCCTTGTAAGTATAGTCTTAATCTTCACTGACTAAAACCAGCTCGGGTCAATTCTGACAGTCTGAGTCTGAAAGATGGTGACACAACCTAACAACTGCGATGAGAAAAGTTACATCTGAAACAATAGCATTTATAGCCTCAAAAATTAAAAAAAAAAAAAAAAAAAAAATTATTTGCAGATTGAATAATTCCAGGTGTAAGTTCTCTTCATAAAACGAGAAATACGAAAAAAAAAAAAATAACCCTAAGAAAACTTAAAATTCATTAAGTCTACTATTAACAACTAACAAAAACACTGATCATACTCCTTGCCTTCATACTGCAAAAACACAATAAGGAACATAATTAAGAACTATAGAAATGATTTCTGCAGGTATTACTTTAGACTTTGTTCACTAACATCAGCTTTGGGGCTGATTCTCACAGACAGATTCACAACCTAACAGCGACAGATAAAGCAACATCTGAAATAACAGCATTTTTAATACTCTGTTACGTCCCAGGTCTAGGGTCTAGGAGAATAACATAAATAAATGTCTTTGCACCGGAGTGTTGTGATCTTTCGTTCTTTCTTTATTTTTTTTACTGGTCAAGTTCAATGACAATGAACAGCACACAAAAAAAAGAATAGGAAGCGAATGGGCTTCAGGGTTGGGCCAAGGCCAAAATAATAAACAAAACCTGAAACTACCTTTTTACCCAAAGAATCTTAATATCCTAGAAAAAAAAAAAGTTCAAACAAAAATACAGGGACTGAACTAACTCCCTGACTAGCCGAAAAACAGGAGAAAACGAATATTACCAAAAGAAAGTGGCACCCAACCCCTACAGCTTCCGTGCAGAAGTGAAGTAGTATTTACAGTATTTACAACAACGGGCGAAATTACTCAGACACGTTTAAAGAGAAAAAAAAACAAAAACAATCTGTTGAAAACTTTACAAAAAAACAACGAAAGCACTTGGTGGGTAAAGTGAACAGAAAAGAAAAAGATCAAGCCGAGTTCACAATATTTACACAAAAAGTCACTATACAGAGTTTCTCTCTTTTCTTAACAAACACAATCTCAAACAGCAACACCATCAACAACATCCCACACCCGGACCAGCATCGCTGCGTTTTTGAAAGATGCAGTTCCAGCCTCGACCAACCACGGGGCACGTACGGCGTGTTCAATTAGGGCGGGGCCATCTGTGAGAATGAGCGAGAGAGAGAGAGAGAGAGAGAGAGAGATGCATAGACACCACATACGTCTCAACGTAACACCCCCACCCGTAAAAGTCAAAATCCCATTTTGACAAAAACAAACGTCAACAACATTTTTTTCTTCTTCAAGTTCTAGAAAGAGCATCAGCTATAACATTTTCAGTACCCTTCTTGTGGCGTATGTCAATGTTAAAACCCTGAACTACTAAAGACCACCGCATCAGCCTTTGATTCGAGTTGGCCATGCGCAGGAGGAAGACCAAGGGATTGTGGTCAGTGTAAACGGTCACAGGTAGGGAACTACCACCGACATACACCTCAAATTGCTGAAGGGCAAGCAGTAATGCTAAAGCCTCCTTTTCAATGGTGCTATAACGCTGCTGTGTTTCAGAAAATTTTTTTGAAAAATAACACACAGGGTGGTCGATTCCAGCTTCACTTTCTTGTAACAAGACTGCACCTGCCCCTAACGCACTGGCATCCACCTCAAGTTTGAAGGGTCTTGAAAAGTCAGGGGCAGAGAGGACTGGGGCACTACACAGGAGGTCTTTGGCAGCGCAGAAGGCGTTATCACATTCGTGACTCCAATTGAAATCCTTGGACGTGCTCAACAAATCTGTCAAAGGGGACACAACAGAGGAGAAATTCTTGCAGAACCCACAATAATAACCGACCATACCCAGAAAACGGCGCAGTTCTCTTTTAGATTTGGGGATGGGGAAATTCACAATTGCCTCAACTTTGGCATCAATAGGACGCACCTGTCCTTGCCCAACCTGCTTACCTAAGTAAGTGACCACAGCTTTCCCGAATTCACATTTTTTTAGATTCACTGTTAAAGATGCTTTTGCCAACCGAGCAAACACTTCACGTAGAGAGTTTAAGTGGTCACTCCACGAATTAGAATAAATTACGACATCATCAAGATATGCTTTGCAGTTTGCCACACCAGACAATACTTTCTGCATCAACCTCTGAAAGGTTGCAGGAGCGTTTCGCATACCAAAAGCCATCACGGTGTATTGAAGGAAGTTATCTGGTGTTACAAATGCAGAGATATCTGAGGCACGCTGTGTAAGTGGCACCTGCCAGTAACCTTTTAATAGATCTAACTTGGTTACAAAGGATGAGGAACCAACATGATCGACACAATCCTCCATCCTAGGTAACGGAAAAGAGTCTGGCTTGGTGACACTATTCACCTTTCTGTAATCTGTACAGAACCTAAAGGAACCATCTGGTTTTGGCACTAGCAGGCATGGTGAGCTCCACGGACTCGAACTGGGAACCGCTAGACCATGAGTAAGCAGATAATCTACCTCATTCCTCATCTCTTCTCTCTTCCGGGGATTAACACGATAAGGATGCTGTTTTATGGGTGACGAGTTTATAATTTCAATATCATGAAACAGAACATGGGTCTGGCTGGGGCTGTCTGAAAAGAGAGAAGAGAATTTCTGAATAAGAGAAACAACATCTCTACGCTGAGACTGTGGAAGATAAGACAAATGCTCTTCTATATTTTGCAATATTTCAGAGTTGGACAGTCTAGTGGTGGACACAATTTCAGGGGCAACTAGTCCATCATCCTCAGACTCGACAGCAGAGGACAGAGGAGTAACTGTCACTACAGGTGCCACATCCACAGAGGGCTTAACAGGCGTTGTTCTACTAACGTAAGACTTGAGCATATTAACATGACAAACGCGATTTTTCTTTCTACGCTCAGAAGTACGAATCAGATAATTGGTCTCATTCAATTTCTTTTCCACTACATAGGGCCCTGAGAACCTAGCCTGTAGCGCAGAACCTGGAAGTGGAAGAAGGACTAACACCAAATCTCCTGGCTGAAAACTTCGCACTACACAGTTCTTGTCAAAACGTTCTTTCATGTGAACTTGTTTTGAAGCCAAATTTGATTTTGCGATTTCCCACACCTGATGTAAGCGCCGACGCATTTGAGCCACATAATCACATACTGTCACAGGTAATTCGTTTTCCAATAACAGCTGTTCTTTTAACAGTTTAAGAGGCCCACACACGGTATGCCCAAAAACTAATTCGGCCGGACTGAATCCCAAAGATTCCTGTACTGTCTCACGGACAGCAAACATCAACATTGGCAGACCTTCATCCCAGTCCTTCCCCGTTTCCACGCAGAATGCGCGCAGCATGGACTTGAGAGTCTGGTGGAAACGTTCGAGCGCGCCCTGAGACTCGGGATGATAGGCGCTCGAAAGTTGATGCTTAACAGCCAGCTCATGAAGAACTTGAGAGAACAGTGTGGAGGTAAAATTAGAACCTTGGTCGGTTTGAATAATTTTTGGTAGACCAAATGTAGAGCAGAATTTAATTATTTCTTTTACCACGGCTTTAGCCTTTATACTGCGCATTGGAACGGCCTCCGGAAAACGCGTGGCGGCACACATCAAAGTGAGTATGTATTGATAACCCGATTTAGATTTTGGCAATGGTCCCACACAATCAATGATGATGCGCTCAAAAGGCTCACCTATTACAGGGATCGGGTGTAGAGGAGCGGGAGGAATATTTTGATTTGGCTTACCGGCCAGCTGGCAAACATGGCAAGACCGGCAGTGTGCAACAACATCAGACTTTAGACCAGGCCAAAAAAAATATCGCAGCACACGATCATAGGTTTTCCGTATTCCCAAATGGCCAGAAAGGACATGGTCATGAGCGAGACTTAATATTTGAGAACGATAACCCTTGGGAATAACAACCTGACGAACACTATCGCCGTTTTTCCACTGTCGCATTAAAACGTTATCGTCAACAAAATAAGTTACCTTTTCGCTAGGAACTTTTGTTTTGTTAGTTACAGCCACAAAACATGTCTCTAACGATGGATCAGCCTTTTGGGCTGCCGCCAATTGTGACCGACCGATCTGAAAGGGGGCACTATCACAGGTAGAAGAGGCTGGTTCTACATACAACTTTCCTGACATACCTGTAGACTGCAGAAAAGAATCAGATATGTCGACCACATCTTCAAATTTACGTGCCTGGGCACGCGTAACCACACATGAAGAGAATACGGCTGGAAACTGAGAAGACAAGTCATTTTTCTCATCTGTTATGGGATGGTTAACAACAATTGGGGGTGGGAAAACTGTACCCCCTGCTAGGTCGTTTCCCAAAATAATATCCACACCTTCAACAGGGAGTTCAGGGCAGATTCCAACACACACATTACCCTTAACTATATCCGTTTGAAGATAGACATTATGGAGGGGAACTCTGACACAACCTGCCCCTATGCCCCGCAAAATTACATCAACCCCAGTATAGGTTCTCTGGGACAAAGGGAGAGTACCAGCTAGCATCAGACTCTGGGCTGCCCCAGTGTCTCGCAATACAGACACTGACTTGGGAATGCTGTCAGCGCTGTAAGCTACCCACCCCTGCAGCATAAATGGCTTATATCCTGCTGTATTTTGATCAGGTGAAACACATTTTGCCAAAGTTTGTACAAAACCTACACTTTTAGGCTTAGCTGATGCACTCTTTTTCTTTTTTTTTGGAGCACCTCTATGAGCTCCAAAAGCTCCTCCCCTCCCAGGCTTCACAGCAGCCGCTGACCACCACACCTGTCCTTCAGCAGCATGGCCAACAAACTTATCATATCTCACTACAGGAGAAAAAATTGTTCGGTGTGTCAAAACAAATTCGTCAGCCAGCACAGCGACCGCTGAGAGGGTCGTGACTTTCTGTTCATTTAAATGTACAACTAAATTTTCAGACACACTGCTCTTGAAATCTTCTAATAAAACTAACGTTAACTCTTTTAAAGCTTCAAAAGTAGTAGTTTTACACGCAGCGCACCACTTGTCAAAAAGAGCTTGCTTTTCTCTGGCGAATTCTACAAAAGTTTGTTTGTCTGCTTTCTTATGGGCTCTAAATTTTTGCCTATACGCCTCCGGCACCAACTCATAAGCACGAAGAACAGTCTGCTTTACCACGTCGTAATCAAGACTCTGTTCTATCGGCAGCGCAGAGCAAACCTCTTGTGCCTTGCCAATTAACTTACATTGCAGTAGAAGAGCCCACATCGCTCTCGGCCACTGCAGTGTAGCTGCAACGCTCAAAAGCAGTAAAATAGCTGTCAACTTCAGCTTCCCGAAAAGGAGGCACTAAATTAATGTGTTTGCTCACATCAAATTCAGGTGAAGAAAACGCCGTTGGAGGTGGAACGGGACTGGAAGAGACTGGCCTAGGACCTGTAGGTAAACGAGCAAATGAGGGCGAAACAGGGGAACTCTCCGGCGCGCTCTCAGTCGGGTGAAACCGGCCGCGATCCCGCCGAAATCGCTCCCTTTCCAACTCAAGCTCTAGTTCCCTTAATCTAAGCCTTTTTGCCTCACTCTCCTCCCGTTTAATTTCCAATTCTATTTCTTTTGTTCTTAAGATTAACAGCGGGTCCGAATGGGGTACTAACAAAGCACTACTGGGTGGCGCAGCTATTGGAAACCTGGAAGGCGCAGGCGAGAGCGGCGCAGACGGAGGCTTCTCATCGACCTCCGCCGGCGTAGAAGCTCTTGCATCTACGGTACTCATTCCAGACTCATCAGGCAATATCCGCTGCATAACCAACTCTTTGTACAATAGTTCGTTAACTTCCTTCTTAGAAGCATTATGTGGTACCACAATTTTAAAAAATTCCGCGATTTTGAACAGATCGTCCTTACGACAGCGATTAAACTGTTCCGTGCTCGGAGAGAGTGAAAAGGCGATTAAATCAAAATCCATAATAACCCTACTGTCTACTACTCCTTCACACACCAAAAAGAAAGCAGCCAAACAAAGAATAAATTGGAATGACTTACCAACTGTACAGCCACAAGAAGGGTTCATGGATGAAGAATAATCCGTTTCTACGGATTAAAAAAAAAAAGACGAGCCCCCAATTTATGTTACGTCCCAGGTCTAGGGTCTAGGAGAATAACATAAATAAATGTCTTTGCATCGGAGTGTTGTGATCTTTCGTTCTTTCTTTATTTTTTTTACTGGTCAAGTTCAATGACAATGAACAGCACACAAAAAAAAGAATAGGAAGCGAATGGGCTTCAGGGTTGGGCCAAGGCCAAAATAATAAACAAAACCTGAAACTACCTTTTTACCCAAAGAATCTTAATATCCTAGAAAAAAAAAAAAGTTCAAACAAAAATACAGGGACTGAACTAACTCCCTGACTAGCCGAAAAACAGGAGAAAACGAATATTACCAAAAGAAAGTGGCACCCAACCCCTACAGCTTCCGTGCAGAAGTGAAGTAGTATTTACAGTATTTACAACAACGGGCGAAATTACTCAGACACGTTTAAAGAGAAAAAAAAACAAAAACAATCTGTTGAAAACTTTACAAAAAAACAACGAAAGCACTTGGTGGGTAAAGTGAACAGAAAAGAAAAAGATCAAGCCGAGTTCACAATATTTACACAAAAAGTCACTATACAGAGTTTCTCTCTTTTCTTAACAAACACAATCTCAAACAGCAACACCATCAACAACATCCCACACCCGGACCAGCATCGCTGCGTTTTTGAAAGATGCAGTTCCAGCCTCGACCAACCACGGGGCACGTACGGCGTGTTCAATTAGGGCGGGGCCATCTGTGAGAATGAGCAAGAGAGAGAGAGAGAGATATGCATAGACACCACATACATCTCAACGTAACAACTCTTACCAAAAAAAAACAAAAAAGAAAAAACTGCTGCTTTGAATAAAACCATTTTTTTTTTTAATCTTACAACCACATATGTTATAGTTAAACTCTACTGCTCTTTTTTTAACAATCATAAAACCACTCTGATCATACCCTTTTCTTTCTTACTGCAAAGAAGCAACAAGAAACATTCATCAATGATGTAAAGCTTATGAAACGAATCAGTACTCTACAACTGATTCATGCTCAGAAAAAAAGTATCAAAACTCATCACCGTGGTTTGGGAAACATAACACTTTCGAAACACATTTCCTAGTTAATAACTATAGAAATGATCCCTGTAAGTATAGTCTTAATCTTCACTGACTAAAACCAGCTCGGGTCAATTCTGACAGTCTGAGTCTGAAAGATGGTGACACAACCTAACAACTGCGATGAGAAAAGTTACATCTGAAACAATAGCATTTATAGCCTCAAAAATTAAAAAAAAAAAATAAAAAAAAAAAAAAAAGATTTGCAGATTGAATAATTCCAGGTGTAAGTTCTCTTTATAAAACGAGAAATACGAAAAAAAAAAAAAAAATAACCCTAAGAAAACTTAAAATTCATTAAGTCTACTATTAACAACTAACAAAAACACTGATCATACTCCTTGCCTTCATACTGCAAAAACACAATAAGGAACATAAATAAGAACTATAGAAATGATTTCTGCAGGTATTACTTTAGACTTTGTTCACTAACATCAGCTTTGGGTCTGATTCTCACAGACAGATTCACAACCTAACAGTGACAGATGAAGCTACATCTAAAATAACAGCATTTTTAATACTTTTAACAAAAGAAAAGAAGCGCTGCTTTGAATAAAACCATTTTCTTTAAAATCTTACAAGCATATAATTCATAATTAAAGATAACTACTCTGTTTTTAACAATCATAAAACCACTCTGATCATACCCTTTTCTTTCTTACTGTAAAGAAGCAACAAGAAACATTCATCAATGATGTAAAGCTTATGAAACGAATCATTATTTTACATCCGATTCATGCTCAGAAAAGACTATCAAAACTCATCATCGTGGTTTAGGAAACATAACACTTTCGAAACACATTTCCTAGTTAATAACTATAGAAATGATCCCTGTAAGTATAGTCTTAATCTTCACTGACTAAAACCAGCTCAGGTCAATTCTGACACTCTGAGTCTGAAAGATGGTGACACAACCTAACAACTGCGATGAGAAAAGTTACATCTGAAACAATAGCATTTATAGCCTCAAAAATTAAAAAAAAAAAAAAAAAAAAAATGATTTGCAGATTGAATAATTCCAGGTGTAAATTCTCCTCATAAAACGAGAAATACGAAAAAAAAAAAAAAAAAAAAACCCTAAGAAAACTTAAAATTCATTAAGTCTACTATTAACAACTAACAAAAACACTGATCATAGTCCTTGCCTTCATACTGCAAAAACACAATAAGGAACATAATTAAGAACTATAGAAATGATTTCTGCAGGTATTACTTTAGACTTTGTTCACTAACATCAGCTTTGGATCTGATTCTCACAGACAGATTCACAACCTAACAGCGACAGATAAAGCAACATCTGAAATAACAGCATTTTTAATACTCTTACCAAAAAAAACAAAAAAGAAAAAAACTGCTACTTTGAATAAAACCATTTTTTTTTTTTAAATCTTACAACCACATATGTTATAATTAAACTCTACTGCTCTTTTTTTAACAATCATAAAACCACTCTGATCATACCCTTTTCTTTCTTACTGCAAAGAAGCAACAAGAAACATTCATCAATGATGTAAAGCTTATGAAACGAATCATTATTTTACATCCAATTCATGCTCAGAAAAGAGTATCAAAACTCATCATCGTGGTTTGGAAAACATAACACTTTCGAAACACACTTCCTAGCTAATAACTATAGAAATGATCCCTATAAGTACAGTCTTAATCTTCACTGACTAAAACCAGCTCGGGTCAATTCTGACAGTCTGAGTCTGAAAGATGGTGACACAACCTAACAACTGCGATGAGAAAAGTTACATCTGAAACAATAGCATTTATAGCCTCAAAAATTAAAAAAAAAAAAAATTAAAAAAATGATTTGCAGATTGAATAATTCCAGGTGTAAGTTCTCTTCATCAAACGAGAAATACGAAAAAAAAAAAAAAAAAAAACCCTAAGAAAACTTAAAATTCATTAAGTCTACTATTAACAACTAACAAAAACACTGATCATAGTCCTTACCTTCATACTGCAAAAACACAATAAGGAACATAATTAAGAACTTTAGAAATAATTTCTGCAGGTATTACTTTAGACTTTGTTCACTAACATCAGCTTTGGGTCTGATTCTTACAGATAGATTCACAACCTAACAGCGACATTTAAAGCAACATCTGAAATAACAGCATTTTTAATACTCTTACCAAAAAAAAGAAAAAACTGCTGCTTTGAATAAAACCATTTTTTTTTTTTTTTTAAATCTTACAACCACATATATCATAACTAAACTCTACTGCTCTGTTTTTAACAATCATAAAACCACTCCGATCATATCCTTTTCTTTCTTATTGCAAAGAAACAACAAAAAACATTCATCAATGATGTAAAGCTTATGAAACGAATCATTATTTTACACCCGATTCATGCTCAGAAAAGAGTACCAAAACTCATCATTGTGGTTTGGAAGACGTAACACTTTCAAAACACATTTCCTAGTTAATAACTATAGAAATGATCCCTGTAAGTATAGTCTTAATCTTCACTGACTAAAACCAGCTCGGGTCAATTCTGACAGTCTGAGTCTGAAAGATGGTGACACAACCTAACAACTGCGATGAGAAAAGTTACATCTGAAACAATAGCATTTTTAGCGTCTCAAAAATTAAAAAGAAAAAAAAAAAAAAAAAATTAAAAAAAAAAAAATTAATTGCAGATTGAATAATTCCAGGTGTAAGTTCTTTTTATAAAACGAGAAATACGGAGAGAAAAAAAAAAAACCCCTAAGAAAACTTAAAATTCATTAAGTCTACTATTAACAACTAACAAAAACACTGATCATACTCCTTGCCTTCATACTGCAAAAACACAATAAGGAACATAATTAAGAACTATAGAAATGATTTCTGCAGGTATTACTTTAGACTTTGTTCACTAACATCAGCTTTGGGTCTGATTCTCACAGACAGATTCACAACCTAACAGCGACAGATAAAGCTACATCTAAAATAACAGCATTTTTAATACTTTTAACAAAAGAAAAGAAGCGCTGCTTTGAATAAAACCATTTTCTTAAAAATCTCACAAGCATATAATTCATAATTAAAGATTACTACTCTGTTTTTAACAATCATAAAACCACTCTGATCATACCCTTTTCTTTCTTACTGCAAAGAAGCAACAAGAAACATTCATCAATGATGTAAAGCTTATGAAACGAATCATTACTCTACACCCGATTCACGCTCAGAAAAGAGTATCAAAACTCATCATCGTGGTTTGGGAGACATAACACTTTCGAAACACATTTCCTAGTTAATAACTATTGTTACGTTCCTAAATTAGTCTAGGGGATAATATAGAAACGAACAATAAAAATGGAAGGAAGGGAGACGTTGATGTATCCGTCTCCAGACCCAGAATCAATACACACCACCATTTTGTTGCTCAAAAAGGATAGCCATAAAGCTAACTTTTATTTAACAGACAAAACGAAATGAATAAATTGTAAGCAATAGCAGTGTAGTCCAAGTTACCTCAGGAAATGGGGGGCCCAAAAACAACAAACAAAACAATATATTAACTAATTTAAGAAGAAACTAACTTACCTAATAAAAGAAATACCCCAAAAAGAAACAACAATTCACTGCCCTTTCTCCCTGTCTAGCCACCAAAACAGGAGAAAAGGTTTAAATAAAAGGGTCAGCCCACCTCCTTACAAATACCCTTCACAAATATTTTCACTACACTGTCTGAATGTTACACACGTTACACAACAGCTAGGTCTAGGAATGAAGACAGGAAACCATCAACCGAGACGAGTTGTCTCCCCTCACTCTCCTCTTCGTTAGTTGCAAGCCGCTTATAACTTGACGCTAATCAGCAGCCCGGAAATTGGCAGCAGGTGTCCGCGATCTGCACAGACAAGAAAGATAAAAACAAAACAAAGAACACCCAAATGCAGAAACCCATTAAAAAGAATCACACGTCACAGGACGTAACACCCCCACCAATAAGTTTCTTCATTCCTCTAAGAAAGATAACCCTACGTCAGTACACTTCAATTACTTTTCAGCACTATAGGCTCGGGACAGCGCATCCGCCACTATATTTTCAGAGCCTCTTCGATGTTTAATATCCAAGTTAAACTCCTGTACCACTGACGCCCAACGCATTAGCCGCTGATTTTTATTTCGCATACGTGACAAAAACAGCAACGGATTATGGTCTGTATACACTGTAACAGATGTACCACTACCTCCGAGATAAACTTCAAAATGCTGCAGTGCCAATACCATTGCAAGAGCTTCTTTTTCCACAGTGCTATAATTAAGTTGACACTTAGAAAATTTTTTGGAAAAATAGCAAACAGGGTGTTCAAGTCCCTGGTCATCTTGTTGTAGAAGCACTGCCCCCGCACCAGAAAAACTAGCATCTATCTCAAGTACAAAAGCCCGACAAAAATCAGGAGCAGCTAAGATTGGTGCATGAAGAAGAAGATCTTTTGCTGCCAAAAAGGCATGCTCACAATCATCAGACCATTCAAAACGTCTCTTACTGCTTAGGAGGTCAGTTAAAGGAACAACAATAGTAGAAAAATTTCTACAAAAGCCACGATAATATCCACACATTCCTAAAAATCGCCTGAGTTCCCGCTTATTTGTTGGTATGGGGAATTCTAGGATAGCGGAAACCTTTGCTTCAACAGGTTTTACGGACCCTCTGCCCACTTTTTTTCCCAAGTAGGTTACCTCCGCCTTAGCAAACTCACACTTTGCCAAATTTAGCGTAAGTGAGGCACCATCTAAACGAGTGAAGATTGTTTCGAGAGTTTTCATATGCTCTTCCCAGCAATTTGAGTACACCACCACGTCATCTAAATAAGCTTCACAATCTTGTACCCCAGACAACACCTTCTGCATAAGTCGTTGAAAGGTAGCCGGTGCATTTCGCATCCCAAATGCTAAGACGGTATATTGCAGGAAGTTGTCTGGGGTAACAAATGCAGAGATCTCCGAAGCACGTGGGGTCAATGGCACCTGCCAATAACCCTTTAAAAGATCCAGCTTGGTTACAAAGGCAGCAGACCCCACCCTATCCACACAATCCTCTATACGAGGAAGAGGAAAAGAGTCAGCCTTTGTTAGACTATTAACACGTCGGTAATCTGTACAAAAACGATGTGTGGAATCCGGTTTAGGCACCAACAAACACGGAGAACTCCATGGGCTTTGACTTGGCACCGCCAAACCATTTTGGAGTAGATACTCTACCTCCGCCTTCATCACTTCACGCTTATAGGGGTTTACACGGTAAGGGTGCTGCTTTATAGGATGAGCATCCCCCACATCCACATCATGTTGTAATACAGACGTACGACCAGGCACATCTTTAAATAGGGAAGGAAAAGACTGAATTAACGCACACACATCAGTATACTCAGCGCCATACAAATGATTAAGAAAAGATGGCAAATCTTTCAAAATTTCTGAATTATGCAACCGCGAAGACGAAACAACATCTTCAGGTTCAGCTTCTACACAATTTTCAGAATCAAGATCAGTAGAAACCAGTAAGGTAGACAAAACAGGTTGCTCCTCACTCTTCAGGTACCGTTTGAGCATATTTATGTGACAAACTCTCGTTTTTCTACGCCGATCGGGAGTTTGAATAACATAATCGGTGTCACTGATTTTTCTTTCTACCACATAGGGGCCTGAAAACTTAGCAGCAAAAACTGAACCAGGCACAGGTAACAACGCCAATACAGACTCCCCAACCTGAAAATCTCGCTTAACACTTCGTTTATCAAAATGATGTTTAATTTTCGATTGGGTAACTGACAAATGAGCACGAGCAACCTCACCCGCAATGTGCAACCGTTCACGAAACGCACTTACATAATCCAGAAGGGGGATGTTCGGCGCTTCTTTCGCTAACAGCTGCTCTTGCAACAGTTTCAATGGACCCCTCACTGTATGCCCAAACACGAGCTCAGCAGGACTAAAACCTAATGATTCCTGCACGGAATCACGGGCGGCAAATACAAGAAAGGGTAATCCTTCGACCCAATCTTTCCCCGTTTGCACACAATAAGCCCTAATCATAGACTTTAAAGTCTGATGGAATCTCTCAAGGCAACCTTGTGACTCCGGGTGATATGCACTGGAAGTTTGATGTTTTATCCCCAGTTCACGTAAAACCTGCGCAAAAATTTTCGAGGTAAAATTGGTGCCTTGATCAGACTGTACTACTCGTGGTAAACCAAAGGTAGTAAAGAATTTTATCAACTCCTTTACCACTATCTGAGTTTTCAAAGAACGTAGGGGAACAGCTTCGGGAAACCTTGTAGCGGCACACATAATAGACAGTACATACTGATGTCCCGACTTAGCTTTTGGAAGAGGTCCCACGCAATCAACAATTATTCGCCCAAATGGTTCACCTATAACCGGGATGGGGCACAGAGGAGCTGGAGGCACCTTTTGATTTGGCTTCCCAGCCTTTTGACAGACTTCGCATTCACGGCAAAACTTTGCAACTGAGGTTTTTAAACCAGGCCAAAAAAAATATTTCAAAAGACGATGGAAGGTCTTATTTACCCCAAGATGTCCCGCGAGCACATTTTCGTGTGCCAGTTTTAATACAACCAGACGATAACTGGCTGGAAGGACGACTTGACATGTCTCATACCACCCCTGTTCATCAGTACGAGACCTCCACTTCCGCATCAAAACGCCTTCATCCCTTTTTTCTTTTGTTCATTAGCGGCTGCAACACAGTCCACAAGAGAAGGATCTGATTTTTGTTCTACAGCCAATTTTTCTTTACTAACCTGTATTGAAAGATCAGGTTGAAAGAACGTTTCCTTAATCTCACGTTCCGCACAAACATCCTTCGTATCGGCAGTATCACCCTTAACGAACAAATCAGAAAGATCAATCACTTCTTGAAATTTCTGTTTCTGAGCACGTGTCACAGCACACGCAGAAAACACTGCCGGAAACTGCCGAGCTAAACTGGGTTGTTTCTCAACAACAGGTTTACAAGAGACCACTGGGCAGGGGAAAACTTTGCCACCTGCAAGATCGTTCCCCAAAATAACTTGCACCCCCTCAACTGGCAATTGAGCACATACTGCCAATTCCACTAAACCTGATACTAAATCAGATTGTAAATTTACTTGGTGCAATGGAACAGAAGCACACCCCATCTCTATTCCACGCACCAGAACACTGGCCCCAGTATAACTATCACTTGAAAAAGGTAAAACCTCTCCCAGTATAAAGGACTGGGACGACCCTGTGTCTCTCAAAATCGAGACACGTTTACACTCAGACTCAGAAAGAGAAACATAACCAGTAAGAATGAACGGTTCATATGAAGTTGTTTCAACCTGGCAAAATGGAGATAATGTCTGAGACAGAGCAACACTTTTTTTTTTAGCTGGCGAACCTTTTCTATTCCACTCTTTACAATCTGCAATTAAATGAGTAGGATCGAGACAATAAAAACAAGCTCGCTTATTTTTCTCCCGACTTGCCATATTCGCAGACGGACTAAAACGCGCACCGCCTTTAAATGAATGAGAGAACTGTGAAGCTGAGTCCTCTCTACCCGCACGTTCATGTTGGGATGGATTAAAACACATCGGTTCTGGCAAAAACATTTTTCTATGAGTGAGAGCATATTCGTCAGCAAGAACTGCTGCGTCCGAAAGCAAAGCCACCTTTTGCTCGTTTAAATGAATCACAATATTTTCTGGAAGACTCTTTTTAAAATCCTCCAACAAGACTAATTCCTGTAATTGTTCCAGCGAATCAATTTTACTCGAACAACACCACCTCTCGAATAAGGATCTTTTCTCCCTAGCAAACTCCACATAAGTCTGCTTGGGGGTCTTCGCATGAGCTCTAAATTTCTGCCGATATGCTTCCGGAACCAACTCATACGCGCGCAACACCGCCGCTTTTACCACATCGTAGTCCAAAGACTGTTCAAGAGGCAAGGCAGAACAAACCTCTCTCGCCTTTCCGGATAAACTGCATTGCAGCAATAATGCCCACATATCTTTAGGCCACACGAGCTTCCCTGCAATACGTTCGAAAGCTACAAAGTAAGCATCGACTTCGGCTTCCCGAAACTGCGGAACCAATTTAATATATCTACTTACATCAAATGGTGCTTCATTATGCAGCTGAATAGAACTAGAAGACGTTCCCGGTGACATAACAGTAGAAGGAGGACGTGAACGAGGCATCGGCACTGGTTTCCTAAATAAAGCTTGTGCATCTAAATCCAATTTGCGTAATTGAATTTCACGATCTTTTTCCGTTTCTATTTGCCGCAGCCTAACAACTTCGGAATCATACTCCTTTTCTTTTATCAACAAATCCAATTCTTTAAGCTTAAGCGCCAATGCAGGGTCAAAACGTTCTATTGAGTCTGCGCTAGGAAAAACTTCAGGCACAAAACTCTTTGCGCCCTCAGGTTCTCCCACGCTTTCCTCCGACGACATTGGTAAAATTCCCTCTTCCACTAATTTCTTAAACAAAAAATCTTTTATGACCCTCTTTGTCGCCTCGCTCGGTACAACAATATTAAAAAACTCCGCAATTAATAATAAATCTTTTTTTCTACATTTTTCAAAAACTTCTAAAGATGGAGAAAGGGTGAAGGAAATGAAATCAAATTCCATCCCCCCCACCTCCCCACTTAAAGCGAAGACCACCCAAAACAGACTAGGAGAAGCAAAAGGAATTGGACCTACCTTCGAGCAAAGAGGTCTTTTTCAATAGAACGTTCACGTCACATTATCAATGAGGACCCGCTCCTCATAATTTATGACACGAACGTCCAACCAAATTAAAGCAAATACACAATTTTGAAGGATGGACGAGCCCCCAATTGTTACGTTCCTAAATTAGTCTAGGGGATAATATAGAAACGAAACAATAAAAATGGAAGGAGGGGAGACGTTGATGTATCCGTCTCCAGACCCAGAATCAATACACACCACCATTTTGTTGCTCAAAAAGGATAGCCATAAAGCTAACTTTTATTTAACAGACAAAACGAAATGAATAAATTGTAAGCAATAGCAGTGTAGTCCAAGTTACCTCAGGAAATGGGGGGCCCAAAAACAACAAACAAAACAATATATTAACTAATTTAAGAAGAAACTAACTTACCTAATAAAAGAAATACCCCAAAAAGAAACAACAATTCACTGCCCTTTCTCCCTGTCTAGCAACCAAAACAGGAGAAAAGGTTTAAATAAAAGGGTCAGCCCACTCCTTACAAATACCCTTCACAAATATTTTCACTACACTGTCTGAATGTTACACACGTTACACAACAGCTAGGTCTAGGAATGAAGACAGGAAACCATCAACCGAGACGAGTTGTCTCCCCTTCGTTAGTTGCAAGCCGCTTATAACTTGACGCTAATCAGCAGCCCGGAAATTGGCAGCAGGTGTCCGCGATCTGCACAGACAAGAAAGATAAAAACAAAACAAAGAACATCCAAATGCAGAAACCCATTAAAAAGAATCACACGTCACAGGACGTAATACTATAGAAATGATCCCTGTAAGTATAATCTTAATCTTCACTGACTAAAACCAGCTCGGGTCAATTCTGACACTCTGAGTCTGAAAGATGGTGACACAACCTAACAACTGCGATGAGAAAAGTTACATCTGAAACAATAGCATTTATAGCCTCAAAAATTAAAAAAAAAAAAAAAAAGATTTGCAGATTGAATAATTCCAGGTGTAAGTTCTCTTTATAAAACGAGAAATATGAAAAAAAAAAAAAAATAACCCTAAGAAAACTTAAAATTCATTAAGTCTACTATTAACAACTAACAAAAACACTGATCATACTCCTTGCCTTCACACTGCAAAAACACAATAAGGAACATAATTAAGAACTATAGAAATGATTTCTGCAGGTATTACTTTAGACTTTGTTCACCAACATCAGCTTTGGGTTTGATTCTTACAGATAGATTCACAACCTAACAGCAACAGATAAAGCAACATCTGAAATAACAGCATTTTTAATACTCTTACCAAAAAAAACAAAAAAGAAAAAACTGCTGCTTTGAACAAAACTATTTTTGTTTTTTAAATCTTACAACCACATATGTTATAATTAAACTCTACTGCTCTGTTTTTAACAACCATGAAACCACTCTGATCATACCCTTTTCTTTCTTACTGCAAAGAAGCAACAAGAAACATTCATCAATGATGTAAAGCTTATGAAACAAATCATTACTCTACAACCGATTCACGCTCAGAAAAGAGTATCAAAACTCATCATCGTGGTTTGGGAGACATAACACTTTTGAAACACATTTCCTAGTTAATAACTATAGAAATGACCCCTGTAAGTATAGTCTTAATCTTCACTGACTAAAACCAGCTCGGGTCAATTCTGACAGTCTGAGTCTGAAAGATGGTGACACAACCTAACAACTGCGATGAGAAAAGTTACATCTGAAACAATAGCATTTATAGCCTCAAAAATTAAAAAAAAAAAAAAAAAAAAAAAAATTAATTGCAGATTGAATAATTCCAGGTGTAAGTTCTCTTTATAAAACGAGAAATACAGAGAGAAAAAAAAAAACCCTAAGAAAACTTAAAATTCATTAAGTCTACTATTAACAACTAACAAAAACACTGATCATACTCCTTGCCGTCATACTGCAAAAACACAATAAGGAACATAATTAAGAACTATAGAAATGATTTCTGCAGGTATTACTTTAGACTTTGTTCACTAACATCAGCTTTGGGTCTGATTCTCACAGACAGATTCACAACCTAACAGCGACAGATAAAGCTACATCTAAAATAACAGCATATTTAATACTTTTAACAAAAGAAAAGAAGCGCTGCTTTGAATAAAACCATTTTCTTAAAAATCTTACAAGCATATAATTCATAATTAAAGATTACTACTCTGTTTTTAACAATCATAAAACCACTCTGATCATACCCTTTTCTTTCTTACTGCAAAGAAGCAACAAGAAACATTCATCAATGATGTAAAGCTTATGAAACGAATCATTACTCTACACCCGATTCACGCTCAGAAAAGAGTATCAAAACTCATCATCGTGGTTTGGGAGACATAACACTTTCGAAACACATTTCCTAGTTAATAATTATAGAAATGATCCCTGTAAGTATAGTCTTAATCTTCACTGACTAAAACCAGCTCGGGTCAATTCTGACACTCTGAGTCTGAAAGATGGTGACACAACCTAACAACTGCGATGAGAAAAGTTACATCTGAAACAATAGCATTTATAGCCTCAAAAAAAAAAAAAATATTTGCAGATTGAATAATTCCAGGTGTAAGTTCTCTTCATAAAACGAGAAATATGAAAAAAAAAAAAAAAAACCCTAAGAAAACTTAAAATTCATTAAGTCTACTATTAACAACTAACAAAAACACTGATCATACTCCTTGCCGTCATACTGCAAAAACACAATAAGGAACATAATTAAGAACTATAGAAATGATTTCTGCAGGTATTACTTTAGACTTTGTTCACTAACATCAGCTTTGGGTCTGATTCTCACAGACAGATTCACAACTTAACAGCGACAGATAAAGCTATATCTAAAAAACCAGCATTTTTAATACTTTTAACAAAAAAAAAAAGAAAAAAAAAAAAAGTACTGCTTCGAATAAAACCATTTTTTTAAAAATCTCACAAGCATATAATTCATAATTAAAGATTACTACTCTGTTTTTAACAATCATAAAACCACTCTGATCATACCCTTTTCTTTCTTACTGCAAAGAAGCAACAAGAAACATTCATCAATGATGTAAAGCTTATGAAACGAATCATTACTCTACACCCGATTCATGCTCAGAAAAGAGTATCAAAACTCATCATCGTGGTTTGGGAGACATAACACTTTCGAAACACATTTCCTAGTTAATAACTATAGAAATGATCCCTATAAGTATAGTCTTAATCTTCACTGACTAAAACCAGCTCGGGTCAATTCTGACAGTCTGAGTCTGAAAGATGGTGACACAACCTAACAACTGCGATGAGAAAAGTTACATCTGAAACAATAGCATTTATAGCCTCAAAAAAAAAAAAAATATTTGCAGATTGAATAATTCCAGGTGTAAGTTCTCTTCATAAAACGAGAAATATGAAAAAAAAAAAAAAACCCTAAGAAAACTTAAAATTCATTAAGTCTACTATTAACAACTAACAAAAACACTGATCATACTCCTTGCCTTCATACTGCAAAAACACAATAAGGAACATAATTAAGAACTATAGAAATGATTTCTGCAGGTATTACTTTAGACTTTGTTCACTAACATCAGCTTTGGGTCTGATTCTCACAGACAAATTCACAACCTAACAGCGACAGATAAAGCTACATCTAAAATAACAGCATTTTTAATACTTTTAACAAAACAAAAGAAGCGCTGCTTTGAATAAAACCATTTTCTTAAAAATCTTACAAGCATATAATTCATAACTAAACTTTACTGCTCTGTTTTTAACAATCATAAAACCACTCTGATCATACCCTTTTCTTTTTTACTGCAAAGAAGCAACAAGAAACATTCATCAATGATGTAAAGCTTATGAAACGAATCATTACTCTACACCCGATTCACGCTCAGAAAAGAGTATCGAAACTCATCATCGTGGTTTGGGAGACATAACACTTTCGAAACACATTTCCTAGTTAATAATTATAGAAATGATCCCTGTAAGTATAGTCTTAATCTTCACTGACTAAAACCAGCTCGGGTCAATTCTGACAGTCTGAGTCTGAAAGATGGTGACACAACCTAACAACTGCGATGAGAAAAGTTACATCTGAAACAATAGCATTTATAGCCTCAAAAAAAAAAAAAAAAAAAAAAAAAAAAAAAAATTAATTGCAGATTGAATAATTCCAGGTGTAAGTTCTCTTTATAAAACGAGAAATATGAAAAAAAAAAAAAAAAAAAAACCCTAAGAAAACTTAAAATTCATTAAGTCTACTATTAACAACTAACAAAAACACTGATCATACTCCTTGCCTTCATACTGCAAAAACACAATAAGGAACATAATTAAGAACTATAGAAATGATTTCTGCAGGTATTACTCTAGACTTTGTTCACTAACATCAGCTTTGGGTCTGATTCTCACAGACAGATTCACAACCTAACAGCGACAGATAAAGCTACATCTAAAATAACAGCATTTTTAATACTTTTAACAAAAGAAGAGAAGCGCTGCTTTGAATAAAACCATTTTCTTAAAAATCTTACAAGCATATAATTAATAATTAAAGATTATTACTCTGTTTTTAACAATCATAAAACCACTCTGATCATACCCTTTTCTTTCTTACTGCAAAGAAGCAACAAGAAACATTCATCAATGATGTAAAGCTTATGAAACGAATCATTACTCTACACCCGATTCACGCTCAGAAAAGAGTACCAAAACTCATCATCGTGGTTTGGGAGACATAACACTTTCGAAACACATTTCCTAGTTAATAACTATAGAAATGATCCCTATAAGTATAGTCTTAATCTTCACTGACTAAAACCAGCTCGGGTCAATTCTGACAGTCTGAGTCTGAAAGATGGTGACACAACCTAACAACTGCGATGAGAAAAGTTACATCTGAAACAATAGCATTTATAGCCTCAAAAATTAAAAAAAAAAAAAAAAAAAATGATTTGCAGATTGAATAATTCCAGGTGTAAGTTCTCTTTATAAAACGAGAAATACGGAAAAAAAAAAAAAAAAAAAAAAAAAAACCCTAAGAAAACTTAAAATTCATTAAGTCTACTATTAACAACTAACAAAAACACTGATCATACTCCTTGCCTTCATACTGCAAAAACACAATAAGGCACATAATTAAGAACTATAGAAATGATTTCTGCAGGTATTACTTTAGACTTTGTTCATTAACATCAGCTTTGGGTCTGATTCTCACAGACAGATTCACAACCTAACAGCGACAGATAAAGCAACATCTGAAACAACAGCATTTTTAATACTCTTACCAAAAAAAACAAAACTGCTGCTTTGAGTAAAACTATTTTTTTTTTTTAAATCTTACAACCACATATGTTATAATTAAACTCTACTGCTCTGTTTTTAACAATCATAAAACCACTCTGATCATACTCTTTTCTTTCTTACTGCAAAGAAGCAACAAAAAACATTCATCAATGATGTAAAGCTTATAAAACGAATCATTACTCTACACCCGATTCATGCTCAGAAAAGAGTATCAAAACTCATCATCGTGGTTTGAGAGACATAACACTTTCGAAACACATTTCCTAGTTAATAACTATAGAAATGATCTCTGTAAGTATAGTCTTAATCTTCACTGACTAAAACCAGCTCGGGTCAATTCTGACAGTCTGAGTCTGAAAGATGGTGACACAACCTAACAACTGCGATGAGAAAAGTTACATCTGAAACAATAGCATTTATAGCCTCAAAAAAAAAAAAAAATATTTGCAGATTGAATAATTCCAGGTGTAAATTCTCTTCATAAAACGAGAAATATGAAAAAAAAAAAAAACCCTAAGAAAACTTAAAATTCATTAAGTCTACTATTAACAACTAACAAAAACACTGATCATACTCCTTGCCTTCACACTGCAAAAACACAATAAGGAACATAATTAAGAACTATAGAAATGATTTCTGCAGGTATTACTTTAGACTTTGTTCACTAACATCAGCTTTGGGTCTGATTCTCACAGACAGATTCACAACTTAACAGCGACAGATAAAGCTATATCTAAAAAACCAGCATTTTTAATACTTTTAACAAAAAAAAAAAAAAAAAAAAAAAAAAGTACTGCTTTGAATAAAACCATTTTTTTAAAAATCTCACAAGCATATAATTCATAATTAAAGATTACTACTCTGTTTTTAACAATCATAAAACCACTCTGATCATACCCTTTTCTTTCTTACTGCAAAGAAGCAACAAGAAACATTCATCAATGATGTAAAGCTTATGAAACGAATCATTACTCTACACCCGATTCACGCTCAGAAAAGAGTATCAAAACTCATCATCGTGGTTTGGGAGACATAACACTTTCGAAACACATTTCCTAGTTAATAACTATAGAAATGATCCCTATAAGTATAGTCTTAATCTTCACTGACTAAAACCAGCTCGGGTCAATTCTGACAGTCTGAGTCTGAAAGATGGTGACACAACCTAACAACTGCGATGAGAAACGTTACATCTGAAACAATAGCATTTATAGCCTCAAAAATTAAAAAAAAAAAAAAAAAAATGATTTGCAGATTGAATAATTCCAGGTGTAAGTTCTCTTTATAAAACGAGAAATACGAAAAAAAAAAAAAAAAAAACCCTAAGAAAACTTAAAATTCATTAAGTCTACTATTAACAACTAACAAAAACACTGATCATACTCCTTGCCTTCACACTGCAAAAACACAATAAGGAACATAATTAAGAACTATAGAAATGATTTCTGCAGGTATTACTTTAGACTTTGTTCACTAACATCAGCTTTGGGTCTGATTCTCACAGACAGATTCACAACCTAACAGCGACAGATAAAGCTACATCTAAAATAACAGCATTTTTAATACTTTTAAAAAAAGAAAAGAAGCGCTGCTTTGAATAAAACCATTTTCTTAAAAATCTTACAAGTATATAATTCATAACTAAACTCTACTGCTCTGTTTTTAACAATCATAAAACCACTCGGATCATACCCTTTTCTTTCTTACTGCAAAGAAGCAACAAGAAACATTCATCAATGATGTAAAGCTTATGAAACGAATCATTACTCTACACCCGATTCACGCTCAGAAAAGAGTATCAAAACTCATCATCGTGGTTTGGGAGATATAACACTTTCGAAACACATTTCCTAGTTAATAACTATAGAAATGATCCCTATAAGTATAATCTTAATCTTCATTGACTAAAACCAGCTCGGGTCAATTCTGACAGTCTGAGTCTGAAAGATGGTGACACAACCTAACAACTGCGATGAGAAAAGTTACATCTGAAACAATAGCATTTATAGCCTCAAAAAAAAAAAAAAAAAAAAAAATTTGCAGATTGAATAATTCCAGGTGTAAGTTCTCTTCATAAAACGAGAAATATGAAAAAAAAAAAAAAACCCTAAGAAAACTTAAAATTCATTAAGTCTACTATTAACAACTAACAAAAACACTGATCATACTCCTTGCCTTCATACTGCAAAAACACAATAAGGAACATAATTAAGAACTATAGAAATGATTTCTGCAGGTATTACTTTAGACTTTGTTCACTAACATCAGCTTTGGGTCTGATTCTCACAGACAGATTCACAACCTAACAGCGACAGATAAAGCAACACCTAAAAAAACAGCATTTTTAATACTTTTAACAAAAGAAAAGAAGCGCTGCTTTGAATAAAACCATTTTCTTAAAAATCTCACAAGCATATAATTCATAATTAAAGATTACTACTGTTTTTAACAATCATAAAACCACTCTGATCATACCCTTTTCTTTCTTACTGCAAAGAAGCAACAAGAAACATTCATCAATGATGTAAAGCTTATGAAACGAATCATTACTCTACACCCGATTCACGCTCAGAAAAGAGTATCAAAACTCATCATCGTGCTTTGGGAGACACAACACTTTTGAAACACATTTCCTAGTTAATAACTATAGAAATGATCCCTGTAAGTATAGTCTTAATCTTCACTGACTAAAACCAGCTCGGGTCAATTCTGACAGTCTGAGTCTGAAAGATGGTGACACAACCTAACAACTGCGATGAGAAAAGTTACATCTGAAACAATAGCAGTTATAGCCTCAAAAATTTAAAAAAAAAAAAAAAAAAAAATGATTTGCAGATTGAATAATTCCAGGTGTAAGTTCTCTTTATAAAACGAGAAATACGAAAAAAAAAAAAAAAAAAAAAACCCTAAGAAAACTTAAAATTCATTAAGTCTACTATTAACAACTAACAAAAACACTGTTCATACTCCTTGCCTTCATACTGCAAAAACACAATAATGAACATAAAGAACTATAGAAATAATTTCTGCAGGTATTACTTTAGACTTTGTTCACTAACATCAGCTTTGGGTCTGATTCTTACAGACAGATTCACAACCTAACAGCAACAGATAAAGCAACATCTGAAATAACAGCATTTTTAATACTCTTACCAAAAAAAAAAAAAAAGAAAAAACTGCTGCTTTGAATAAAACCATTTTTTATTTATTTATTTTTTTTTAAATCTTACAACCACATATATCATAATTAAACTCTACTGCTCTGTTTTTAACAAACATAAAACCACTCTGATCATACCCTTTTCTTTCTTACTGCAAAGAAGCAACAAGAAACATTCATCAATGATGTAAAGCTTATGAAACGAATCATTACTCTACACCCGATTCACGCTCAGAAAAGAGTATCAAAACTCATCATCGTGGTTTGGAAGACACAACACTTTTGAAACACATTTCCTAGTTAATAACTATAGAAATGATCCCTGTAAGTATAGTCTTAATCTTCACTGATTAAAACCAGCTCGGGTCAATTCTGACATTCTGAGTCTGAAAGATGGTGACACAACCTAACAACTGCGATGAGAAACGTTACATCTGAAACAATAGCATTTATAGCCTCAAAAATTAAAAAAAAAAAAAAAAAAAAAAAAATTATTTGCAGATTGAATAATTCCAGGTGTAAGTTCTCTTTATAAAACGAGAAATACGAAAAAAAAAAAAAAAAAAAACCATAAGAAAACTTAAAATTCATTAAGTCTACCATTAACAACTAACAAAAACACTGATCATACTCCTTGCCTTCATACTGCAAAAAACACAATAAGAAACATAATTAAGAACTATAGAAATTATTTCTGCAGATATTACTTTAGACTTTGTTCACTAACATCAGCTTTGGGTCTGATTCTCACAGACAGATTCACAACCTAACAGCGACAGATAAAGCTACATCTAAAATAACAGCATTTTTAATACTTTTAACAAAAGAAGAGAAGCGCTGCTTTGAATAAAACCATTTTCTTAAAAATCTTACAAGCATATAATTAATAATTAAAGATTATTACTCTGTTTTTAACAATCATAAAACCACTCTGATCATACCCTTTTCTTTCTTACTGCAAAGAAGCAACAAGAAACATTCATCAATGATGTAAAGCTTATGAAACGAATCATTACTCTACACCCGATTCATGCTCAGAAAAGAGTACCAAAACTCATCATCGTGGTTTGGGAGACATAACACTTTCGAAACACATTTCCTAGTTAATAACTATAGAAATGATCCCTATAAGTATAGTCTTAATCTTCACTGACTAAAACCAGCTCGGGTCAATTCTGACAGTCTGAGTCTGAAAGATGGTGACACAACCTAACAACTGCGATGAGAAAAGTTACATCTGAAACAATAGCATTTATAGCCTCAAAAATTAAAAAAAAAAAAAAAAAAATGATTTGCAGATTGAATAATTCCAGGTGTAAGTTCTCTTTATAAAACGAGAAATACGGAAAAAAAAAAAAAAAAAAAAAAAAAAAACCCTAAGAAAACTTAAAATTCATTAAGTCTACTATTAACAACTAACAAAAACACTGATCATACTCCTTGCCTTCATACTGCAAAAACACAATAAGGCACATAATTAAGAACTATAGAAATGATTTCTGCAGGTATTACTTTAGACTTTGTTCATTAACATCAGCTTTGGGTCTGATTCTCACAGACAGATTCACAACCTAACAGCGACAGATAAAGCAACATCTGAAACAACAGCATTTTTAATACTCTTACCAAAAAAAACAAAACTGCTGCTTTGAGTAAAACTATTTTTTTTTTTTAAATCTTACAACCACATATGTTATAATTAAACTCTACTGCTCTGTTTTTAACAATCATAAAACCACTCTGATCATACCCTTTTCTTTCTTACTGCAAAGAAGCAACAAGAAACATTCATCAATGATGTAAAGCTTATGAAACGAATCATTACTCTACACCCGATTCACGCTCAGAAAAGAGTATCAAAACTCATCATCGTGGTTTGAGAGACATAACACTTTCGAAACACATTTCCTAGTTAATAACTATAGAAATGATCCCTGTAAGTATAGTCTTAATCTTCACTGACTAAAACCAGCTCGGGTCAATTCTGACAGTCTGAGTCTGAAAGATGGTGACACAACCTAACAACTGCGATGAGAAAAGTTACATCTGAAACAATAGCATTTATAGCCTCAAAAAAAAAAAAAAATATTTGCAGATTGAATAATTCCAGGTGTAAATTCTCTTCATAAAACGAGTAATATGAAAAAAAAAAAAAACCCTAAGAAAACTTAAAATTCATTAAGTCTACTATTAACAACTAACAAAAACAATGATCATACTCCTTGCCTTCACACTGCAAAAACACAATAAGGAACATAATTAAGAACTATAGAAATGATTTCTGCAGGTATTACTTTAGACTTTGTTCACTAACATCAGCTTTGGGTCTGATTCTCACAGACAGATTCACAACCTAACAGCGACAGATAAAGCTACATCTAAAATAACAGCATTTTTAATACTTTTAAAAAAAGAAAAGAAGCGCTGCTTTGAATAAAACCATTTTCTTAAAAATCTTACAAGTATATAATTCATAACTAAACTCTACTGCTCTGTTTTTAACAATCATAAAACCACTCGGATCATACCCTTTTCTTTCTTACTGCAAAGAAGCAACAAGAAACATTCATCAATGATGTAAAGCTTATGAAACGAATCATTACTCTACACCCGATTCACGCTCAGAAAAGAGTATCAAAACTCATCATCGTGGTTTGGGAGCTATAACACTTTCGAAACACATTTCCTAGTTAATAACTATAGAAATGATCCCTATAAGTATAATCTTAATCTTCACTGACTAAAACCAGCTCGGGTCAATTCTGACAGTCTGAGTCTGAAAGATGGTGACACAACCTAACAACTGCGATGAGAAAAGTTACATCTGAAACAATAGCATTTATAGCCTCAAAAAAAAAAAAAAAAAAAAAAAATTTGCAGATTGAATAATTCCAGGTGTAAGTTCTCTTCATAAAACGAGAAATATGAAAAAAAAAAAAAAACCCTAAGAAAACTTAAAATTCATTAAGTCTACTATTAACAACTAACAAAAACACTGTTCATACTCCTTGCCTTCATACTGCAAAAACACAATAAGGAACATAATTAAGAACTATAGAAATAATTTCTGCAGGTATTACTTTAGACTTTGTTCACTAACATCAGCTTTGGGTCTGATTCTCACAGACAGATTCACAACCTAACAGCAACAGATAAAGCAACATCTGAAATAACAGCATTTTTAATACTCTTACCAAAAAAAAAAAAAAAGAAAAAACTGCTGCTTTGAATAAAACCATTTTTTATTTATTTATTTTTTTTTAAATCTTACAACCACATATATCATAATTAAACTCTACTGCTCTGTTTTTAACAAACATAAAACCACTCTGATCATACCCTTTTCTTTCTTACTGCAAAGAAGCAACAAGAAACATTCATCAATGATGTAAAGCTTATGAAACGAATCATTACTCTACACCCGATTCACGCTCAGAAAAGAGTATCAAAACTCATCATCGTGGTTTGGGAGACACAACACTTTTGAAACACATTTCCTAGTTAATAACTATAGAAATGATCCCTGTAAGTATAGTCTTAATCTTCACTGATTAAAACCAGCTCGGGTCAATTCTGACATTCTGAGTCTGAAAGATGGTGACACAACCTAACAACTGCGATGAGAAACGTTACATCTGAAACAATAGCATTTATAGCCTCAAAAATTAAAAAAAAAAAAAAAAAAAAAAAAATTATTTGCAGATTGAATAATTCCAGGTGTAAGTTCTCTTTATAAAACGAGAAATACGAAAAAAAAAAAAAAAAAAACCATAAGAAAACTTAAAATTCATTAAGTCTACCATTAACAACTAACAAAAACACTGATCATACTCCTTGCCTTCATACTGCAAAAAACACAATAAGAAACATAATTAAGAACTATAGAAATTATTTCTGCAGATATTACTTTAGACTTTGTTCACTAATATCAGCTTTGGGTCTGATTCTCACAGACAGATTCACAACCTAACAGCGACAGATAAAGCAACATCTGAAATAACAGCATTTTTAATACTCTTACCAAAAAAAAGAAAAAACTGCTGCTTTGAGTAAAACTATTTTTTTTTTTTAAATCTTACAACCACATATGTTATAATTAAACTCTACTGCTCTGTTTTTAACAATCATAAAACCACTCTGATCATACCCTTTTCTTTCTTACTGCAAAGAAGCAACAAGAAACATTCATCAATGATGTAAAGCTTATGAGACGAATCATTACTCTACACCCGATTCACACTCAGAAAAGAGTATCAAAACTCATCATCGTGGTTTGGGAGATATAACACTTTCGAAACACATTTCCTAGTTAATAACTATAGAAATGATCCCTGTAAGTATAGTCTTAATCTTCACTGACTAAAACCAGCTCGGGTCAATTCTGACACTCTGAGTCTGAAAGATGGTGACACAACCTAACAACTGCGATGAGAAAAGTTACATCTGAAACAATAGCATTTATAGCCTCAAAAAAAAAAAAAAAGAAAAAAAAAAAATTTGCAGATTGAATAATTCCAGGTGTAAGTTCTCTTCATAAAACGAGAAATATGAAAAAAAAAAAAAAAAACCCTAAGAAAACTTAAAATTCATTAAGTCTACTATTAACAACTAACAAAAACACTGATCATACTCCTTGCCTTCATACTGCAAAAACACAATAAGGAACATAATTAAGAACTATAGAAATGATTTCTGCAGGTATTACTTTAGACTTTGTTCACTAACATCAGCTTTGGGTCTGATTCTTACAGATAGATTCACAACCTAACAGTGACAGATAAAGCTATATCTAAAAAAAAACAGCATTTTTAATACTCTTACCAAAAAAAACAAAAAAGAAAAAACTGCTGCTTTGAATAAAACTATTTTTTTTTTTTAAATCTTACAACCACATATGTTATAATTAAACTCTACTGCTCTGTTTTTAACAATCATAAAACCACTCTGATCATACCCTTTTCTTTCTTACTGCAAAGAAGCAACAAGAAACATTCATCAATGATGTAAAGCTTATGAAACGAATCATTACTCTACACCCGATTCATGCTCAGAAAAGAGTATCGAAACTCATCATCGTGGTTTGGGAGACATAACACTTTCGAAACACATTTCCTAGTTAATAACTATAGAAATGATCCCTGTAAGTATAGTCTTAATCTTCACTGACTAAAACCAGCTCGGGTCAATTCTGACAGTCTGAGTCTGAAAGATGGTGACACAACCTAACAACTTCGATGAGAAAAGTTACATCTGAAACAATAGCATTTATAGCCTCAAAAATTTAAAAAAAAAAAAAAAAAAAATGATTTGCAGATTGAATAATTCCAGGTGTAAGTTCTCATTATAAAACGAGAAATACGGAAAAAAAAAAAAAAAAAACCCTAAGAAAACTTAAAATTCATTAAGTCTACTATTAACAACTAACAAAAACACTGATCATACTCCTTGCCTTCACACTGCAAAAACACAATAAGGAACATAATTAAGAACTATAGAAATGATTTCTGCAGGTATTACTTTAGACTTTGTTCACTAACATCAGCTTTGGGTCTGATTCTCACAGACAGATTCACAACCTAACAGCGACAGATAAAGCTACATCTAAAATAACAGCATTTTTAATACTTTTAAAAAAAGAAAAGAAGCGCTGCTTTGAATAAAACCATTTTTTATTTATTTATTTTTTTTAAATCTTACAACCACATATATCATAATTAAACTCTACTGCTCTGTTTTTAACAAACATAAAACCACTCTGATCATACCCTTTTCTTTCTTACTGCAAAGAAGCAACAAGAAACATTCATCAATGATGTAAAGCTTATGAAACGAATCATTACTCTACACCCGATTCACGCTCAGAAAAGAGTATCAAAACTCATCATCGTGGTTTGGGAGACACAACACTTTTGAAACACATTTCCTAGTTAATAACTATAGAAATGATCCCTGTAAGTATAGTCTTAATCTTCACTGATTAAAACCAGCTCGGGTCAATTCTGACATTCTGAGTCTGAAAGATGGTGACACAACCTAACAACTGCGATGAGAAACGTTACATCTGAAACAATAGCATTTATAGCCTCAAAAATTTAAAAAAAAAAAAAAAAAAAAAAAAAATTATTTGCAGATTGAATAATTCCAGGTGTAAGTTCTCTTTATAAAACGAGAAATACGAAAAAAAAAAAAAAAAAACCCTAAGAAAACTTAAAATTCATTAAGTCTACTATTAACAACTAACAAAAACACTGATCATACTCCTTGCCTTCATACTGCAAAAACACAATAAGGAACATAATTAAGAACTATAGAAATGATTTCTGCAGGTATTACTTTAGACTTTGTTCACTAACATCAGCTTTGGGTCTGATTCTCACAGACAGATTCACAACCTAACAGCGACAGATAAAGCAACACCTAAAAAAACAGCATTTTTAATACTTTTAACAAAAGAAAAGAAGCACTGCTTTGAATAAAACCATTTTCTTAAAAATCTCACAAGCATATAATTCATAATTAAAGATTACTACTCTGTTTTTAACAATCATAAAACCACTCTGATCATACCCTTTTCTTTCTTACTGCAAAGAAGCAACAAGAAACATTCATCAATGATGTAAAGCTTATGAAACGAATCATTACTCTACACCCGATTCACGCTCAGAAAAGAGTATCAAAACTCATCATTGTGGTTTGGGAGACATAACACTTTCGAAACACATTTCCTAGTTAATAACTATAGAAATGATCCCTATAAGTATAGTCTTAATCTTCACTGACTAAAACCAGCTCGGGTCAATTCTGACAGTCTGAGTCTGAAAGATGGTGACACAACCTAACAACTGCGATGAGAAAAGTTACATCTGAAACAATAGCATTTATAGCCTCAAAAATTAAAAAAAAAAAAAAAAAAAATGATTTGCAGATTGAATAATTCCAGGTGTAAGTTCTCTTTATAAAACGAGAAATACGGAAAAAAAAAAAAAAAAAAAAAAAAAAACCCTAAGAAAACTTAAAAGTCATTAAGTCTACTATTAACAACTAACAAAAACACTGATCATACTCCTTGCCTTCACACTGCAAAAACACAATAAGGCACATAATTAAGAACTATAGAAATGATTTCTGCAGATATTACTTTAGACTTTGTTCATTAACATCAGCTTTGGGTCTGATTCTCACAGACAGATTCACAACCTAACAGCGACAGATAAAGCAACATCTGAAACAACATCATTTTTAATACTCTTACCAAAAAAAAACAAAAAAGAAAAAACTGCTGCTTTGAGTAAAACTATTTTTTTTTTTTAAATCTTAAAACCACATATGTTATAATTAAACTCTACTGCTCTGTTTTTAACAATCATAAAACCACTCTGATCATACCCTTTTCTTTCTTACTGCAAAGAAACAACAAGAAACATTCATCAATGATGTAAAGCTTATGAAACGAATCATTAATCTACACCCGATTCACGCTCAGAAAAGAGTATCAAAACTCATCATCGTGGTTTGAGAGACATAACACTTTCGAAACACATTTCCTAGTTAATAACTATAGAAATGATCCCTGTAAGTATAGTCTTAATCTTCACTGACTAAAACCAGCTCGGGTCAATTCTGACAGTCTGAGTTTGAAAGATGGTGACACAACCTAACAACTGCGATGAGAAAAGTTACATCTGAAACAATAGCATTTATAGCCTCAAAAAAAAAAAAAATATTTGCAGATTGAATAATTCCAGGTGTAAGTTCTCTTCATAAAACGAGAAATATGAAAAAAAAAAAAAAAAACCCTAAGAAAACTTCAAATTCATTAAGTCTACTATTAACAACTAACAAAAACACTGATCATACTCCTTGCCTTCATACTGCAAAAACACAATAAGGAACATAATTAAGAACTATAGAAATGATTTCTGCAGGTATTACTTTAGACTTTGTTCACTAACATCAGCTTTGGGTCTGATTCTCACAGACAGATTCACAACTTAACAGCGACAGATAAAGCTATATCTAAAAAACCAGCATTTTTAATACTTTTAACAAAAAAAAAAAAAAAAAAAAAAAAAAAGTACTGCTTTGAATAAAACCATTTTTTTAAAAATCTCACAAGCATATAACTCATAATTAAAGATTACTACTCTGTTTTTAACAATCATAAAACCACTCTGATCATACCCTTTTCTTTCTTACTGCAAAGAAGCAACAAGAAACATTCATCAATGATGTAAAGCTTATGAAACGAATCATTACTCTACACCCGATTCACGCTCAGAAAAGAGTATCAAAACTCATCATCGTGGTTTGGGAGACATAACACTTTCGAAACACATTTCCTAGTTAATAACTATAGAAATGATCCCTATAAGTATAGTCTTAATCTTCACTGACTAAAACCAGCTCGGGTCAATTCTGACAGTCTGAGTCTGAAAGATGGTGACACAACCTAACAACTGCGATGAGAAACGTTACATCTGAAACAATAGCATTTATAGCCTCAAAAATTAAAAAAAAAAAAAAAAAAATGATTTGCAGATTGAATAATTCCAGGTGTAAGTTCTCTTTATAAAACGAGAAATACGAAAAAAAAAAAAAAAAAAAAAAAAAAAAAAAAAAACCCTAAGAAAACTTAAAATTCATTAAGTCTACTATTAACAACTAACAAAAACACTGATCATACTCCTTGCCTTCATACTGCAAAAACACAATAAGGCACATAATTAAGAACTATAGAAATGATTTCTGCAGGTATTACTTTAGACTTTGTTCATTAACATCAGCTTTGGGTCTGATTCTCACAGACAGATTCACAACCTAACAGCGACAGATAAAGCAACATCTGAAACAACAGCATTTTTAATACTCTTACCAAAAAAAACAAAACTGCTGCTTTGAGTAAAACTATTTCTTTTTTTTAAATCTTACAACCACATATGTTATAATTAAACTCTACTGCTCTGTTTTTAACAATCATAAAACCACTCTGATCATACCCTTTTCTTTCTTACTGCAAAGAAGCAACAAGAAACATTCATCAATGATGTAAAGCTTATGAAACGAATCATTACTCTACACCCGATTCACGCTCAGAAAAGAGTATCAAAACTCATCATCGTGGTTTGAGAGACATAACACTTTCGAAACACATTTCCTAGTTAATAACTATAGAAATGATCCCTGTAAGTATAGTCTTAATCTTCACTGACTAAAACCAGCTCGGGTCAATTCTGACAGTCTGAGTCTGAAAGATGGTGACACAACCTAACAACTGCGATGAGAAAAGTTACATCTGAAACAATAGCATTTATAGCCTCAAAAAAAAAAAAAAATATTTGCAGATTGAATAATTCCAGGTGTAAATTCTCTTCATAAAACGAGAAATATGAAAAAAAAAAAAAAACCCTAAGAAAACTTAAAATTCATTAAGTCTACTATTAACAACTAACAAAAACACTGATCATACTCCTTGCCTTCACACTGCAAAAACACAATAAGGAACATAATTAAGAACTATAGAAATGATTTCTGCAGGTATTACTTTAGACTTTGTTCACTAACATCAGCTTTGGGTCTGATTCTCACAGACAGATTCACAACCTAACAGCGACAGATAAAGCAACACCTAAAAAAAACAGCATTTTTAATACTTTTAACAAAAGAAAAGAAGCGCTGCTTTGAATAAAACCATTTTCTTAAAAATCTCACAAGCATATAATTCATAATTAAAGATTACTACTCTGTTTTTAACAATCATAAAACCACTCTGATCATACCCTTTTCTTTCTTACTGCAAAGAAGCAACAAGAAACATTCATCAATGATGTAAAGCTTATGAAGCGAATCATTACTCTACACCCGATTCACGCTCAGAAAAGAGTATCAAAACTCATCATCGTGGTTTGGGAGACATAACACTTTCGAAACACATTTCCTAGTTAATAACTATAGAAATGATTCCTGTAAGTATAGTCTTAATCTTCACTGACTAAAACCAGCTCGGGTCAATTCTGACAGTCTGAGTCTGAAAGATGGTGACACAACCTAACAACTGCGATGAGAAAAGTTACATCTGAAACAATAGCATTTATAGCCTCAAAAAAAAAAAAAAAATTTGCAGATTGAATAATTCCAGGTGTAAGTTCTCTTCATAAAACGAGAAATATGAAAAAAAAAAAAAACCCTAAGAAAACTTAAAATTCATTAAGTCTACTATTAACAACTAACAAAAACACTGATCATACTCCTTGCCTTCATACTGCAAAAACACAATAAGGAACATAATTAAGAACTATAGAAATGATTTCTGCAGGTATTACTTTAGACTTTGTTCACTAACATCAGCTTTGGGTCTGATTCTTACAGATAGATTCACAACCTAACAGCGACAGATAAAGCCACATCTAAAATAACAGCATTTTTAATACTTTTAACAAAAGAAAAGAAGCGCTGCTTTGAATAAAACCATTTTCTTAAAAATCTTACAAGCATATAATTCATAATTAAAGATTACTACTCTGTTTTTAACAATCATAAAACCACTCTGATCATACCCTTTTCTTTCTTACTGCATAGAAGCAACAAGAAACATTCATCAATGATGTAAAGCTTATGAAACAAATCATTACTCTACACCCGATTCATGCTCAGAAAAGAGTATCAAAACTCATCATCGTGGTTTGGGAGACATAACACTTTCAAAACACATTTCCTAGTTAATAACTACACAAATGATCCCTGTAAGTATAGTCTTAATCTTCACTGACTAAAACCAGCTTGGGTCAATTCTGACAGTCTGAGTCTGAAAGATGGTGACACAACCTAACAACTGCGATGAGAAAAGTTACATCTGAAACAATAGCATTTATAGCCTCAAAAAAAAAAAAAAAAAAAAAAAATTTGCAGATTGAATAATTCCAGGTGTAAGTTCTCTTCATAAAACGAGAAATATGAAAAAAAAAAAAAAAACCCTAAGAAAACTTAAAATTCATTAAGTCTACTATTAACAACTAACAAAAACACTGATCATACTCCTTGCCTTCACACTGCAAAAACACAATAAGGAACATAATTAAGAACTATAGAAATGATTTCTGCAGGTATTACTTTAGACTTTGTTCACTAACATCAGCTTTGGGTCTGATTCTTACAGATAGATTCACAACCTAACAGTGACAGATAAAGCTACATCTAAAAAAAAACAGCATTTTTAATACTCTTACCAAAAAAAACAAAAAAGAAAAAACTGCTGCTTTGAATAAAACTATTTTTTTTTTTTTAATCTTACAACCACATATGTTATAATTAAACTCTACTGCTCTGTTTTTAACAATCATAAAACCACTCTGATCATACTCTTTTCTTTCTTACTGCAAAGAAGCAACAAGAAACATTCATCAATGATGTAAAGCTTATGAAACGAATCATTACTCTACACCCGATTCATGCTCAGAAAAGAGTATCAAAACTCATCATCGTGGTTTGGGAGACATAACACTTTCGAAACACATTTCCTAGTTAATAACTATAGAAATGATCCCTGTAAGTATAGTCTTAATCTTCACTGACTAAAACCAGCTCGGGTCAATTCTGACAGTCTGAGTCTGAAAGATGGTGACACAACCTAACAACTGCGATGAGAAAACTTACATCTGAAACAATAGCATTTATAGCCTCAAAAAAAAAAAAAAAAAAAAAAGATTTGCAGATTGAATAATTCCAGGTGTAAGTTCTCTTCATAAAACGAGAAATATGAAAAAAAAAAAAAAAAAACCCTAAGAAAACTTAAAATTCATTAAGTCTACTATTAACAACTAACAAAAACACTGATCATACTCCTTGCCTTCATACTGCAAAAACACAATAAGGAACATAATTAAGAACTATAGAAATGATTTCTGCAGGTATTACTTTAGACTTTGTTCACTAACATCAGCTTTGGGTCTGATTCTCACAGACAGATTCACAACCTAACAGCGACAGATAAAGCAACATCTAAAAAAACAGCATTTTTAATACTTTTAACAAAAGAAAAGAAGCGCTGCTTTGAATAAAACCATTTTCTTAAAAATCTCACAAGCATATAATTCATAATTAAAGATTACTACTCTGTTTTTAACAATCATAAAACCACTCTGATCATACCCTTTTCTTTCTTACTGCAAAGAAGCAACAAGAAACATTCATCAATGATGTAAAGCTTATGAAACGAATCATTACTCTACACCCGATTCACGCTCAGAAAAGAGTATCAAAACTCATCATCGTGGTTTGGGAGACATAACACTTTCGAAACACATTTCCTAGTTAATAACTATAGAAATGATCCCTATAAGTATAGTCTTAATCTTCACTGACTAAAACCAGCTCGGGTCAATTCTGACAGTCTGAGTCTGAAAGATGGTGACACAACCTAACAACTGCGATGAGAAAAGTTACATCTGAAACAATAGCATTTATAGCCTCAAAAATTAAAAAAAAAAAAAAAAAAAATGATTTGCAGATTGAATAATTCCAGGTGTAAGTTCTCTTTATAAAACGAGAAATACGGAAAAAAAAAAAAAAAAAAAACCCTAAGAAAACTTCAAATTCATTAAGTCTACTATTAACAACTAACAAAAACACTGATCATACTCCTTGCCTTCATACTGCAAAAACACAATAAGGAACATAATTAAGAACTATAGAAATGATTTCTGCAGGTATTACTTTAGACTTTGTTCACTAACATCAGCTTTGGGTCTGATTCTCACAGACAGATTCACAACCTAACAGCGACAGATAAAGCAACATCTGAAATAACAGCATTTTTAATACTCTTACCAAAAAAAACAAAAAAGAAAAAACTGCTGCTTTGAGTAACACTATTTTTTTTTTTTAAATCTTACAACCACATATGTTATAATTAAACTCTACTGCTCTGTTTTTAACAATCATAAAACCACTCTGATCATACCCTTTTCTTTCTTACTGCAAAGAAGCAACAAAAAACATTCATCAATGATGTAAAGCTTATGAAACGAATCATTACTCTACACCCGATTCATGCTCAGAAAAGAGTATCAAAACTCATCATCGTGGTTTGGGAGACACAACACTTTTGAAACACATTTCCTAGTTAATAACTATAGAAATGATCCCTGTAAGTATAGTCTTAATTTTCACTGATTAAAACCAGCTCGGGTCAATTCTGACATTCTGAGTCTGAAAGATGGTGACACAACCTAACAACTGCGATGAGAAACGTTACATCTGAAACAATAGCATTTATAGCCTCAAAAAAAAAAAAAAAAAAAAAAAAAAAAAAAAATTATTTGCAGATTGAATAATTCCAGGTGTAAGTTCTCTTCATAAAACGAGAAATATGAAAAAAAAAAAAACCCTAAGAAAACTTAAAATTCATTAAGTCTACTATTAACAACTAACAAAAACACTGATCATACTCCTTGCCTTCATACTGCAAAAACACAATAAGGAACATAATTAAGAACTATAGAAATGATTTCTGCAGGTATTACTTTAGACTTTGTTCACTAACATCAGCTTTGGGTCTGATTCTCACAGACAGATTCACAACTTAACAGCGACAGATAAAGCTATATCTAAAAAACCAGCATTTTTAATACTTTTAACAAAAAAAAAAAAAAAAAGTACTGCTTTGAATAAAACCATTTTTTTAAAAATCTCACAAGCATATAATTCATAATTAAAGATTACTACTCTGTTTTTAACAATCATAAAACCACTCTGATCATACCCTTTTCTTTCTTACTGCAAAGAAGCAACAAGAAACATTCATCAATGATGTAAAGCTTATGAAACGAATCATTACTCTACACCCGATTCACGCTCAGAAAAGAGTATCAAAACTCATCATCGTGGTTTGGAAGACATAACACTTTCGAAACACATTTCCTAGTTAATAACTATAGAAATGATCCCTATAAGTATAGTCTTAATCTTCACTGACTAAAACCAGCTCGGGTCAATTCTGACAGTCTGAGTCTGAAAGATGGTGACACAACCTAACAACTGCGATGAGAAACGTTACATCTGAAACAATAGCATTTATAGCCTCAAAAATTAAAAAAAAAAAAAAAAAAATGATTTGCAGATTGAATAATTCCAGGTGTAAGTTCTCTTTATAAAACGAGAAATACGAAAAAAAAAAAAAAAAAAACCCTAAGAAAACTTAAAATTCATTAAGTCTACTATTAACAACTAACAAAAACACTGATCATACTCCTTGCCTTCACACTGCAAAAACACAATAAGGAACATAATTAAGAACTATAGAAATGATTTCTGCAGGTATTACTTTAGACTTTGTTCACTAACATCAGCTTTGGGTCTGATTCTCACAGACAGATTCACAACCTAACAGCGACAGATAAAGCTACATCTAAAATAACAGCATTTTTAATACTTTTAAAAAAAGAAAAGAAGCGCTGCTTTGAATAAAACCATTTTCTTAAAAATCTTACAAGTATATAATTCATAACTAAACTCTACTGCTCTGTTTTTAACAATCATAAAACCACTCTGATCATACCCTTTTCTTTCTTACTGCAAAGAAACAACAAAAAACATTCATCAATGATGTAAAGCTTATGAAACGAATCATTACTCTACACCCGATTCACGCTCAGAAAAGAGTATCAAAACTCATCATCGTGCTTTGGGAGACACAACACTTTTGAAACACATTTCCTAGTTAATAACTATAGAAATGATCCCTGTAAGTATAGTCTTAATCTTCACTGATTAAAACCAGCTCGGGTCAGTTCTGACAGTCTGAGTCTGAAAGATGGTGACACAACCTAACAACTGCGATGAGAAACGTTACATCTGAAACAATAGCATTTATAGCCTCAAAAATTTAAAAAAAAAAAAAAAAAAAAAAATTATTTGCAGATTGAATAATTCCAGGTGTAAGTTCTCTTTATAAAACGAGAAATACGAAAAAAAAAAAAAAAAAAACCATAAGAAAACTTAAAATTCATTAAGTCTACCATTAACAACTAACAAAAACACTGATCATACTCCTTGCCTTCATACTGCAAAAAACACAATAAGAAACATAATTAAGAACTATAGAAATTATTTCTGCAGATATTACTTTAGACTTTGTTCACTAATATCAGCTTTGGGTCTGATTCTCACAGACAGATTCACAACCTAACAGCGACAGATAAAGCAACATCTGAAATAACAGCATTTTTAATACACTTACCAAAAAAAAGAAAAAACTGCTGCTTTGAATAAAACCTTTTTTTTTTTTTAAATCTTACAACCACATATATCATAATTAAACTCTACTGCTCTGTTTTTAACAATCATAAAACCACTCTGATCATACCCTTTTCTTTCTTACTGCAAAGAAGCAACAAGAAACATTCATCAATGATGTAAAGCTTATGAAACGAATCATTACTCTACACCCGATTCACGCTCAGAAAAGAGTATCAAAACTCATCATCGTGGTTTGACAGACATAACACTTTTGAAACACATTTCCTAGTTAATAACTATAGAAATGATCCCTGTAAGTATAGTCTTAATCTTCACTGACTAAAACCAGCTCGGGTCAATTCTGACATTCTGAGTCTGAAAGATGGTGACACAACCTAACAACTGCGATGAGAAACGTTACATCTGAAACAATAGCATTTATAGCCTCAAAAATTTAAAAAAAAAAAAAAAAAAATGATTTGCAGATTGAATAATTCCAGGTGTAAGTTCTCTTCATAAAACGAGAAATATGAAAAAAAAAAAAAAACCCTAAGAAAACTTAAAATTCATTAAGTCTACTATTAACAACTAACAAAAACACTGATCATACTCCTTGCCTTCATACTGCAAAAACACAATAAGGAACATAATTAAGAACTATAGAAATGATTTCTGCAGGTATTACTTTAGACTTTGTTCACTAACATCAGCTTTGGGTCTGATTCTCACAGACAGATTCACAACCTAACAGCGACAGATAAAGCAACATCTAAAAAAAACAGCATTTTTAATACTTTTAACAAAAGAAAAGAAGCGCTGCTTTGAATAAAACCATTTTCTTAAAAATCTCACAAGCATATAATTCATAATTAAAGATTACTACTCTGTTTTTAACAATCATAAAACCACTCTGATCATACCCTTTTCTTTCTTACTGCAAAGAAGCAACAAGAAACATTCATCAATGATGTAAAGCTTATGAAACGAATCATTACTCTACACCCGATTCACGCTCAGAAAAGAGTATCAAAACTCATCATCGTGGTTTGGGAGACATAACACTTTCGAAACACATTTCCTAGTTAATAACTATAGAAATGATCCCTATAAGTATAGTCTTAATCTTCACTGACTAAAACCAGCTCGGGTCAATTCTGACAGTCTGAGTCTGAAAGATGGTGACACAACCTAACAACTGCGATGAGAAACGTTACATCTGAAACAATAGCATTTTTAGCGTCTCAAAAATTTACAAAAATAAATAAATAAATAAAAATATTGCAGATTGAATAATTCCAGGTGTAAGTTCTCTTTATAAAACGAGAAATACGGAAAAAAAAAAAATCCTAAGAAAACTTAAAATTCATTAAGTTTACTATTAACAACTAACAAAAACACTGTTCATACTCCTTGCCTTCATACTGCAAAAACACAATAAGGAACATAATTAAGAACTACACAAATGATTTCTGCAGATATTTCTTTAGACTTCATTCACTAACATCAGCTTTGGGTCTGATTCTCACAAACAGATTCACAACCTAACAGTGACAAGTAAAGCTATATCTGAAAAAACAGCATTTTTAATACTCTTAATAAAAAAAAAAATTGTTGCTTTGAATAAAACCACTTTCTTAAAAAAATCTTATAACCATATAATTCATAATTACACTCTACTGCTCTGCTTTTAACAATCATAAAACCACTCTGATCATACCCTTTTCTTTCTTACTGCAAAAAAGCTACAAGAAACATTCATCAATGATGTAAAGCTTATGAAACGAATCATTACTCTACCCCCGATTCATGCTCAGAAAAGAGTATCAAAACTCATCATCGTGGTTTGGGAGACACAACACATTCGAAACACATTTCCTAGTTAATAACAATAGAAATGATCCCTGTAAGTATAGTCTTAATCTTCACTGACTAAAACCAGCTCGGGTCAATTCTGACATTCTGAGTCTGAAAGATGGTGACACAACCTAACAACTGCGATGAGAAAAGTTACATCTGAAACAATAGCATTTTTAGCGTCTCAAAAATTAAAAAAAAATAAAATAAAAATAAAAATATTGCAGATTGAATAATTCCAGGTGTAAGTTCTCTTTATAAAACGAGAAATACGAAAAGAAAGAAAGAAAAAAAAAGCCCTAAGAAAACTTAAAATTCATTAAGTCTACTATTAACAACTAACAAAAACACTGATCATACTCCTTGCCTTCATACTGCAAAAACACAATAAGGAACATAATTAAGAACTATAGAAATAATTTCTGCAAGTATTACTTTAGACTTCGTTCACTAACATCAGCTTTGGGTCTGATTCTCACAAACAGACTCACAACCTAACAGTAATAGACGAAGCTACATCTGAAATAATAGCATTTTTTATACTCTTAACAAAAAAAAAAACCTGCTGCTTTGAATAAAACCACTTTCTCAAAAAAATCTTATAACCATGTAATTCATAATTAAACTCTACCACTCTGTTTTTAACAATCATAAAACCACTCTGATCATATCCTTTTCTTTCTTACTGCAAAAAAGCAACAAGAAACATTCATCAATGATGTAAAGCTTATGAAACGAATCATTACTCTACACCCGATTCATGCTCAGAAAAGAGTACCAAAACTCATCATCGTGGTTTGGGAGACGCAACACATTCGAAACACATTTCCTAGTTAATAACTATAGAAATGATCCCTGTAAGTATAGTCTTAATCTTCACTGACTAAAACCAGCTCGGGTCAATTCTGACATTCTGAGTCTGAAAGATGGTGGCACAACCTAACAACTGCGATGAGAAAAGTTACATCTGAAACAATAGCATTTTTAGCGTCTCAAAAATTTACAAAAATAAATAAATAAATAAAAATATTGCAGATTGAATAATTCCAGGTGTAAGTTCTCTTTATAAAACGAGAAATACGAAAAGAAAGAAAGAAAAAAAAAGCCCTAAGAAAACTTAAAATTCATTAAGTCTACTATTAACAACTAACAAAAACACTGATCATACTCCTTGCCTTCATACTGCAAAAACACAATAAGGAACATAATTAAGAACTATAGAAATAATTTCTGCAGGTATTACTTTAGACTTCGTTCACTAACATCAGCTTTGGGTCTGGTTCTCACAGACAGATTCGCAACCTAACAGTGACAGATAAAGCTACATCTGAAAAAACAGCATTTTTAATACTCTTAACAAAAAAAAAAATTGTTGCTTTGAATAAAACCACTTTCTTAAAAAATCTTATAACCATATGATTCATAATTAAACTCTACCGCTCTGTTTTTAACAATCATAAAACCACTCTGATCATACCCTTTTCTTTCTTACTGCAAAAAAGCAACAAGAAACATTCATCAATGATGTAAAGCTTATGAAACGAATCATTACTCTACACCCGATTCATGCTCAGAAAAGAGTATCAAAACTCATCATCGTGGTTTGGGAGACACAACACATTCGAAACACATTTCCTAGTTAACAACTATAGAAATGATCCCTGTAAGTATAGTCTTAATCTTCACTGACTAAAACCAGCTCGGGTCAATTCTGACACTCTGAGTCTGAAAGATGGTGACACAACCTAACAACTGCGATGAGAAAAGTTACATCTGAAACAATAGCATTTTTAGCGTCTCAAAAATTAAACAAAAAAATAAAAAAAAAAATAAAAAAAAAAAATATTAAAATTAATTGCAGATTGAATAATTCCAGGTGTAAGTTCTCTTTTTAAAACGAGAAATACGGAAAAAAAAAAAAAACCCTAAGAAAACTTAAAATTCATTAAGTCTACTATTAACAACTAACAAAAACACTGTTCATACTCCTTGCCTTCATACTGCAAAAACACAATAAGGAACATAATTAAGAACTACACAAATGATTTCTGCAGATATTTCTTTAGACTTCATTCACTAACATCAGCTTTGGGTCTGATTCTCACAAACAGATTCGCAACCTAACAGTGACAACCTAAAAAAATGCTGTTTTTTCTACATCTGAAAAAACAGCATTTTTAATATTCTTAACAAAAAAAAATTGTTGCTTTGAATAAAACCATTTTCTTAAAAAAATCTTATAACCATATAATTCGTAATTAAACTCTACTGCTCTGTTTTTAACAATCATAAAACCACTGTAATCATACCCTTTTCTTTCTTACTGCAAAGAAACAACAAAAAACATTCATCAATGATGTAAAATTTATGAAACGAATCATTACTCTACACCCGATTCATGCTCAGAAAAGAGTATCAAAACTCATCATCGTGGTTCGGGAGACACAACACATTCGAAACACATTTCTTAGTTAATAATTATAGAAATGATCCCTGTAAGTATAGTCTTAATCTTCACTGACTAAAACCAGCTCGGGTCAATTCTGACAGTCTGAGTCTGAAAGATGGTGACACAACCTAACAACTGCGATGAGAAAAGTTACATCTGAAACAATAGCATTTTTAGCGTCTCAAAAATTTACAAAAATAAATAAATAAATAAAAATATTGCAGATTGAATAATTCCAGGTGTAAGTTCTCTTTATAAAACGAGAAATACGAAAAGAAAGAAAGAAAAAAAAAGCCCTAAGAAAACTTAAAATTCATTAAGTCTACTATTAACAACTAACAAAAACACTGATCATACTCCTTGCCTTCATACTGCAAAAACACAATAAGGAACATAATTAAGAACTACACAAATGATTTCTGCAGATATTTCTTTAGACTTCATTCACTAACATCAGCTTTGGGTCTGATTCTCACAAACAGATTCGCAACCTAACAGTGACAAGTAAAGCTATATCTGAAAAAACAGCATTTTTCATACTCTTAATAAAAAAAAAAATTGTTGCTTTGAATAAAACCACTTTCTTAAAAAAATCTTATAACCATATAATTCATAATTACACTCTACTGCTCTGCTTTTAACAATCATAAAACCACTCTGATCATACCCTTTTCTTTCTTACTGCAAAAAAGCAACAAGAAACATTCATCAATGATGTAAAGCTTATGAAACGAATCATTATTCTACACCCGATTCATGCTCAGAAAAGAGTATCAAAACTCATCATCGTGGTTTGGGAGACACAACACATTCGAAACACATTTCCTAGTTAATAACTATAGAAATGATCCCTATAAGTATAGTCTTAATCTTCACTGACTAAAACCAGCTCGGGTCAATTCTGACAGTCTGAGTCTGAAAGATGGTGACACAACCTAACAACTGCGATGAGAAAAGTTACATCTGAAACAATAGCATTTTTAGCGTCTCAAAAATTAAAAAAAAAAAAAATAATAAAAATAAAAATATTGCAGATTGAATAATTCCAGGTGTAAGTTCTCTTTATAAAACGAGAAATACGAAAAGAAAGAAAGAAAAAAAAACCCTAAGAAAACTTCAAATTCATTAAGTCTACTATTAACAACTAACAAAAACACTGTTCATACTCCTTGCCTTCATACTGCAAAAACACAATAAGGAACATAATTAAGAACTACACAAATGATTTCTGCAGATATTTCTTTAGACTTCATTCACTAACATCAGCTTTGGGTCTGATTCTCACAAACAGATTCGCAACCTAACAGTGACAACCTAAAAAAATGCTGTTTTTTCTACATCTGAAAAAACAGCATTTTTAATATTCTTAACAAAAAAAAAATTGTTGCTTTGAATAAAACCACTTTCTTAAAAAAATCTTATAACCATATAATTCGTAATTAAACTCTACTGCTCTGTTTTTAACAATCATAAAACCACTCTGATCATACCCTTTTCTTTCTTACTGCAAAAAAGCAACAAGAAACATTCATCAATGATGTAAAACTTATGAAACGAATCATTACTCTACACCCGATTCATGCTCAGAAAAGAGTATCAAAACTCATCATCGTGGTTTGGAAGACACAACACATTCGAAACACATTTCCTAGTTAATAACTATAGAAATGATCCCTATAAGTATAGTCTTAATCTTCACTGACTAAAACCAGCTCGGGTCAATTCTGACAGTCTGAGTCTGAAAGATGGTGACACAACCTAACAACTGCGATGAGAAAAGTTACATCTGAAACAATAGCATTTTTAGCGTCTCAAAAATTAAAAAAAAAAAAAATTAAAAATTTTTTTTTAAAAAAAATATTAAAATTAATTGCAGATTGAATAATTCCAGGTGTAAATTCTCTTTATAAAACGAGAAATACGGAAAAAAAAAAAATCCTAAGAAAACTTAAAATTCATTAAGTTTACTATTAACAACTAACAAAAACACTGTTCATACTCCTTGCCTTCATACTGCAAAAACACAATAAGGAACATAATTAAGAACTACACAAATGATTTCTGCAGATATTTCTTTAGACTTCATTCACTAACATCAGCTTTGGGTCTGATTCTCACAAACAGATTCACAACCTAACAGTGACAAGTAAAGCTATATCTGAAAAAACAGCATTTTTAATACTCTTAATAAAAAAAAAAATTGTTGCTTTGAATAAAACCACTTTCTCAAAAAAATCTTATAACCATGTAATTCATAATTAAACTCTACCACTCTGTTTTTAACAATCATAAAACCACTCTGATCATATCCTTTTCTTTCTTACTGCAAAAAAGCAACAAGAAACATTCATCAATGATGTAAAGCTTATGAAACGAATCATTACTCTACACCCGATTCATGCTCAGAAAAGAGTATCAAAACTCATCATCGTGGTTTGGGAGACGCAACACATTCGAAACACATTTCCTAGTTAATAACTATAGAAATGATCCCTGTAAGTATAGTCTTAATCTTCACTGACTAAAACCAGCTCGGGTCAATTCTGACATTCTGAGTCTGAAAGATGGTGGCACAACCTAACAACTGCGATGAGAAAAGTTACATCTGAAACAATAGCATTTTTAGCGTCTCAAAAATTAAACAAAAAAATTAAAAAAAAAAATAAAAAAAAAAAATATTAAAATTAATTGCAGATTGAATAATTCCAGGTGTAAGTTCTCTTTTTAAAACGAGAAATACGGAAAAAAAAAAAAAAAAAAAAACCCTAAGAAAACTTAAAATTCATTAAGTCTACTATTAACAACTAACAAAAACACTGTTCATACTCCTTGCCTTCATACTGCAAAAACACAATAAGGAACATAATTAAGAACTACACAAATGATTTCTGCAGATATTTCTTTAGACTTCATTCACTAACATCAGCTTTGGGTCTGATTCTCACAAACAGATTCGCAACCTAACAGTGACAACCTAAAAAAATGCTGTTTTTTCTACATCTGAAAAAACAGCATTTTTAATATTCTTAACAAAAAAAAATTGTTGCTTTGAATAAAACCATTTTCTTAAAAAAATCTTATAACCATATAATTCGTAATTAAACTCTACTGCTCTGTTTTTAACAATCATAAAACCACTGTAATCATACCCTTTTCTTTCTTACTGCAAAGAAACAACAAGAAACATTCATCAATGATGTAAAATTTATGAAACGAATCATTACTCTACACCCGATTCATGCTCAGAAAAGAGTATCAAAACTCATCATCGTGGTTCGGGAGACACAACACATTCGAAACACATTTCTTAGTTAATAATTATAGAAATGATCCCTGTAAGTATAGTCTTAATCTTCACTGACTAAAACCAGCTCGGGTCAATTCTGACAGTCTGAGTCTGAAAGATGGTGACACAACCTAACAACTGCGATGAGAAAAGTTACATCTGAAACAATAGCATTTTTAGCGTCTCAAAAATTTACAAAAATAAATAAATAAATAAAAATATTGCAGATTGAATAATTCCAGGTGTAAGTTCTCTTTATAAAACGAGAAATACGAAAAGAAAGAAAGAAAAAAAAAGCCCTAAGAAAACTTAAAATTCATTAAGTCTACTATTAACAACTAACAAAAACACTGATCATACTCCTTGCCTTCATACTGCAAAAACACAATAAGGAACATAATTAAGAACTACACAAATGATTTCTGCAGATATTTCTTTAGACTTCATTCACTAACATCAGCTTTGGGTCTGATTCTCACAAACAGATTCGCAACCTAACAGTGACAAGTAAAGCTATATCTGAAAAAAACAGCATTTTTCATACTCTTAATAAAAAAAAAAATTGTTGCTTTGAATAAAACCACTTTCTTAAAAAAATCTTATAACCATATAATTCATAATTACACTCTACTGCTCTGCTTTTAACAATCATAAAACCACTCTGATCATACCCTTTTCTTTCTTACTGCAAAAAAGCAACAAGAAACATTCATCAATGATGTAAAGCTTATGAAACGAATCATTATTCTACACCCGATTCATGCTCAGAAAAGAGTATCAAAACTCATCATCGTGGTTTGGGAGACACAACACATTCGAAACACATTTCCTAGTTAATAACTATAGAAATGATCCCTGTAAGTATAGTCTTAATCTTCACTGACTAAAACCAGCTCGGGTCAATTCTGACACTCTGAGTCTGAAAGATGGTGACACAACCTAACAACTGCGATGAGAAAAGTTACATCTGAAACAATAGCATTTTTAGCGTCTCAAAAAAAAAAAAAAAAAAAAAAAAAATGTAATAAAATAAAATAAAAATAAAAATTAATTGCAGATTGAATAATTCCAGGTGTAAGTTTTCTTTATAAAACGAGAAATACGAAAAAAAAAAAAATAATAACCCTAAGAAAACTTAAAATTCATTAACTCTACTATTAACAACTAACAAAAACACTGTTCATACTCCTTGCCTTCATACTGCAAAAACACAATAAGGAACATAATTAAGAACTATAGAAATAATTTCTGCAGGTATTACTTTAGACTTCGTTCACTAACATCAGCTTTGGGTCTGATTCTCACAGACAGATTCGCAACCTAACAGTGACAGGTAAAGCTACATCTGAAAAAACAGCATTTTTAATACTCTTAACAAAAAAAAAATTGTTGCTTTGAATAAAACCACTTTCTTAAAGAAAAAAAAATCTTATAACCATATAATTCATAATTAAACTCTACTGCTCTGTTTTTAACAATCATAAAACCACTCTGATCATACCCTTTCCTTTCTTACTGCAAAGAAACAACAAGAAACATTCATCAATGACGTAAAACTTATGAAACGAATCATTACTCTACACCCGATTCATGCTCAGAAAAGAGTATCAAAACTCATCATCGTGGTTTGGGAGACACAACACATTCGAAACACATTTCCTAGTTAATAACTATAGAAATGATCCCTATAAGTATAGTCTTAATCTTCACTGACTAAAACCAGCTCGGGTCAATTCTGACAGTCTGAGTCTGAAAGATGGTGACACAACCTAACAACTGCGATGAGAAAAGTTACATCTGAAACAATAGCATTTTTAGCGTCTCAAAAATTAAAAAAAAAAAAATAATAAAAATAAAAATATTGCAGATTGAATAATTCCAGGTGTAAGTTCTCTTTATAAAACGAGAAATACGAAAAGAAAGAAAGAAAAAAAAACCCTAAGAAAACTTAAAATTCATTAAGTCTACTATTAACAACTAACAAAAACACTGATCATACTCCTTGCCTTCATACTGCAAAAACACAATAAGGAACATAATTAAGAACTATAGAAATAATTTCTGCAGGTATTACTTTAGACTTCGTTCACTAACATCAGCTTTGGGTCTGGTTCTCACAGACAGATTCACAACCTAACAGTGACAGGTAAAGCTACATCTGAAAAAACAGCATTTTTAATATTCTTAACAAAAAAAATTGTTGCTTTGAATAAAACCATTTTCTTAAAAAAATCTTATAACCATATAATTCGTAATTAAAGTCTACTGCTCTGTTTTTAACAATCATAAAACCACTCTGATCATACTCTTTTCTTTCTTACTGCAAAAAAGCAACAAGAAACATTCATCAATGATGTAAAGCTTATGAAACGAATCATTACTCTACACCCGATTCATGCTCAGAAAAGAGAATCAAAACTCATCATCGTGGTTTGGGAGACACAACACATTCGAAACACATTTCCTAGTTAATAACTATAGAAATGATCCCTGTAAGTATAGTCTTAATCTTCACTGACTAAAACCAGCTCGGGTCAATTCTGACATTCTGAGTCTGAAAGATGGTGACACAACCTAACAACTGCGATGAGAAAAGTTACATCTGAAACAATAGCATTTTTAGCGTCTCAAAAATAAAAAAATAAAAAATTTTAAAAATTTTTTAAAAAAAAATATTAAAATTAATTGCAGATTGAATAATTCCAGGTGTAAGTTCTCTTTATAAAACGAGAAATACGAAAAGAAAAAAGAAAAAAAAACACTAAGAAAACTTAAAATTCATTAAGTCTACTATTAACAACTAACAAAAACACTGTTCATACTCCTTGCCTTCATACTGCAAAAACACAATAAGGAACATAATTAAGAACTACACAAATGATTTCTGCAGGTATTACTTTAGATTTCGTTCACTAACATCAGCTTTGGGTCTGGTTCTCACAAACACATTCACAACCACAACCTAACAGCGACAGATAAAGCTACATCTAAAATAACAGCATTTTTAATATTCTTAACAAAAAAAAACTGCTGCTTTGAATAAAACCACTTTCTTAAAAAAATCTTATAACCATGTAATTCATAATTAAATTCTACCGCTCTGTTTTTAACAATCATAAAACCACTCTGATCATACCCTTTTCTTTCTTACTGCAAAGAAGCAACAAGAAACATTCATCAATGATATAAAGCTTATGAAACGAATCATTACTCTACACCCGATTCACGCTCAGAAAAGAGTATCAAAACTCATCATCGTGGTTTGGGTGACACAACACATTTTAAACACATTTCCTAGTTAATAACTATAGAAATGATCCCTGTAAGTATAGTCTTAATCTTCACTGACTAAAACCAGCTCGGGTCAATTCTGACACTCTGAGTCTGAAAGATGGTGACACAACCTAACAACTGCGATGAGAAAAGTTACATCTGAAACAATAGCATTTTTAGCGTCTCAAAAATTAAACAAAAAAAATTTAAAAAAAAAATAAAAAAAAAAATATTAAAATTAATTGCAGATTGAATAATTCCAGGTGTAAGTTCTCTTTATAAAACGAGAAATACGGAAAAAAAAAAAAAAAAAAAAAACCCTAAGAAAACTTAAAATTCATTAAGTCTACTATTAACAACTAACAAAAACACTGATCATACTCCTTGCCTTCATACTGCAAAAACACAATAAGGAACATAATTAAGAACTACACAAATGATTTCTGCAGATATTTCTTTAGACTTCATTCACTAACATCAGCTTTGGGTCTGATTCTCACAAACAGATTCGCAACCTAACAGTGACAAGTAAAGCTATATCTGAAAAAACAGCATTTTTCATACTCTTAATAAAAAAAAAAATTGTTGCTTTGAATAAAACCACTTTCTTAAAAAAATCTTATAACCATATAATTCATAATTACACTCTACTGCTCTGCTTTTAACAATCATAAAACCACTCTGATCATACCCTTTTCTTTCTTACTGCAAAAAAGCAACAAGAAACATTCATCAATGATGTAAAGCTTATGAAACGAATCATTATTCTACACCCGATTCATGCTCAGAAAAGAGTATCAAAACTCATCATCGTGGTTTGGGAGACACAACACATTCGAAACACATTTCCTAGTTAATAACTATAGAAATGATCCCTGTAAGTATAGTCTTAATCTTCACTGACTAAAACCAGCTCGGGTCAATTCTGACACTCTGAGTCTGAAAGATGGTGACACAACCTAACAACTGCGATGAGAAAAGTTACATCTGAAACAATAGCATTTTTAGCGTCTCAAAAAAAAAAAAAAAAAAAAAAAAAATGTAATAAAATAAAATAAAAATAAAAATTAATTGCAGATTGAATAATTCCAGGTGTAAGTTTTCTTTATAAAACGAGAAATACGAAAAAAAAAAAATAATAACCCTAAGAAAACTTAAAATTCATTAAGTCTACTATTAACAACTAACAAAAACACTGTTCATACTCCTTGCCTTCATACTGCAAAAACACAATAAGGAACATAATTAAGAACTATAGAAATAATTTCTGCAGGTATTACTTTAGACTTCGTTCACTAACATCAGCTTTGGGTCTGATTCTCACAGACAGATTCGCAACCTAACAGTGACAGGTAAAGCTACATCTGAAAAAACAGCATTTTTAATACTCTTAACAAAAAAAAAAATTGTTGCTTTGAATAAAACCACTTTCTTAAAGAAAAAAAAATCTTATAACCATATAATTCATAATTAAACTCTACTGCTCTGTTTTTAACAATCATAAAACCACTCTGATCATACCCTTTCCTTTCTTACTGCAAAGAAACAACAAGAAACATTCATCAATGATGTAAAACTTATGAAACGAATCATTACTCTACACCCGATTCATGCTCAGAAAAGAGTATCAAAACTCATCATCGTGGTTTGGGAGACACAACACATTCGAAACACATTTCCTAGTTAATAACTATAGAAATGATCCCTATAAGTATAGTCTTAATCTTCACTGACTAAAACCAGCTCGGGTCAATTCTGACAGTCTGAGTCTGAAAGATGGTGACACAACCTAACAACTGCGATGAGAAAAGTTACATCTGAAACAATAGCATTTTTAGCGTCTCAAAAATTAAAAAAAAAAAAATAATAAAAATAAAAATATTGCAGATTGAATAATTCCAGGTGTAAGTTCTCTTTATAAAACGAGAAATACGAAAAGAAAGAAAGAAAAAAAAAACCCTAAGAAAACTTCAAATTCATTAAGTCTACTATTAACAACTAACAAAAACACTGATCATACTCCTTGCCTTCATACTGCAAAAACACAATAAGGAACATAATTAAGAACTATAGAAATAATTTCTGCAGGTATTACTTTAGACTTTGTTCACTAACATCAGCTTTGGGTCTGATTCTCACAGACAGATTCACAACCTAACAGCGACAGATAAAGCAACATCTAAAAAAACAGCATTTTTAATACTTTTAACAAAAGAAAAGAAGCGCTGCTTTGAATAAAACCATTTTCTTAAAAATCTCACAAGCATATAATTCATAATTAAAGATTACTACTCTGTTTTTAACAATCATAAAACCACTCTGATCATACCCTTTTCTTTCTTACTGCAAAGAAGCAACAAGAAACATTCATCAATGATGTAAAGCTTATGAAACGAATCATTACTCTACACCCGATTCACGCTCAGAAAAGAGTATCAAAACTCATCATCGTGCTTTGGGAGACACAACACTTTTGAAACACATTTCCTAGTTAATAACTATAGAAATGATTCCTGTAAGTATAGTCTTAATCTTCACTGACTAAAACCAGCTCGGGTCAATTCTGACATTCTGAGTCTGAAAGATGGTGACACAACCTAACAACTGCGATGAGAAACGTTACATCTGAAACAATAGCATTTTTAGCGTCTCAAAAATTTACAAAAATAAATAAATAAATAAAAATATTGCAGATTGAATAATTCCAGGTGTAAGTTCTCTTTATAAAACGAGAAATACGAAAAGAAAGAAAGAAAAAAAAAGCCCTAAGAAAACTTAAAATTCATTGTCTACTATTAACAACTAACAAAAACACTGATCATACTCCTTGCCTTCATACTGCAAAAACACAATAAGGAACATAATTAAGAACTACACAAATGATTTCTGCAGATATTTCTTTAGACTTCATTCACTAACATCAGCTTTGGGTCTGATTCTCACAAACAGATTCGCAACCTAACAGTGACAACCTAAAAAAATGCTGTTTTTTCTACATCTGAAAAAACAGCATTTTTAATATTCTTAACAAAAAAAAAATTGTTGCTTTGAATAAAACCACTTTCTTAAAAAAATCTTATAACCATATAATTCGTAATTAAACTCTACTGCTCTGTTTTTAACAATCATAAAACCACTCTGATCATACCCTTTTCTTTCTTACTGCAAAGAAACAACAAGAAACATTCATCAATGATGTAAAACTTATGAAACGAATCATTACTCTACACCCGATTCATGCTCAGAAAAGAGTATCAAAACTCATCATCGTGGTTTGGGAGACACAACACATTCGAAACACATTTCCTAGTTAATAACTATAGAAATGATCCCTATAAGTATAGTCTTAATCTTCACTGACTAAAACCAGCTCGGGTCAATTCTGACAGTCTGAGTCTGAAAGATGGTGACACAACCTAACAACTGCGATGAGAAAAGTTACATCTGAAACAATAGCATTTTTAGCGTCTCAAAAATTAAAAAAAAAAAAAATTAAAAATTTTTTTTTTAAAAAAAATATTAAAATTAATTGCAGATTGAATAATTCCAGGTGTAAGTTCTCTTTATAAAACGAGAAATACGGAAAAAAAAAAAATCCTAAGAAAACTTAAAATTCATTAAGTTTACTATTAACAACTAACAAAAACACTGTTCATACTCCTTGCCTTCATACTGCAAAAACACAATAAGGAACATAATTAAGAACTACACAAATGATTTCTGCAGATATTTCTTTAGACTTCATTCACTAACATCAGCTTTGGGTCTGATTCTCACAAACAGATTCACAACCTAACAGTGACAAGTAAAGCTATATCTGAAAAAAACAGCATTTTTAATACTCTTAATAAAAAAAAAAATTGTTGCTTTGAATAAAACCACTTTCTCAAAAAAATCTTATAACCATGTAATTCATAATTAAACTCTACCACTCTGTTTTTAACAATCATAAAACCACTCTGATCATATCCTTTTCTTTCTTACTGCAAAAAAGCAACAAGAAACATTCATCAATGATGTAAAGCTTATGAAACGAATCATTACTCTACACCCGATTCATGCTCAGAAAAGAGTATCAAAACTCATCATCGTGGTTTGGGAGACGCAACACATTCGAAACACATTTCCTAGTTAATAACTATAGAAATGATCCCTGTAAGTATAGTCTTAATCTTCACTGACTAAAACCAGCTCGGGTCAATTCTGACATTCTGAGTCTGAAAGATGGTGGCACAACCTAACAACTGCGATGAGAAAAGTTACATCTGAAACAATAGCATTTTTAGCGTCTCAAAAATTTACAAAAATAAATAAATAAATAAAAATATTGCAGATTGAATAATTCCAGGTGTAAGTTCTCTTTATAAAACGAGAAATACGAAAAGAAAGAAAGAAAAAAAAAGTCCTAAGAAAACTTAAAATTCATTAAGTCTACTATTAACAACTAACAAAAACACTGATCATACTCCTTGCCTTCATACTGCAAAAACACAATAAGGAACATAATTAAGAACTATAGAAATAATTTCTGCAGGTATTACTTTAGACTTCGTTCACTAACATCAGCTTTGGGTCTGATTCTCACAGACAGATTCGCAACCTAACAGTGACAGGTAAAGCTACATCTGAAAAAACAGCATTTTTAATACTCTTAACAAAAAAAAAAATTGTTGCTTTGAATAAAACCACTTTCTTAAAAAAATCTTATAACCATATGATTCATAATTAAACTCTACCGCTCTGTTTTTAACAATCATAAAACCACTCTGATCATACCCTTTTCTTTCTTACTGCAAAAAAGCAACAAGAAACATTCATCAATGATGTAAAGCTTATGAAACGAATCATTACTCTACACCCGATTCATGCTCAGAAAAGAGTATCAAAACTCATCATCGTGGTTTGGGAGACACAACACATTCGAAACACATTTCCTAGTTAACAACTATAGAAATGATCCCTGTAAGTATAGTCTTAATCTTCACTGACTAAAACCAGCTCGGGTCAATTCTGACACTCTGAGTCTGAAAGATGGTGACACAACCTAACAACTGCGATGAGAAAAGTTACATCTGAAACAATAGCATTTTTAGCGTCTCAAAAATTAAACAAAAAAATTTAAAAAAAAAATAAAAAAAAAAAATATTAAAATTAATTGCAGATTGAATAATTCCAGGTGTAAGTTCTCTTTATAAAACGAGAAATACGGAAAAAAAAAAAAAAAAAAAAAACCCTAAGAAAACTTAAAATTCATTAAGTCTACTATTAACAACTAACAAAAACACTGTTCATACTCCTTGCCTTCATACTGCAAAAACACAATAAGGAACATAATTAAGAACTACACAAATGATTTCTGCAGATATTTCTTTAGACTTCATTCACTAACATCAGCTTTGGGTCTGATTCTCACAAACAGATTCGCAACCTAACAGTGACAACCTAAAAAAATGCTGTTTTTTCTACATCTGAAAAAACAGCATTTTTAATATTCTTAACAAAAAAAAATTGTTGCTTTGAATAAAACCATTTTCTTAAAAAAATCTTATAACCATATAATTCGTAATTAAACTCTACTGCTCTGTTTTTAACAATCATAAAACCACTGTAATCATACCCTTTTCTTTCTTACTGCAAAGAAACAACAAGAAACATTCATCAATGATGTAAAATTTATGAAACGAATCATTACTCTACACCCGATTCACACTCAGAAAAGAGTATCAAAACTCATCATCGTGGTTCGGGAGACACAACACATTCGAAACACATTTCTTAGTTAATAATTATAGAAATGATCCCTGTAAGTATAGTCTTAATCTTCACTGACTAAAACCAGCTCGGGTCAATTCTGACAGTCTGAGTCTGAAAGATGGTGACACAACCTAACAACTGCGATGAGAAAAGTTACATCTGAAACAATAGCATTTTTAGCGTCTCAAAAATTTACAAAAATAAATAAATAAATAAAAATATTGCAGATTGAATAATTCCAGGTGTAAGTTCTCTTTATAAAACGAGAAATACGAAAAGAAAGAAAGAAAAAAAAAGCCCTAAGAAAACTTAAAATTCATTAAGTCTACTATTAACAACTAACAAAAACACTGATCATACTCCTTGCCTTCATACTGCAAAAACACAATAAGGAACATAATTAAGAACTACACAAATGATTTCTGCAGATATTTCTTTAGACTTCATTCACTAACATCAGCTTTGGGTCTGATTCTCACAAACAGATTCGCAACCTAACAGTGACAAGTAAAGCTATATCTGAAAAAACAGCATTTTTCATACTCTTAATAAAAAAAAAAATTGTTGCTTTGAATAAAACCACTTTCTTAAAAAAATCTTATAACCATATAATTCATAATTACACTCTACTGCTCTGCTTTTAACAATCATAAAACCACTCTGATCATACCCTTTTCTTTCTTACTGCAAAAAAGCAACAAGAAACATTCATCAATGATGTAAAGCTTATGAAACGAATCATTATTCTACACCCGATTCATGCTCAGAAAAGAGTATCAAAACTCATCATCGTGGTTTGGGAGACACAACACATTCGAAACACATTTCCTAGTTAATAACTATAGAAATGATCCCTGTAAGTATAGTCTTAATCTTCACTGACTAAAACCAGCTCGGGTCAATTCTGACATTCTGAGTCTGAAAGATGGTGACACAACCTAACAACTGCGATGAGAAAAGTTACATCTGAAACAATAGCATTTTTAGCGTCTCAAAAATAAAAAAATAAAAAATTTTAAAAAATTTTTAAAAAAAAATATTAAAATTAATTGCAGATTGAATAATTCCAGGTGTAAGTTCTCTTTATAAAACGAGAAATACGAAAAGAAAAAAGAAAAAAAAACACTAAGAAAACTTAAAATTCATTAAGTCTACTATTAACAACTAACAAAAACACTGTTCATACTCCTTGCCTTCATACTGCAAAAACACAATAAGGAACATAATTAAGAACTACACAAATGATTTCTGCAGGTATTACTTTAGATTTCGTTCACTAACATCAGCTTTGGGTCTGGTTCTCACAAACACATTCACAACCACAACCTAACAGCGACAGATAAAGCTACATCTAAAATAACAGCATTTTTAATATTCTTAACAAAAAAAAACTGCTGCTTTGAATAAAACCACTTTCTTAAAAAAATCTTATAACCATGTAATTCATAATTAAATTCTACCGCTCTGTTTTTAACAATCATAAAACGACTCTGATCATACCCTTTTCTTTCTTACTGCAAAGAAGCAACAAGAAACATTCATCAATGATATAAAGCTTATGAAACGAATCATTACTCTACACCCGATTCATGCTCAGAAAAGAGTATCAAAACTCATCATCGTGGTTTGGGTGACACAACACATTTTAAACACATTTCCTAGTTAATAACTATAGAAATGATCCCTGTAAGTATAGTCTTAATCTTCACTGACTAAAACCAGCTCGGGTCAATTCTGACAGTCTGAGTCTGAAAGATGGTGACACAACCTAACAACTGCGATGAGAAAAGTTACATCTGAAACAATAGCATTTTTAGCGTCTCAAAAAAAAAAAAAAAAAAAAAAAAATGTAATAAAATAAAATAAAAATAAAAATTAATTGCAGATTGAATAATTCCAGTTGTAAGTTTTCTTTATAAAACGAGAAATACGAAAAAAAAAAAAAATAATAACCCTAAGAAAACTTAAAATTCATTAAGTCTACTATTAACAACTAACAAAAACACTGTTCATACTCCTTGCCTTCATACTGCAAAAACACAATAAGGAACATAATTAAGAACTATAGAAATAATTTCTGCAGGTATTACTTTAGACTTCGTTCACTAACATCAGCTTTGGGTCTGATTCTCACAGACAGATTCGCAACCTAACAGTGACAGGTAAAGCTACATCTGAAAAAACAGCATTTTTAATACTCTTAACAAAAAAAAAATTGTTGCTTTGAATAAAACCACTTTCTTAAAGAAAGAAAAATCTTATAACCATATAATTCATAATTAAACTCTACTGCTCTGTTTTTAACAATCATAAAACCACTCTGATCATACCCTTTTCTTTCTTACTGCAAAGAAGCAACAAAAAACATTCATCAATGATGTAAAGCTTACGAAATAAATCATTACTCTACACCCGAATCATGCTCAGAAAAGAGTATCAAAACTCATCATCGTGGTTTGGGAGACACAACACATTCGAAACACATTTCCTAGTTAATAACTATAGAAATGATCCCTGTAAGTATAGTCTTAATCTTCACTGACTAAAACCAGCTCGGGTCAATTCTGACACTCTGAGTCTGAAAGATGGTGACACAACCTAACAACTGCGATGAGAAAAGTTACATCTGAAAAAATAGCATTTTTAGCGTCTCAAAAATTAAACAAAAAAAAAAAAAAAAATATTAAAATTAATTGCAGATTGAATAATTCCAGGTGTAAGTTCTCTTTATAAAACGAGAAATACGGAAAAAAAAAAAAAAAAACCCTAAGAAAACTTAAAATTCATTAAGTCTACTATTAACAACTAACAAAAACACTGTTCATACTCCTTGCCTTCATACTGCAAAAACACAATAAGGAACATAATTAAGAACTACACAAATGATTTCTGCAGATATTTCTTTAGACTTCATTCACTAACATCAGCTTTGGGTCTGATTCTCACAAACAGATTCGCAACCTAACAGTGACAACCTAAAAAAATGCTGTTTTTTCTACATCTGAAAAAACAGCATTTTTAATATTCTTAACAAAAAAAAAATTGTTGCTTTGAATAAAACCATTTTCTTAAAAAAATCTTATAACCATATAATTCGTAATTAAACTCTACTGCTCTGTTTTTAACAATCATAAAACCACTCTGATCATACCCTTTTCTTTCTTACTGCAAAGAAACAACAAGAAACATTCATCAATGATGTAAAATTTATGAAACGAATCATTACTCTACACCCGATTCATGCTCAGAAAAGAGTATCAAAACTCATCATCGTGGTTTGGGAGACGCAACACATTCGAAACACATTTCTTAGTTAATAACTATAGAAATGATCCCTATAAGTATAGTCTTAATCTTCACTGACTAAAACCAGCTCGGGTCAATTCTGACAGTCTGAGTCTGAAAGATGGTGACACAACCTAACAACTGCGATGAGAAAAGTTACATCTGAAACAATAGCATTTATAGCCTCAAAAATTAAAAAAAAAAAAAAAAAAATGATTTGCAGATTGAATAATTCCAGGTGTAAGTTCTCTTTATAAAACGAGAAATACGGAAAAAAAAAAAAAAAAAAACCCCTAAGAAAACTTCAAATTCATTAAGTCTACTATTAACAACTAACAAAAACACTGATCATACTCCTTGCCTTCATACTGCAAAAACACAATAAGGAACATAATTAAGAACTATAGAAATGATTTCTGCAGGTATTACTTTAGACTTTGTTCACTAACATCAGCTTTGGGTCTGATTCTCACAGACAGATTCACAACCTAACAGCGACAGATAAAGCAACATCTGAAATAACAGCATTTTTAATACTCTTACCAAAAAAAACAAAAAAGAAAAAACTGCTGCTTTGAGTAACACTATTTTTTTTTTTTAAATCTTACAATCACATATGTTATAATTAAAATCTACTGCTCTGTTTTTAACAATCATAAAACCACTCTGATCATACCCTTTTCTTTCTTACTGCAAAGAAGCAACAAGAAACATTCATCAATGATGTAAAGCTTATGAAACGAATCATTACTCTACACCCGATTCACGCTCAGAAAAGAGTATCAAAACTCATCATCGTGGTTTGGGAGACATAACACTTTCGAAACACATTTCCTAGTTAATAACTATAGAAATGATCCCTATAAGTATAGTCTTAATCTTCACTGACTAAAACCAGCTCGGGTCAATTCTGACATTCTGAGTCTGAAAGATGGTGACACAACCTAACAACTGCGATGAGAAAAGTTACATCTGAAACAATAGCATTTATAGCCTCAAAAAAAAAAAAAAAAAAAAAAAAGATTTGCAGATTGAATAATTCCAGGTGTAAGTTCTCTTCATAAAACGAGAAATATGAAAAAAAAAAAAAAAACCCTAAGAAAACTTAAAATTCATTAAGTCTACTATTAACAACTAACAAAAACACTGATCATACTCCTTGCCTTCATACTGCAAAAACACAATAAGGAACATAATTAAGAACTATAGAAATGATTTCTGCAGGTATTACTTTAGACTTTGTTCACTAACATCAGCTTTGGGTCTGATTCTCACAGACAGATTCACAACCTAACAGCGACAGATAAAGCCACATCTAAAATAACAGCATTTTTAATACTTTTAACAAAAGAAAAGAAGCGCTGCTTTGAATAAAACCATTTTCTTAAAAATCTTACAAGCATATAATTCATAATTAAAGATTACTATGTTTTTAACAATCATAAAACCACTCTGATCATACCCTTTTCTTTCTTACTGCAAAGAAGCAACAAGAAACATTCATCAATGATGTAAAGCTTATGAAACGAATCATTACTCTACACCCGATTCATGCTCAGAATAGAGTATCAAAACTCATCATCGTGGTTTGGGAGACATAACACTTTCGAAACACATTTCCTAGTTAATAACTATAGAAATGATCCCTGTAAGTATAGTCTTAATCTTCACTGACTAAAACCAACTCGGGTCAATTCTGACAGTCTGAGTCTGAAAGATGGTGACACAACCTAACAACTGCGATGAGAAAAGTTACATCTGAAACAATAGCATTTATAGCCTCAAAAAAAAAAAAAAAATTTGCAGATTGAATAATTCCAGGTGTAAGTTCTCTTCATAAAACGAGAAATATGAAAAAAAAAAAAAACCCTAAGAAAACTTAAAATTCATTAAGTCTACTATTAACAACTAACAAAAACACTGTTCATACTCCTTGCCTTCATACTGCAAAAACACAATAAGGAACATAAGAACTATAGAAATGATTTCTGCAGGTATTACTTTAGACTTTGTTCACTAACATCAGCTTTGGGTCTGATTCTTACAGATAGATTCACAACCTAACAGCGACAGATAAAGCCACATCTAAAATAAAAGCATTTTTAATACTTTTATCAAAAGTAAAGAAGCGCTGCTTTGAATAAAACCATTTTCTTAAAAATCTTACAAGCATATAATTCATAATTAAAGATTACTACTCTGTTTTTAACAATCATAAAACCACTCTGATCATACCCTTTTCTTTCTTACTGCAAAGAAGCAACAAGAAACATTCATCAATGATGTAAAGCTTATGAAACGAATCATTACTCTACACCCGATTCACGCTCAGAAAAGAGTATCAAAACTCATCATTGTGGTTTGGGAGACATAACACTTTCGAAACACATTTCCTAGTTAATAACTATAGAAATGACCCCTGTAAGTATAGTCTTAATCTTCACTGACTAAAACCAGCTCGGGTCAATTCTGACACTCTGAGTCTGAAAGATGGTGACACAACCTAACAACTGCGATGAGAAAAGTTACATCTGAAACAATAGCATTTATAGCCTCAAAAAAAAAAAGATTTGCAGATTGAATAATTCCAGGTGTAAGTTCTCTTCATAAAACGAGAAATATGAAAAAAAAAAAAAAAAACCCTAAGAAAACTTAAAATTCATTAAGTCTACTATTAACAACTAACAAAAACACTGATCATACTCCTTGCCTTCATACTGCAAAAACACAATAAGGAACATAATTAAGAACTATAGAAATGATTTTTGCAGGTATTACTTTAGACTTTGTTGACTAACATCAGCGTTGGGTCTGATTCTTACAGATAGATTCACAACCTAACAGCGAAAGATAAAGCAACATCTGAAATAACAGCATTTTTAATACTCTTACCAAAAAAAACAAAAAAGAAAAAACTGCTGCTTTGAATAAAACTTTTTTTTTTTTTTTTTTAAATCTTACAACCGCATATGTTATAATTAAACTCTACTGCTCTGTTTTTAACAATCATAAAACCACTCTGATTATACCCTTTTCTTTCTTACTGCAAAGAAGCAACAAGAAACATTCATCAATGATGTAAAGCTTATGAAACGAATCATTACTCTACACCCGATTCATGCTCAGAAAAGAGTATCAAAACTCATCATCGTGGTTTGGGAGACATAACACTTTCGAAACACATTTCCTATTTAATAACTACAGAAATGATCCCTGTAAGTATAGTCTTAATCTTCACTGACTAAAACCAGCTCGGGTCAATTCTGACAGTCTGAGTCTGAAAGATGTTGACACAACCTAACAACTGCGATGAGAAAAGTTACATCTGAAACAATAGCATTTATAGCCTCAAAAATTAAAAAAAAAAAAAAAAAAAAAGATTTGCAGATTGAATAATTCCAGGTGTAAGTTCTCTTCATAAAACGAGAAATACGAAAAAAAAAAAAAAAAACCCCTAAGAAAACTTAAAATTCATTAAGTCTACTATTAACAACTAACAAAAACACTGATCATACTCCTTGCCTTCATACTGCAAAAACACAATAAGGAACATAATTAAGAACTATAGAAATGATTTCTGCAGGTATTACTTTAGACTTTGTTCACTAACATCAGCTTTGGGTCTGATTCTCACAGAGAAATTCACAACCTAACAGCGACAGATAAAGCTACATCTAAAATAACAGCATTTTTAATACTTTTAACAAAACAAAAGAAGCGCTGCTTTGAATAAAACCATTTTCTTAAAAATCTTACAAGCATATAATTCATAACTAAACTCTACTGCTCTGTTTTTAACAATCATAAAACCACTCTGATCATACCCTTTTCTTTTTTACTGCAAAGAAGTAACAAGAAACATTCATCAATGATGTAAAGCTTATGAAACGAATCATTACTCTACACCCGATTCACGCTCAGAAAAGAGTATCGAAACTCATCATCGTGGTTTGGGAGACATAACACTTTCGAAACACATTTCCTAGTTAATAACTATAGAAATGATCCCTGTAAGTATAGTCTTAATCTTCACTGACTAAAACCAGCTCGGGTCAATTCTGACAGTTGTTTTGCTAGCACACCAGAATAAAGCCCTAAAACATAATGTTCACATTCCTAAAATCCATAAACAGTTCACAAATCAACCGCCGTATAGTTACCTCGTGTCTGGATGGATGTCTTTAGGAAGTTTCAGGTCCTTTTCTCCAGTGTCCGTCCTAGCTCAGTCAAGTTCAGACCACTTGAAGCTCGATGTGGTAGATTTCAGGTTCAGATAACTGGTTATTATTAATGAAGTACTCAGAGACTTGTTTTAAAAGTTTAACGAATCACCAATACAATGGTTTCGTTTTATTAAAAACAATAACTCATAAATACAAAACATAAAATAACAACGAGTAAAGTCTTCACCACGAATTGTCGGCCTTGGACAAAGATCTCACAAGTATTTTATAACCTCTGCTCAATACCCTCCTCCTGCCTGTGACTGCCCCTCCTTACAGACAGGCTGTATGATCTTTGTCACAGAGTCTAAGTCACACAAGTGTCAAAAGTTCAACCAAAAAAACAAACTGAAAATATCACTTCTAAAAAGCAAGCATGTCTGGTTCTATTTTCAAATATAGGGAAAATAACAACACCTTCTATACGCTCGGCTTAAGCACATATATCATAAACCTCAATATAGCACTTCTAGCAAGTACTATCCAATTCTAAGAAACGGTTCGGCTAGAAGTTCCATCTCGCACTCATGTGCGAAATGCATCTCCTCGCACTTCACCATCTTTCTACAAAATATGCGAAGCAACTACATAGCAGAAATAAACCACAAAGCACTCAACATCTGTGCTTCTACATAAAACATATTCTTTAAACATTTTCTGACATTTATTCTTTTGAACCTTGAAAATCCATTTTCTCTAGATCACTCATTAACCTTTGCATATCTTTTGAAAAACCTTGTAATTCCATTACTTCTTTTATTAATTTTGCAACCTGTTTATTTATTGTCTCTTGCTTCCGTATCAGCTTCAGAACTGCTTTCATCCTGAAGACGATCTTTGAATCTTCCAGCTCTCTCCTGGGGACACCTGCGCCGTTCCTTCTTCTTCTGTTTCTTGATCTCTTTATTTTGACGTCGCTGCACCCCCTGGACTAAAAAATCACTAAAATCAATTTCTATGCCCTCTGACCGGTTCCTATAGTTTCTGGTAGAGGATCGATCAGGGAATAACACATTAGGCGGGTAGGGATCTGATTCGACATCCTCTCTTGTTATTCCATGATCGAATTCTCTCGTAAATGTCCCATCAGTAGGTATTCTGTCAAACACACATTTCATAAAAGTAAAGCCAATTTTGTTACTCTTATATTTTTTCTCTATATACACATCAAAAATGTTTCTACTGTTTCTATAAAATGTTACTTCTACAAATCTCCTCATCTCCCAATAAGGAAAAGGATCAGCTTTTCTGGGATATTCGTGAATTAAGCATTCATTGGTGTTTCCGTCTGTCTCCACCAGGACACGCAATGCTGCCAGCGATAAATACACTCTCCCTGCGGTTCCGGGTCGGTACCAGACCTCATAAAAGAACCACCCCAAGGTGCAGCCGGTTATGCGGCCTTGTTTATCAGTCAGCATTACGGCAGCGCCCTGTAAAAGAAGTCAGAACCATCAATGAAGCACAAACCAAATACTCCTGTACCAATGAACGCTTTTACTGCCATTGGTTCTTTCTCTTCACAATCTTCTTCTTTATGTAGTTCTAAATATTCAAATAATTGAAAAACTATTACTGAAGGACCCCGTCCAATTCTCGGCCGTTCATATTGTCGTCCCATTACACATAATTTAACCCACCATGGGATTTGAAACACTCCATTGCCAGTTTTCTCTAATTTTATCTCCTTGAAATCATGTAATTTTAATTGCCCTCTTTCAGACAATCCACTTCTGGTAGTCATACAATGTACTAGGTTCCATATGGGAACCTCTCTACCCAATCCATCGATTGCATTATTAACAGGTTGTGTCATACATTTAGGACAATGACGCTGGCCATTAACTAATTCAAAATACAATCTTCTCGTAGAAGCGCCACATCCATAACACGTTTGTGTTTGCCCATGTTTCTGCCTGTTTTTCTCCCGTCTGCGGGTTGTCCCACTTAATATTTGATTCAGCAATGTCAGTCCGGTCAATTCCTGTAAGTTAGGCAGAAAACGTTTCGGCTGAGTTCACATGTGTCATTGGTTCACAGCACTGCTTACACTGTTTTACTTTGGTCTTCATTTTATCCCATCTATTCATCAAAATAATCACTCCCAAAAGTATAATACCCTCATCGCGTAAATAACATCCTAATAAGAAAGCGATTAAGGTCGTACTGCCCATAATAATCCATAAAGTTGCTTCTTTTCCATATTTGACTAATAATATTCCCATCAGATATATTGCGTCAAACACAATTACCGCTATTTCACACCACATAACAAATTCATTTCTTTTAGTCACTGTTATAATCACATCTATACACAGTCTGTATATACTAGTCATAGTTGTCATTATCACTCCTCTGACACCTAATAAATTGCTCCATCCCTCAGATGCCGCAATTAAATGACATACCAAAATAATCTTACTAATTTTCCCCATCAAAATTATTCTAACCATTTGAAATAAACCGATTATTATTAGCCACCAGAGATTTAGATTTATTCCTTGTATTGACATCCATAGAAAGTATACCCCGCATTCACAAACCTGAACAATGGTTCCGGAAACTGTCTGAGGAAATTCTCCAACTCCATCAGTTGTTCCGTTGGAGGTTTGGTTGTTAGTCCCGTTGGATGCCATACTAACTTATCGAATTTCGATCTCTGTTGGACTTATCAGGAACAATTCACTTTTTCAATAAAATAATGTCTTGATTATTCCTTTGGATATGCTCAATTGTAAGCTTTATGGTATCATCAGATATCTCCCCGTCGTCATGAGTGGCTTTTTCAGTTATACACCCTATATTTTCTATACCATCTCGGCTCCACCTATTTCCTGTTCGTTTTTGCCGTTTTAACTGCTCTCTATCCTTTGTGTATCTGTTCCCCTACAACAACGGACTCTTTGAAAAACTCTTTTTCCTGTTTCTAAAACGTCTGCGCCCTTTAGTTTGATAATCTATCAACTGCTCTAGGACTGCCAATTCGTCAGTTTTGCTCACCGTTTTAGAACACATTCTTGCCCCCATAGCAGTACATAAACACTTTATGGTGATTAACAACAAAATTAAGCCTAAGACAATTAAACCTCCGTATAGCACGTACCAACCTGCACTGATCAAAAAATCTATCATGCCTGTCCACATGCCTGTAGTCACAAAATTAAATACCTCTTTCGCTGCTCTCTTCACTTCCTGAATTCCTACATTCACAAATTCTCCTGGGGCTTCATACCATCGCGGACCTCCTTCAATTCGATCGCCAATAATTTCTATACTCGTGTTGCATAAACCACTCCTCATCCAATCTAGACCTAAATAATAAGTTTCATCAATTCCTTTACACCATTTCTCTTTCCAATTTTTCCTCAAAATTGTATGAGATAAATCGTCGATTGCTATAGCATCAAGACCTGTTAATGGCACATTTTTTCCTCCTTTCGGCACCCTATACCTTATTAAACTGTTCGTAGCAATTTGAGCCGGGCCATGCAAAACTTTCCATCTCAAATTTCTATCTACTACTCTAATAACTCCCCCTGACCCGAAACTCATTTCGTATCTGTTAGCTATATTACTTCTCTTAAAAGTCCATGGCAAAGGAACAATTCCGTTGCTCCAATAACATAGAACTGACACCATTTGATTTATTGTTATAGCATCGTGTCCCGCAGCACACATTCCTATAACTTCACTACATTCGCGGCTTGCTATCCCATATACCGCATCACCAAAGAAAACTAGATTATTTCTAAAAACGCCTTCCTCGTCATTTCTGCGGTGTATATTTACTCTTTTTAAATATAGTTTCCTCCTTATACTTAAAATCTCCGACGTCTGGTTTCCCGTTAAAGGGTCGGTGCCGTTAAGAAAATCTCCACAATCTAATTTTTCTTCGTCTTTATCGCAAAAATTAGCATAAGAAAAGTCATTGTAATCTGTCTTTGTGTAAAAGTATTTTTTCCCGTGCCTTCTTTCACTAAGCTTTTCTCTCACGCATTTGTCTATTTGTTTCACCCTATTTTCGTAATATTCTTTGATTTCTCTCTCCGTCTTCAAAACTTTATTTAATTCCATTTTGATTAAATATACATCCGTTTCCCATTTCATACTATCTATTTCCCAATAACCTATTTTGAAGTTAAATTTAACTCTTGGTAATATCATCTTTTTCCTCCAAACCCAGGGACAGGTGTTATTCAATTCTAAGTTTGCTTTCGTTTCAGACCTAGATTCTAATTCTGCGTACCCTGTACGGCGCGATCCCACATGCCGGTCCCTAGCTGTGGTTAATAAAACGAATTCCCCTTCTGGGTTTAGAATTTTACCAGTCTTTATCCAATCTTCTACATTCTCTTTTATTTTTACCGCTGATGATATTCTCTCTTTTCCCATATTTCTTTTTATTCTTTTTACTGCCCCTCTATATCTACACTGGCTTATTTTCCACGGATTAAAATTTTCTCGTGATCTAAATATCCAGCAACCTCCGAGTGCTTCGTTCGAGCTGACTCTATGAGTCGGCCCAATAAAATATTTTACAGTCGTGTTTCCATCGCGTTCTTCTATAAAACTATTTTCCTCATAAATTTCGACTTCTTTTCTGTGCCAATGTCTAATCTTTACTGTGCTTTGAAGTTTTATCTTTGGCGTTCTTACCATGTAATACATTATCCTACCTGTATTAACATTGTCTAACCACTTCCAAAAATATGTGGTATTCCTTTCTATTTCTTTACTATTTTCTTTTGATGTGCCCCAAACTATTAATTCAAAACCAGACACATTTCGTTTCTCAACTTGTACTTCAGCTAAAATAATCCTTCCTGTCATAATTTCCCATTCTAAGAGATAACTTACTCTAATTAATATTAATAAAAATATTCCTAATATTATAATTATCCAAAGTATGATACTCATCCATCTGCAGAGCCGTCGCTGCTTCCTCAGCTTCGTGATCGTGTCCTTTGCACCTGCCAGTTCCTCGGTTAGGCTTTCCAGTGATTCGGACCTCTGCATCTTACCCTGTAAATACATGTTAGTTCGAGGGCTCAATCAAGAGCCGCTTCGCTCTTCTCATGAAACCTCTGCGCACTACTTTCGCTACCGGTTGCTTTTCGTGCAATTCCACTTCGATTCCGCCGATCCAGTCATAATCTGGATGCGCACACGACAATATATTTATTTTGAAATGCATAACCACAGTAAACACTTCAGCTGGCTCGTCTGTGATCTGCTCGTTATTGTAAATTGCCCCGGTCATGAATTTCTCCTCCTCCGGGAACCAAACTTTGTGCTCTCCAATATCATTTGGCAGAGCTACGGTAAACTGCACAAACTTTTCTTTGCGCACACTTGGTCTTTTCTCCTTTGTTACGTTAGAGCGCGGCTGCGCTCCTCGGTAATCTTTGTCATAGGGTACTGCATCTACCCAGTCGTTCCCTTGTGCGAATTCTATTGCTAAACTGGACCAACTCCGCACATGCCAGCGGTCGTTGAATTTTACATAGATCCACGCAATTTTCCCCCTAGATCCTTGTTTCAGATCCACTTCGGGAAAACATTTGGTAACTGGCTCGTGCCACAAAGTGAAATTCCATCTCGCGGATTCAATATCCGTGAGGGTCAAATCTTTTTCACGGTCCCTTCTTCTTATGTCTCGGACGAATTCTGCCCTCTCTTGGAAAATTCTATCCTTCACTTCCTGACTATCCCTTGGCCACATGGGGAACCTAGCGTCCAAAAACGCGCTCCTCTCATGCTCTCTCATGCCCAAATAGGGATGTCTCACAAATCTGGACAAAATGCCGTCCTTAAAAAATCCCAGTGGTTTGAGCATTCTCAAGCCCTCCCACATTGATCTGGACGACACTAAAGTCCTGTGCTTTGCCTTACATACTAGACAGTTAAACAATACAGTACCGTTCCAGGTACACTGGCACTTCTCCCCGAGGTCTGCGGACACTCTGTACGAGTCGACACGCACCTTCGGGAATTTCGGTCGACAATTCTCACATATCAGAATTCCAGACAGCTCGACACGAGACTGTCGATAAGTGGTCCACTCAACCCCAATATCTCTCTTCTCATAACATGCAGAGATAGCCGGTTGAGCACATAATTGGTCACATATCACACACAGATATGGCCTGACAGCCGTTTCATCTGCCTTCATGTTTCCTCCTCGAAAACCTAAAAATCTTTCCATTTCTGGATTTGTCCACATAAATGCTCTAGATCCATGCTTACCATGCTCCACTCTAATTAACCCTCTCTGGTTAATTATTTCGTGTACCCTGTCCATTTGCTACTTCTTTAAAAGGTCTTTGTTACTCTGGATTCCGTTATTCTCTAATTCTACGGAATTAGACCCAGTTATTCGTTTAACAGTGTCTATTGTCCCCAAACCTTCAGAGAAACGCCCACACTTTCGTCTTCTCGTGAGGATTACCTGATCACCTATGCGAAACTTCGGATTTTCCTTTACTCTCTCTGCAGCAGCTGCCTGTTCGCTCCTTTCTGTCTGGTCAGTTTTCGTGCCGCACCTGTTAATATCCAGTAAGCATTTATTAATATTTAGATCCCAATCTCCAAGATCCTTATTTTTAGCAAACCATTCCTTAATTATTCTCACGGCCCGTTCCGCAATTCCATTCGTTTCCGCTCGGTAGGGAATGCTTTTGGTCAAAACTATCTTATGCTCTCTGCAAAAATCTTCGACCATTTTGCCACTGATATTGTGCGCGCCGTCTGCTCTCAGACTTTGCATTGGCCCCTCCCATTTGATCCACTCTCTCAAACAGTCAACAACATTCTTTTCCAACGCTGTCCTCATAGGCCACAACATAATTTTGCGTGTACAATTGTCTATTGCTAGCAAAAAATAACAATTTCCCGCTTTTGTAGCAGGCCGAATTGGCCCTGCAAAATCTATGCTCACCTCTTGACCACGGTATGCTTTCGGCAACTCGCTCTCCTTGCCCCCTCTTGTGGTCATAAACTTCCTGCACACCCTGCAGTTTGTTCTCCTCTCTCTGTAATGTGAACGCCAGTTCGGTATTTTCAGGTTTCGTAACCTTAATTCCATCTGGATCATGTTTACACTCGGATGGTTTAACTCATCGTGCATTTTTTGAAACAATTCTGTTATTTCTGGTATTTTTACCTGGCCTATCATCTTGTCCACCTCCCTGTTTCCCAGGGCTGCCTCGCTTTCCTGTTTTGTGTGTGACACCTGGTGGTAACAGTGAACGTTTACCTCCTGCAGTAATTTGGCAATCTCCATCCATTGCTCTCTATGGGCCATTGGCTTGTTTTTTGCATTATGGAAACCGTTTGCTCTCCAAGTTTCCAACTCTTTATTAATGCCTTCTGTCACATACTCAGAATCGCTAGTGAGAACGATTTCTTTATGCCCTAATTCTACCGCTTTCTGAAGCGCTTTCTGCACAGCTGTTACCTCAGCTTTCTGCGCCGTGCCCGTGACGTCACCACTTTGCGACGTGATCAGCTGTCCGTTCTGTTTAACTAAATAGCCCCATTTTACCTTCCCTGCTCTTTCACTGCCATCCGTGAAATACTTCGGGAGATGTTGGTGTTTATCATGGAACTTAGTCATTTTATCTTGTCGTTTCACTTTACTCATTCTCCAATCGAGTTGAATATCTCCTAATATCAAACCCCATTGATCCCACCTTTGCATATTTATGCGTGGCTGGTTCATCACCAAATTTTTCTTTATTCGAGCAAGCTCCCCTGCCATTGAGAAAATTATTATTGGCTGCTCTTTGGCTATAGCTTTGAGCTGCAATATCCTTCTGGTTACCGCTGCCAAAATCCTTTCAGCGCCATTCTGCTCATAGCGCTTCATTGTTGCCTCCTGTTGGTGGGTTAGAAATGCGATTGGCGCTCGCCCCCCCCTCATTTGACAACGTCATCATCACCTCGTCATCCTGTTCGATCACGTGGACGAACAAAGGAAGAGTGTCATCTCTACGCTCTAGTTCTCCACTCTCCAGAGCCATCCGGATTAATTTTAACCTGGCTTGCTCCATCTGCTCTGTCCATTTCCACACACCATCCTTCGTTCCACTGTACAGGATCTTTGCCTCCCTAGAATACCTAGGTATTAGCTCCCTGACATAGTTTAAGGTCCCTAGCAGCGACTGCAGCTGCTTTCTGTTTGTGGGCGGGTCTGACCGCTCCATCTGTTCCAGCTTCGCTCTTGTGCTCGTGGTGAGGGCTCTGGTGTCTTTTCCCAATTTAAATCCTAAAAAATCTACTTCATGTTTTCCAATCTCCATTTTCTTTAGACTAGGTTTTAACCCTGCTTTGGTTATCCTGTCTAAGGTTTCGTCTAGCAACTTCAGATGCTCCTCCTCCGTGGAGGTCCCTATCAAAATATCATCAATGTAAACGGTCACTGGTATTCCCGATAAAATTGATAATAAAGTACTCTGGAAGACGTTACCTGCATTTTTGTAGCCTTGGGGCAAAACAACGTATTTAAATTGTTCTCCTTTATATGTAAAAGCTGTCTTTCCTTGGCTTTCCTCCGCTAAAGGGATGCTCCAGTAGCCATTGGCCAGGTCGATCTTCGACAGCCACTCTTTGCCTCTGCCTATCTCTCCGCTCGCCTCGCTGCAGTTGATCAGATATCTGGTGTCAGGAACAGTTAATTTGTTTAAAGCCTTATAATTTGTTACTAACCTCCATGTTCCGTCACTTTTTGGGACTGCTTGTATAGGCGAGTTTGTTGGCGCGCTCTCATTAGATTTCAGCTTCTTAATAATTCCCTGCTCCGTCAATTCTTTAATAGTCTCCGAGATCTCCTTCTCTGCTGCGCTGTTAATTTTGTATTGTCTTTGCGGGGGAGGGATGCCTCCCTGAATTACGTGTTGGTACTTCATGTCAACTCTACCACAGTCGTTTTTACTGCGCGAGTAATAATCAGAGTATTTCCGTAAAAGTTTTTCCAGCTCCCCTTTTTGGCTTAATTCTGATTCTTTCACTATCCGTTCGATTTCTTTGTTCTGATCTACTACCCCTAGCTTTCCTATTTTTATAAGATCTCCTGCGCATAGCAAATTGTCACCTCCGAAAATCACATTTATTTCGCCTTTTCTCCAAACGCTTTTATCCCTGGGGTTCCCTTCGAAATCTTCTACTTTTACTACCCCTAATAATTCATCGTGTTTCTCTGACGGTTTCAAAACGCTCAGATCGGCTCCCGTATCGAGCCTGAACGTGGTTTGATCATAAACTTTATACAATTTCCCATCAATTTCGTCTGTTTTCATTAAAGCATTTTTTAGGGGAGCCGCGCATCCCTATGCGCTCTGAGCTTCGCTGCCCGTCTTTCGGTTTCTCTTTCTCTTAACTCTGAGCTCTTCCTGTCTCTGCAACTCTTTCCTATCCTTTCCCTGAGGGCTCTCTATTCTCACTCGGCCTATTTTATTTTGGGATTTATTTCTCCCCCGTTCTGCTATGATTCGTGCTCGCTCTTCTGCGTTCATCCTCTCCCATTTGTCTGGGCTGATATAACCACCTTTTTCTCTGTCACTTTCGTTTTGATTAGGTCTCGGTCTCGACTGATCTCTAAATTTCTTTCCTCTCTGGAACTGATTTTTCGGATCAGCTTTCTCTTCTCTTCTCCTCCATTTCTGATCAGTTTTGCGGTCGGGCCGCGCCGCGGCTCCGCTTTCCCTTTCATATCGACTATACGGCTTCCTCTCTCGCTCTGATCTCCTAGGCTGATCTTTGGGACGCTGCGGTTTATTATTTAATTTTTCTCTATCTGTCTGAATTATCTCAGTTTTTCGGTCGTAACGGATTAACGCTTTCTCTAGCTCTTCTGGAGATGTTTCTGGGCCGTACAGGAGGAATTCTTTAGCTCCTATTAACGCGTTTCTTTTAACTCCCTGAAAAATATGTTTTAAAATGCCTCCTACTCCTTTTTCCGCTACTTCTTGACAGGCTGATAACGCACCCACAGTGCGCCATCGCTCCTCAAAACCTTCCTGTTCTAGTTCCTCCAGGTTAGTCGGAATTAATCCCTCTAAAGTTTTAGCTAATTTCCTTCCTCCTTGAATTCCAAATTCCGCTAAAATGTGAGAATCAACTGACTCCCCGGAAATTCTCATCTGTTCTCCATAACGGACTAATTCCCTGACTTTCCCCTTTACCGTTGTATTTTTCAACTTCGCTTTCTTCAGGAGTTTCATTTCGTGATCTCTTCTCATTAATTCTTCCAAGGTCGCTTTCGCCCCTCCAGCGCTAAACTCTGGCTGACTCGGTGATTGCACCTGTCTGAGGAAAGCACTTGGTTTCTTCCGACCTGGCGTTCCTAAATGCAACGCATCTAAGTGTTGATTTATTGCGTCTACTTCGGCGGTCCGGTTAATTTCCGCACCTGACTGATCATCTCCACCCGGGGTTATTTCGCTGAATCTCAACCTCCTAGGCACTGACTCCGTTCTGCCCGGGACCGGCGTTACATTTCTAGGCGTTCGGTCCTCTGGGCGTATTAACTCTTCGTAGGCTGAGTCTTCCTCCTCTTCATTAAACTCACTTTCTGAACTTTCACTTTCTGGCCCCGAATAAAATTCCTCAAACGTTTCATCCCCGACTCCTTTCCTAATTACCCTCTCTAGCGCGGCTCTGTTCGTTAAATCTTTCTGAGCTAATATTGCCCGTTTAGCCCTCTGAGTTAACGTAGTGTCCGCCAGAACGGCAGCCGCGTCTCCTCCATTCAGCAGACTCCAGAGCTGACCGTGGGTAATACCCGGTGCATACTCGAGGTTCCATTGATTTTCTCTAGCTAAATTAGTTTCGGTCTTTTTAATTTTGGAGTGCGTGGGTCTGTATAATCCTTTCCCTATTTGGAATGTCTCGAAGCTGTCCCCCAATTTCAGTCTGTAAAAAGGATTTTCTACCTGATATTTCTTCCCTCTAGATGTCGTTGTTCGCTTTAATACGGGGTAATCAGGGATCGGCTCTTCCTCCACTGACCTGGTCTGTGGCGGTGCCTGTTCCCGCTGAGCGGTGGCTCCCTGACCTGACCTTCCCTCGCCTGCTGTTTGGTCTCGGTTCACCCTTTCTGTGATTGCCCTTAGCACATCAGCATTGGGGTGACAGACCATCCACATTTTAGGCCACTCTGCCTGATCTGTTTTCCTCCTTAATGCATTCACCAGGGCTGTTCCCATAGCGATGTCATTAAATCCGAAAATCCCCCCTGATATTATTGGCATTGCTACCGTGTGGTAATTATTTTCTCTAGATAATAAACATATTTTGTCTATTATACCGTCTAACGTGAGTATCGCTATTAATTCTTCCTCGATATCTCTCCTCTGACCTCTTTCATGTCCGACGGCGTGTATCACTGGTTTTCCATTTGGCCCTCCTATTTTTTGTAAAATTACATCGCCCGTTCGAATGGGATCTTGCCTTTGTTGAGCTATTCTATACGACTCGTCCTGGAATCTCACTCCGGCTCGCTCCCTGAGAGCGCCGGCCACTCCAGCGCCGTGATATAGAAATCTATTAGCCGGATTCACTATAACACATGATTCCTGCTCATCTTCTAACCGCCCTTCTTTGAGAACGATTAAGTTTCTTCCTCTCGCGAAATATACTCGATATATTTCGTCATTGCCCGGTGTGTACTGCACATCGGGACTTTCTGGACTATTCCATTGTGGAGCACTGGGATCTAGAGTATTTACTTCTTCCTCTCTTTGAGGTAAAATGCTGGGAGCTATCGATCCTCTCTCTGACCCCTCTCCTGCAGCATCTTCATCTAAAGAGTCCCAACTTCTCACGGGGATATTTTTAATCTCTCCCCCGGATTCATCAAAGACTCTCACTCGCGGAAACCCATCCTTTCCTCCTTTACTTGAGTATATAAAAGGTGGAATTTCTGCCCCATTTAGAATTCTGATATTCACCACGGAAGCGATTAACTTAATCTCTTCCCATGGTAACTGGCCGGATCCGCATTTGCCTTGCGTGGAACTAATCCAGACCAGTCTTCCACCAAGATCCTCCGGTGTTAATGTCAGAGTGCACATCTGCGCCATTAACACACTCCGGATTCCCTTGGATTTAACTTCATACACTAGCACTACTCACACTCTGAGTTTTATGCTTTTACTTCAGGTCTTTTCAAGCCTGCGCGCGCGTTTACACAAACCCCTCTGGGTTATCACTGTTTAACTCTAGTATGTAAGGACTTCCTACTTTACTCACTCAACAGTCATCTCTGAATTTTCTACCTTAGTTAATCGAGCCCCACACGTTTGGGCGCCATGTTTTGCTAGCACACCAGAATAAAGCCCTAAAACATAATGTTCACATTCCTAAAATCCATAAACAGTTCACAAATCAACCGCCGTATAGTTACCTCGTGTCTGGATGGATGTCTTTAGGAAGTTTCAGGTCCTTTTCTCCAGTGTCCGTCCTAGCTCAGTCAAGTTCAGACCACTTGAAGCTCGATGTGGTAGATTTCAGGTTCAGATAACTGGTTATTATTAATGAAGTACTCAGAGACTTGTTTTAAAAGTTTAACGAATCACCAATACAATGGTTTCGTTTTATTAAAAACAATAACTCATAAATAAAAAACATAAAATAACAACGAGTAAAGTCTTCACCACGAATTGTCGGCCTTGGACAAAGATCTCACAAGTATTTTATAACCTCTGCTCAATACCCTCCTCCTGCCTGTGACTGCCCCTCCTTACAGACAGGCTGTATGATCTTTGTCACAGAGTCTAAGTCACACAAGTGTCAAAAGTTCAACCAAAAAAACAAACTGAAAATATCACTTCTAAAAAGCAAGCATGTCTGGTTCTATTTTCAAATATAGGGAAAATAACAACACCTTCTATACGCTCGGCTTAAGCACATATATCATAAACCTCAATATAGCACTTCTAGCAAGTACTATCCAATTCTAAGAAACGGTTCGGCTAGAAGTTCCATCTCGCACTCATGTGCGAAATGCATCTCCTCGCACTTCACCATCTTTCTACAAAATATGCGAAGCAACTACATAGCAGAAATAAACCACAAAGCACTCAACATCTGTGCTTCTACATAAAACATATTCTTTAAACATTTTCTGACATTTATTCTTTTGAACCTTGAAAATCCATTTTCTCTAGATCACTCATTAACCTTTGCATATCTTTTGAAAAACCTTGTAATTCCATTACTTCTTTTATTAATTTTGCAACCTGTTTATTTATTGTCTCTTGCTTCCGTATCAGCTTCAGAACTGCTTTCATCCTGAAGACGATCTTTGAATCTTCCAGCTCTCTCCTGGGGACACCTGCGCCGTTCCTTCTTCTTCTGTTTCTTGATCTCTTTATTTTGACGTCGCTGCACCCCCTGGACTAAAAAATCACTAAAATCAATTTCTATGCCCTCTGACCGGTTCCTATAGTTTCTGGTAGAGGATCGATCAGGGAATAACACATTAGGCGGGTAGGGATCTGATTCGACACAGTCTGAGTCTGAAAGATGGTGACACAACCTAACAACTGCGATGAGAAAAGTTACATCTGAAACAATAGCATTTATAGCCTCAAAAAAAAAAAAAAAAAAAAAAAAAAAAATTAATTGCAGATTGAATAATTCCAGGTGTAAGTTCTCTTTATAAAACGAGAAATATGAAAAAAAAAAAAAAAAAAAAAAACCCTAAGAAAACTTAAAATTCATTAAGTCTACTATTAACAACTAACAAAAACACTGATCATACTCCTTGCCTTCATACTGCAAAAACACAATAAGGAACATAATTAAGAACTATAGAAATGATTTCTGCAGGTATTACTTTAGACTTTGTTCACTAACATCAGCTTTGGGTCTGATTCTCACAGACAGATTCACAACCTAACAGCGACAGATAAAGCTACATCTAAAATAACAGCATTTTTAATACTTTTAACAAAAGAAAAGAAGCGCTGCTTTGAATAAAACCATTTTCTTAAAAATCTTACAAGCATATAATTAATAATTAAAGATTACTACTCTGTTTTTAACAATCATAAAACCACTCTGATCATACCCTTTTCTTTCTTACTGCAAAGAAGCAACAAGAAACATTCATCAATGATGTAAAGCTTATGAAACGAATCATTACTCTACACCCGATTCACGCTCAGAAAAGAGTATCAAAACTCATCATCGTGGTTTGGGAGACATAACACTTTCGAAACACATTTCCTAGTTAATAACTATAGAAATGATCCCTATAAGTATAGTCTTAATCTTCACTGACTAAAACCAGCTCGGGTCAATTCTGACAGTCTGAGTCTGAAAGATGGTGACACAACCTAACAACTGCGATGAGAAAAGTTACATCTGAAACAATAGCAATTTATAGCCTCAAAAATTAAAAAAAAAAAAAAATAAATTATTTGCAGATTGAATAATTCCAGGTGTAAGTTCTCTTTATAAAACGAGAAATACGGAGAAAAAAAAAAAAAAAAAAAAAAAAAAAAAACCCTAAGAAAACTTAAAAGTCATTAAGTCTACTATTAACAACTAACAAAAACACTGATCATACTCCTTGCCTTCACACTGCAAAAACACAATAAGGCACATAATTAAGAACTATAGAAATGATTTCTGCAGGTATTACTTTAGACTTTGTTCATTAACATCAGCTTTGGGTCTGATTCTCACAGACAGATTCACAACCTAACAGCGACAGATAAAGCAACATCTGAAACAACAGCATTTTTAATACTCTTACCAAAAAAAACAAAAAAGAAAAAACTGCTGCTTTGAGTAAAACTATTTTTTTTTTTTAAATCTTACAACCACATATGTTATAATTAAACTCTACTGCTCTGTTTTTAACAATCATAAAACCACTCTGATCATACTCTTTTCTTTCTTACTGCAAAGAAGCAACAAGAAACATTCATCAATGATGTAAAGCTTATGAAACGAATCATTACTCTACACCCGATTCATGCTTAGAAAAGAGTATCAAAACTCATCATCGTGGTTTGAGAGACATAACACTTTCGAAACACATTTCCTAGTTAATAACTATAGAAATGATCCCTGTAAGTATAGTCTTAATCTTCACTGACTAAAACCAGCTCGGGTCAATTCTGACAGTCTGAGTCTGAAAGATGGTGACACAACCTAACAACTGCGATGAGAAAAGTTACATCTGAAACAATAGCATTTATAGCCTCAAAAAAAAAAAAAATATTTGCAGATTGAATAATTCCAGGTGTAAATTCTCTTCATAAAACGAGAAATATGAAAAAAAAAAAAAAAAAAAAAAAAACCCTAAGAAAACTTAAAATTCATTAAGTCTACTATTAACAACTAACAAAAACACTGATCATACTCCTTGCCTTCATACTGCAAAAACACAATAAGGAACATAATTAAGAACTATAGAAATGATTTCTGCAGGTATTACTTTAGACTTTGTTCATTAACATCAGCTTTGGGTCTGATTCTCACAGACAGATTCACAACCTAACAGCGACAGATAAAGCAACATCTGAAACAACAGCATTTTTAATACTCTTACCAAAAAAAACAAAAAAGAAAAAACTGCTGCTTTGAGTAAAACTATTTTTTTTTTTTTAAATCTTACAACCACATATGTTATAATTAAACTCTACTGCTCTGTTTTTAACAATCATAAAACCACTCTGATCATACCCTTTTCTTTCTTACTGCAAAGAAGCAACAAGAAACATTCATCAATGATGTAAAGCTTATGAAACGAATCATTACTCTACACCCGATTCATGCTTAGAAAAGAGTATCAAAACTCATCATCGTGGTTTGAGAGACATAACACTTTCGAAACACATTTCCTAGTTAATAACTATAGAAATGATCCCTGTAAGTATAGTCTTAATCTTCACTGACTAAAACCAGCTCGGGTCAATTCTGACAGTCTGAGTCTGAAAGATGGTGACACAACCTAACAACTGCGATGAGAAAAGTTACATCTGAAACAATAGCATTTATAGCCTCAAAAAAAAAAAAAATATTTGCAGATTGAATAATTCCAGGTGTAAATTCTCTTCATAAAACGAGAAATATGAAAAAAAAAAAAAACCCTAAGAAAACTTAAAATTCATTAAGTCTACTATTAACAACTAACAAAAACACTGATCATACTCCTTGCCTTCATACTGCAAAAACACAATAAGGAACATAATTAAGAACTATAGAAATGATTTCTGCAGGTATTACTTTAGACTTTGTTCACTAACATCAGCTTTGGGTCTGATTCTTACAGACAGATTCACAACCTAACAGCGACAGATAAAGCCACATCTAAAATAACAGCATTTTTAATACTTTTAACAAAAGAAAAGAAGCGCTGCTTTGAATAAAACCATTTTCTTAAAAATCTTACAAGCATATAATTCATAATTAAAGATTACTATGTTTTTAACAATCATAAAACCACTCTGATCATACCCTTTTCTTTCTTACTGCAAAGAAGCAACAAGAAACATTCATCAATGATGTAAAGCTTGTGAAACGAATCATTACTCTACACCCGATTCATGCTCAGAAAAGAGTATCAAAACTCATCATCGTGGTTTGGGAGACATAACACTTTCGAAACACATTTCCTAGTTAATAACTATAGAAACAATCCCTGTAAGTATAGTCTTAATCTTCACTGACTAAAACCAGCTCAGGTCAATTCTGACATTCTGAGTCTGAAAGATGGTGACACAACCTAACAACTGCGATGAGAAAAGTTACATCTGAAACAATAGCATTTATAGCCTCAAAAAAAAAAAAAAAAAAAAAAAAAAATTTGCAGATTGAATAATTCCAGGTGTAAGTTCTCTTCATAAAACGAGAAATATGAAAAAAAAAAAAAAACCCTAAGAAAACTTAAAATTCATTAAGTCTACTATTAACAACTAACAAAAACACTGATCATACTCCTTGCCTTCATACTGCAAAAACACAATAAGGAACATAATTAAGAACTATAGAAATGATTTCTGCAGGTATTACTTTAGACTTTGTTCACTAACATCAGCTTTGGGTCTGATTCTCACAGACAGATTCACAACCTAACAGCGACAGATAAAGCTACATCTAAAATAACAGCATTTTTAATACTTTTAACAAAAGAAAAGAAGCGCTGCTTTGAATAAAACCATTTTCTTAAAAATCTTACAAGCATATAATTCATAACTAAACTCTACTGCTCTGTTTTTAACAATCATAAAACCACTCTGATCATACCCTTTTCTTTCTTACTGCAAAGAAGCAACAAGAAACATTCATCAATGATGTAAAGCTTATGAAACGAATCATTACTCTACACCCGATTCATGCTCAGAAAAGAGTATCAAAACTCATCATCGTGGTTTGGGAGACATATCACTTTCGAAACACATTTCCTAGTTAATAACTATAGAAATGATCCCTGTAAGTATAGTCTTAATCTTCACTGACTAAAACCAGCTCGGGTCAATTCTGACAGTCTGAGTCTGAAAGATGGTGACACAACCTAACAACTGCGATGAGAAAAGTTACATCTGAAACAATAGCATTTATAGCCTCAAAAATTAAAAAAAAAAAAAAAAAAAAAAATGATTTGCAGATTGAATAATTCCAGGTGTAAGTTCTCTTTATAAAACGAGAAATACGGAAAAAAAAAAAAAAAAAAAAAAAAAAAAAAAAAAAAATCCTAAGAAAACTTAAAATTCATTAAGTCTACTATTAACAACTAACAAAAACACTGTTCATACTCCTTGCCTTCATACTGCAAAAACACAATAATGAACATAATTAAGAACTATAGAAATAATTTCTGCAGGTATTATTTTAGACTTTGTTCACTAACATCAGCTTTGGGTCTGATTCTCACAGACAGATTCGCAACCTAACAGCGACAGATAAAGCAATATCTGAAATAACAGCATTTTTAATACTCTTACCAAAAAAAAAAAAAAAAGAAAAAACTGCTGCTTTGAATAAAACAATTTTTTTTTTTTTTTTTAAATCTTACAACCACATATATCATAATTAAACTCTACTGCTCTGTTTTTAACAATCATAAAACCACTCTGATCATACCCTTTTCTTTCTTACTGCAAAGAAGCAACAAGAAACATTCATCAATGATGTAAAGCTTATGAAACGAATCATTACTCTACACCCGATTCACGCTCAGAAAAGAGTATCAAAACTCATCATCGTGGTTTGGGAGACACAACACTTTTGAAACACATTTCCTAGTTAATAACTATAGAAATGATCCCTGTAAGTATAGTCTTAATCTTCACTGATTAAAACCAGCTCGGGTCAATTCTGACAGTCTGAGTCTGAAAGATGGTGACACAACCTAACAACTGCGATGAGAAAAGTTACATCTGAAACAATAGCAATTTATAGCCTCAAAAATTAAAAAAAAAAAAAAAAAAAATGATTTGCAGATTGAATAATTCCAGGTGTAAGTTCTCTTCATAAAACGAGAAATATGAAAAAAAACAAAAATAACCCTAAGAAAACTTAAAATTCATTAAGTCTACTATTAACAACTAACAAAAACACTGATCATACTCCTTACCTTCATACTGCAAAAACACAATAAGAAACATAATTAAGAACTATAGAAATAATTTCTGCAGGTATTACTTTAGACTTTGTTCACTAACATCAGCTTTGGGTCTGATTCTTACAGATAGATTCACAACCTAACAGCGACATTTAAAGCAATATCTGAAATAACAGCATTTTTAATACTCTTACCAAAAAAAAGAAAAAACTGCTGCTTTGAATAAAACCATTTTTTTTTTTAAATCTTACAACCACATATATCATAATTAAACTCTACTGCTCTGTTTTTAACAATCATAAAACCACTCTGATCATACCCTTTTCTTTCTTACTGCAAAGAAGCAACAAGAAACATTCATCAATGATGTAAAGCTTATGAAACGAATCATTACTCTACACCCGATTCACGCTCAGAAAAGAGTATCAAAACTCATCATCGTGGTTTGTGAGACATAACACTTTCGAAACACATTTCCTAGTTAATAACTATAGAAATGATCCCTGTAAGTATAGTCTTAATCTTCACTGACTAAAACCAGCTCGGGTCAATTCTGACAGTCTGAGTCTGAAAGATGGTGACACAACCTAACAACTGCGATGAGAAAAGTTACATCTGAAACAATAGCATTTATAGCCTCAAAAATTAAAAAAAAAAAAAAAAAAATGATTTGCAGATTGAATAATTCCAGGTGTAAGTTCTCTTTATAAAACGAGAAATACGAAAAAAAAAAAAAAAAAAAAAAACCCTAAGAAAACTTAAAATTCATTAAGTCTACTATTAACAGCTAACAAAAACACTGTTCATACTCCTTGCCTTCATACTGCAAAAACACAATAATGAACATAATTAAGAACTATAGAAATAATTTCTGCAGGTATTACTTTAGACTTTGTTCACTAACATCAGCTTTGGGTCTGATTCTCACAGACAGATTCACAACCTAACAGCGACAGATAAAGCAACATCTGAAATAACAGCATTTTTAATACTCTTACCAAAAAAAAAAAAAAAAGAAAAAACTGCTGCTTTGAATAAAACCATTTTTTTTTTTTTTTTAAATCTTACAACCACATATATCATAATTAAACTCTACTGCTCTGTTTTTAACAATCATAAAACCACTCTGATCATACCCTTTTCTTTCTTACTGCAAAGAAGCAACAAGAAACATTCATCAATGATGTAAAGCTTATGAAACGAATCATTACTCTACACCCGATTCACGCTCAGAAAAGAGTATCAAAACTCATCATCGTGGTTTGGGAGACACAACACTTTTGAAACACATTTCCTAGTTAATAACTATAGAAATGATCCCTGTAAGTATAGTCTTAATCTTCACTGATTAAAACCAGCTCGGGTCAATTCTGACAGTCTGAGTCTGAAAGATGGTGACACAACCTAACAACTGCGATGAGAAACGTTACATCTGAAACAATAGCATTTATAGCCTCAAAAATTAAAAAAAAAAAAAAAAAAAAAAAAAATTATTTGCAGATTGAATAATTCCAGGTGTAAGTTCTCTTTATAAAACGAGAAATACGAAAAAAAAAAAAAAAAAAAAACCCTAAGAAAACTTAAAATTCATTAAGTCTACTATTAACAACTAACAAAAACACTGATCATACTCCTTGCCTTCATACTGCAAAAACACAATAATGAACATAATTAAGAACTATAGAAATAATTTCTGCAGGTATTACTTTAGACTTTATTCACTAACATCAGCTTTGGGTCTGATTCTCACAAACAGATTCACAACCTAACAGCGACAGATAAAGCAACATCTGAAATAACAGCATTTTTAATACTCTTACCAAAAAAAACAAAAAACTGCTGCTTTGAATAAAACCATTTTTTTTTTTTTTTTTTAAATCTTACAACCACATATATCATAATTAAACTCTACTGCTCTGTTTTTAACAATCATAAAACCACTCTGATCATACCCTTTTCTTTCTTACTGCAAAGAAGCAACAAGAAACATTCATCAATGATGTAAAGCTTGTGAAACGAATCATTACTCTACACCCGATTCATGCTCAGAAAAGAGTATCAAAACTCATCATCGTGGTTTGGGAGACATAACACTTTCGAAACACATTTCCTAGTTAATAACTATAGAAACAATCCCTGTAAGTATAGTCTTAATCTTCACTGACTAAAACCAGCTCAGGTCAATTCTGACATTCTGAGTCTGAAAGATGGTGACACAACCTAACAACTGCGATGAGAAAAGTTACATCTGAAACAATAGCATTTATAGCCTCAAAAAAAAAAAAAAAAAAAAAAAAAATTTGCAGATTGAATAATTCCAGGTGTAAGTTCTCTTCATAAAACGAGAAATATGAAAAAAAAAAAAAAACCCTAAGAAAACTTAAAATTCATTAAGTCTACTATTAACAACTAACAAAAACACTGATCATACTCCTTGCCTTCATACTGCAAAAACACAATAAGGAACATAATTAAGAACTATAGAAATGATTTCTGCAGGTATTACTTTAGACTTTGTTCACTAACATCAGCTTTGGGTCTGATTCTCACAGACAGATTCACAACCTAACAGCGACAGATAAAGCTACATCTAAAATAACAGCATTTTTAATACTTTTAACAAAAGAAAAGAAGCGCTGCTTTGAATAAAACCATTTTCTTAAAAATCTTACAAGCATATAATTCATAACTAAACTCTACTGCTCTGTTTTTAACAATCATAAAACCACTCTGATCATACCCTTTTCTTTCTTACTGCAAAGAAGCAACAAGAAACATTCATCAATGATGTAAAGCTTATGAAACGAATCATTACTCTACACCCGATTCATGCTCAGAAAAGAGTATCAAAACTCATCATCGTGGTTTGGGAGACATATCACTTTCGAAACACATTTCCTAGTTAATAACTATAGAAATGATCCCTGTAAGTATAGTCTTAATCTTCACTGACTAAAACCAGCTCGGGTCAATTCTGACAGTCTGAGTCTGAAAGATGGTGACACAACCTAACAACTGCGATGAGAAAAGTTACATCTGAAACAATAGCATTTATAGCCTCAAAAATTAAAAAAAAAAAAAAAAAAAAAATGATTTGCAGATTGAATAATTCCAGGTGTAAGTTCTCTTTATAAAACGAGAAATACGGAAAAAAAAAAAAAAAAAAAAAAAAAAAAAAAAAAAATCCTAAGAAAACTTAAAATTCATTAAGTCTACTATTAACAACTAACAAAAACACTGTTCATACTCCTTGCCTTCATACTGCAAAAACACAATAATGAACATAATTAAGAACTATAGAAATAATTTCTGCAGGTATTATTTTAGACTTTGTTCACTAACATCAGCTTTGGGTCTGATTCTCACAGACAGATTCACAACCTAACAGCGACAGATAAAGCAATATCTGAAATAACAGCATTTTTAATACTCTTACCAAAAAAAAAAAAAAAAGAAAAAACTGCTGCTTTGAATAAAACAATTTTTTTTTTTTTTTTTAAATCTTACAACCACATATATCATAATTAAACTCTACTGCTCTGTTTTTAACAATCATAAAACCACTCTGATCATACCCTTTTCTTTCTTACTGCAAAGAAGCAACAAGAAACATTCATCAATGATGTAAAGCTTATGAAACGAATCATTACTCTACACCCGATTCACGCTCAGAAAAGAGTATCAAAACTCATCATCGTGGTTTGGGAGACACAACACTTTTGAAACACATTTCCTAGTTAATAACTATAGAAATGATTCCTGTAAGTATAGTCTTAATCTTCACTGACTAAAACCAGCTCGGGTCAATTCTGACAGTCTGAGTCTGAAAGATGGTGACACAACCTAACAACTGCGATGAGAAAAGTTACATCTGAAACAATAGCAATTTATAGCCTCAAAAATTAAAAAAAAAAAAAAAAAAAAATGATTTGCAGATTGAATAATTCCAGGTGTAAGTTCTCTTCATAAAACGAGAAATATGAAAAAAAACAAAAATAACCCTAAGAAAACTTAAAATTCATTAAGTCTACTATTAACAACTAACAAAAACACTGATCATACTCCTTACCTTCATACTGCAAAAACACAATAAGAAACATAATTAAGAACTATAGAAATAATTTCTGCAGGTATTACTTTAGACTTTGTTCACTAACATCAGCTTTGGGTCTGATTCTTACAGATAGATTCACAACCTAACAGCGACATTTAAAGCAATATCTGAAATAACAGCATTTTTAATACTCTTACCAAAAAAAAGAAAAAACTGCTGCTTTGAATAAAACCATTTTTTTTTTAAATCTTACAACCACATATATCATAATTAAACTCTACTGCTCTGTTTTTAACAATCATAAAACCACTCTGATCATACCCTTTTCTTTCTTACTGCAAAGAAGCAACAAGAAACATTCATCAATGATGTAAAGCTTATGAAACGAATCATTACTCTACACCCGATTCACGCTCAGAAAAGAGTATCAAAACTCATCATCGTGGTTTGTGAGACATAACACTTTCGAAACACATTTCCTAGTTAATAACTATAGAAATGATCCCTGTAAGTATAGTCTTAATCTTCACTGACTAAAACCAGCTCGGGTCAATTCTGACAGTCTGAGTCTGAAAGATGGTGACACAACCTAACAACTGCGATGAGAAAAGTTACATCTGAAACAATAGCATTTATAGCCTCAAAAATTAAAAAAAAAAAAAAAAAAATGATTTGCAGATTGAATAATTCCAGGTGTAAGTTCTCTTTATAAAACGAGAAATACGAAAAAAAAAAAAAAAAAAAAAAAACCCTAAGAAAACTTAAAATTCATTAAGTCTACTATTAACAGCTAACAAAAACACTGTTCATACTCCTTGCCTTCATACTGCAAAAACACAATAATGAACATAATTAAGAACTATAGAAATAATTTCTGCAGGTATTACTTTAGACTTTGTTCACTAACATCAGCTTTGGGTCTGATTCTCACAGACAGATTCACAACCTAACAGCGACAGATAAAGCAACATCTGAAATAACAGCATTTTTAATACTCTTACCAAAAAAAAAAAAAAAAGAAAAAACTGCTGCTTTGAATAAAACCATTTTTTTTTTTTTTTTAAATCTTACAACCACATATATCATAATTAAACTCTACTGCTCTGTTTTTAACAATCATAAAACCACTCTGATCATACCCTTTTCTTTCTTACTGCAAAGAAGCAACAAGAAACATTCATCAATGATGTAAAGCTTATGAAACGAATCATTACTCTACACCCGATTCACGCTCAGAAAAGAGTATCAAAACTCATCATCGTGGTTTGGGAGACACAACACTTTTGAAACACATTTCCTAGTTAATAACTATAGAAATGATCCCTGTAAGTATAGTCTTAATCTTCACTGATTAAAACCAGCTCGGGTCAATTCTGACAGTCTGAGTCTGAAAGATGGTGACACAACCTAACAACTGCGATGAGAAACGTTACATCTGAAACAATAGCATTTATAGCCTCAAAAATTAAAAAAAAAAAAAAAAAAAAAAAAAAATTATTTGCAGATTGAATAATTCCAGGTGTAAGTTCTCTTTATAAAACGAGAAATACGAAAAAAAAAAAAAAAAAAAAACCCTAAGAAAACTTAAAATTCATTAAGTCTACTATTAACAGCTAACAAAAACACTGTTCATACTCCTTGCCTTCATACTGCAAAAACACAATAATGAACATAATTAAGAACTATAGAAATAATTTCTGCAGGTATTACTTTAGACTTTATTCACTAACATCAGCTTTGGGTCTGATTCTCACAAACAGATTCACAACCTAACAGCGACAGATAAAGCAACATCTGAAATAACAGCATTTTTAATACTCTTACCAAAAAAAACAAAAAACTGCTGCTTTGAATAAAACCATTTTTTTTTTTTTTTTTAAATCTTACAACCACATATATCATAATTAAACTCTACTGCTCTGTTTTTAACAATCATAAAACCACTCTGATCATACCCTTTTCTTTCTTACTGCAAAGAAGCAACAAGAAACATTCATCAATGATGTAAAGCTTGTGAAACGAATCATTACTCTACACCCGATTCATGCTCAGAAAAGAGTATCAAAACTCATCATCGTGGTTTGGGAGACATAACACTTTCGAAACACATTTCCTAGTTAATAACTATAGAAACAATCCCTGTAAGTATAGTCTTAATCTTCACTGACTAAAACCAGCTCAGGTCAATTCTGACATTCTGAGTCTGAAAGATGGTGACACAACCTAACAACTGCGATGAGAAAAGTTACATCTGAAACAATAGCATTTATAGCCTCAAAAAAAAAAAAAAAAAAAAAAAAAAATTTGCAGATTGAATAATTCCAGGTGTAAGTTCTCTTCATAAAACGAGAAATATGAAAAAAAAAAAAAAACCCTAAGAAAACTTAAAATTCATTAAGTCTACTATTAACAACTAACAAAAACACTGATCATACTCCTTGCCTTCATACTGCAAAAACACAATAAGGAACATAATTAAGAACTATAGAAATGATTTCTGCAGGTATTACTTTAGACTTTGTTCACTAACATCAGCTTTGGGTCTGATTCTCACAGACAGATTCACAACCTAACAGCGACAGATAAAGCTACATCTAAAATAACAGCATTTTTAATACTTTTAACAAAAGAAAAGAAGCGCTGCTTTGAATAAAACCATTTTCTTAAAAATCTTACAAGCATATAATTCATAACTAAACTCTACTGCTCTGTTTTTAACAATCATAAAACCACTCTGATCATACCCTTTTCTTTCTTACTGCAAAGAAGCAACAAGAAACATTCATCAATGATGTAAAGCTTATGAAACGAATCATTACTCTACACCCGATTCATGCTCAGAAAAGAGTATCAAAACTCATCATCGTGGTTTGGGAGACATATCACTTTCGAAACACATTTCCTAGTTAATAACTATAGAAATGATCCCTGTAAGTATAGTCTTAATCTTCACTGACTAAAACCAGCTCGGGTCAATTCTGACAGTCTGAGTCTGAAAGATGGTGACACAACCTAACAACTGCGATGAGAAAAGTTACATCTGAAACAATAGCATTTATAGCCTCAAAAATTAAAAAAAAAAAAAAAAAAAAAAATGATTTGCAGATTGAATAATTCCAGGTGTAAGTTCTCTTTATAAAACGAGAAATACGGAAAAAAAAAAAAAAAAAAAAAAAAAAAAAAAAAAAATCCTAAGAAAACTTAAAATTCATTAAGTCTACTATTAACAACTAACAAAAACACTGTTCATACTCCTTGCCTTCATACTGCAAAAACACAATAATGAACATAATTAAGAACTATAGAAATAATTTCTGCAGGTATTATTTTAGACTTTGTTCACTAACATCAGCTTTGGGTCTGATTCTCACAGACAGATTCACAACCTAACAGCGACAGATAAAGCAATATCTGAAATAACAGCATTTTTAATACTCTTACCAAAAAAAAAAAAAAAAGAAAAAACTGCTGCTTTGAATAAAACAATTTTTTTTTTTTTTTTTAAATCTTACAACCACATATATCATAATTAAACTCTACTGCTCTGTTTTTAACAATCATAAAACCACTCTGATCATACCCTTTTCTTTCTTACTGCAAAGAAGCAACAAGAAACATTCATCAATGATGTAAAGCTTATGAAACGAATCATTACTCTACACCCGATTCACGCTCAGAAAAGAGTATCAAAACTCATCATCGTGGTTTGGGAGACACAACACTTTTGAAACACATTTCCTAGTTAATAACTATAGAAATGATTCCTGTAAGTATAGTCTTAATCTTCACTGACTAAAACCAGCTCGGGTCAATTCTGACAGTCTGAGTCTGAAAGATGGTGACACAACCTAACAACTGCGATGAGAAAAGTTACATCTGAAACAATAGCAATTTATAGCCTCAAAAATTAAAAAAAAAAAAAAAAAAAAATGATTTGCAGATTGAATAATTCCAGGTGTAAGTTCTCTTCATAAAACGAGAAATATGAAAAAAAACAAAAATAACCCTAAGAAAACTTAAAATTCATTAAGTCTACTATTAACAACTAACAAAAACACTGATCATACTCCTTACCTTCATACTGCAAAAACACAATAAGAAACATAATTAAGAACTATAGAAATAATTTCTGCAGGTATTACTTTAGACTTTGTTCACTAACATCAGCTTTGGGTCTGATTCTTACAGATAGATTCACAACCTAACAGCGACATTTAAAGCAATATCTGAAATAACAGCATTTTTAATACTCTTACCAAAAAAAAGAAAAAACTGCTGCTTTGAATAAAACCATTTTTTTTTTTAAATCTTACAACCACATATATCATAATTAAACTCTACTGCTCTGTTTTTAACAATCATAAAACCACTCTGATCATACCCTTTTCTTTCTTACTGCAAAGAAGCAACAAGAAACATTCATCAATGATGTAAAGCTTATGAAACGAATCATTACTCTACACCCGATTCACGCTCAGAAAAGAGTATCAAAACTCATCATCGTGGTTTGTGAGACATAACACTTTCGAAACACATTTCCTAGTTAATAACTATAGAAATGATCCCTGTAAGTATAGTCTTAATCTTCACTGACTAAAACCAGCTCGGGTCAATTCTGACAGTCTGAGTCTGAAAGATGGTGACACAACCTAACAACTGCGATGAGAAAAGTTACATCTGAAACAATAGCATTTATAGCCTCAAAAATTAAAAAAAAAAAAAAAAAAATGATTTGCAGATTGAATAATTCCAGGTGTAAGTTCTCTTTATAAAACGAGAAATACGAAAAAAAAAAAAAAAAAAAAAAAACCCTAAGAAAACTTAAAATTCATTAAGTCTACTATTAACAGCTAACAAAAACACTGTTCATACTCCTTGCCTTCATACTGCAAAAACACAATAATGAACATAATTAAGAACTATAGAAATAATTTCTGCAGGTATTACTTTAGACTTTGTTCACTAACATCAGCTTTGGGTCTGATTCTCACAGACAGATTCACAACCTAACAGCGACAGATAAAGCAACATCTGAAATAACAGCATTTTTAATACTCTTACCAAAAAAAAAAAAAAAAGAAAAAACTGCTGCTTTGAATAAAACCATTTTTTTTTTTTTTTTAAATCTTACAACCACATATATCATAATTAAACTCTACTGCTCTGTTTTTAACAATCATAAAACCACTCTGATCATACCCTTTTCTTTCTTACTGCAAAGAAGCAACAAGAAACATTCATCAATGATGTAAAGCTTATGAAACGAATCATTACTCTACACCCGATTCACGCTCAGAAAAGAGTATCAAAACTCATCATCGTGGTTTGGGAGACACAACACTTTTGAAACACATTTCCTAGTTAATAACTATAGAAATGATCCCTGTAAGTATAGTCTTAATCTTCACTGATTAAAACCAGCTCGGGTCAATTCTGACAGTCTGAGTCTGAAAGATGGTGACACAACCTAACAACTGCGATGAGAAACGTTACATCTGAAACAATAGCATTTATAGCCTCAAAAATTAAAAAAAAAAAAAAAAAAAAAAAAAAAAATTATTTGCAGATTGAATAATTCCAGGTGTAAGTTCTCTTTATAAAACGAGAAATACGAAAAAAAAAAAAAAAAAAAAACCCTAAGAAAACTTAAAATTCATTAAGTCTACTATTAACAGCTAACAAAAACACTGTTCATACTCCTTGCCTTCATACTGCAAAAACACAATAATGAACATAATTAAGAACTATAGAAATAATTTCTGCAGGTATTACTTTAGACTTTATTCACTAACATCAGCTTTGGGTCTGATTCTCACAAACAGATTCACAACCTAACAGCGACAGATAAAGCAAAATCTGAAATAACAGCATTTTTAATACTCTTACCAAAAAAAAGAAAAAACTGCTGCTTTGAATAAAACCATTTTTTTTTTTTTTTTTTTTTTTAAATCTTACAACCACATATATCATAATTAAACTCTACTGCTCTGTTTTTAACAATCATAAAACCACTCTGATCATACCCTTTTCTTTCTGCAAAGAAGCAACAAGAAACATTCATCAATGATGTAAAGCTTATGAAACGAATCATTATTTTACACCCGATTCATGCTCAGAAAAGAGTATCAAAACTCATCATCGTGGTTTGGGAAACATAACACTTTCGAAACACATTTCCTAGTTAATAACTATAGAAATAATCCCTGTAAGTATAGTCTTAATCTTCACTGACTAAAACCAGCTAGGGTCAATTCTGACAGTCTGAGTCTGAAAGATGGTGACACAACCTAACAACTGCGATGAGAAAAGTTACATCTGAAACAATAGCAATTTATAGCCTCAAAAATTTAAAAAAAAAAAAAAAAAAAAATGATTTGCAGATTGAATAATTCCAGGTGTAAGTTCTCTTTATAAAACGAGAAATATGAAAAAAAACAAAAATAACCCTAAGAAAACTTAAAATTCATTAAGTCTACTATTAACAACTAACAAAAACACTGATCATACTCCTTGCCTTCATACTGCAAAAACACAATAAGAAACATAATTAAGAACTATAGAAATGATTTCTGCAGGTATTACTTTAGACTTTGTTCACTAACATCAGCTTTGGGTCTGATTCTCACAGACAGATTCACAACCTAACAGCGACAGATAAAGCAACATCTGAAATAACAGCATTTTTAATACTCTTACCAAAAAAAACAAAAAACTGCTGCTTTGAATAAAACCATTTTTTTTTTTTTTTTTTAAATCTTACAACCACATATATCATAATTAAACTCTACTGCTCTGTTTTTAACAATCATAAAACCACTCTGATCATACCCTTTTCTTTCTTACTGCAAAGAAGCAACAAGAAACATTCATCAATGATGTAAAGCTTATGAAACGAATCATTATTTTACACCCGATTCACGTTCAGAAAAGAGTATCAAAACTCATCATCGTGGTTTGGAAGACATGACACTTTCAAAAAAACATTTCCTAGTTAATAACTATAGAAATGATCCCTGTGAGTATAGTCTTAATCTTCACTGACTAAAACCAGCTGTTCTCACACTCTGAGTCTCAAAGACGGTGTTCAGAGGTTACCTGACAACCACACGACACAAAACAGTGTTTAGGAAAGTAACATCTAAAAAGATAGGTATTTTCATAATCACCACCACTTCAAAGATTTGTAACTACAAACAACAAATATTGACTCAACAAATATCGACTCACGTCGGTTCACGCCTGGTGAACACTGTTTCTAGGTTAAAATGAGCTATATTTCCACATTCAGTAGTGCTCACCATTATAATCGATGATTAAAACAACCATCACATTCAAATGGAATTTGTAACATTGTTCTTATTGTTCCGGTTTTATATATACTATAAAAAAGTCAAATACTTTGTTTTTATTGTAGTTACAATATAAATGTACTTATATTATTTTCAAACATGCAGTTACCTATAATACAAGTCAAACAACGCGTGACAAAGCAACCAATCAAGAGAGAGCATATGTATTCCTCAATAAAATAGAAAGAACGTCACATTTTAGACTTTCGAACACAAACATAATGTACAAATACATATTAAAAATAACAGTAAATAAAGAATATACATTTGATTTAATTTAGCATGTGTCTGTAGGGTTTTATCGTTAATTGGTACAGCACTAACAAATGTCCAGAGCGAATCTGCCCTCTCTTTATAAAGTTTCCGACAAGAGTGTGAGCTGTTCACTGTGTTCAGATTTTTATTCATTCAGGTAATTTTTGAATATTTGTTATAACACAGAAAACAGCACTTGCGGTATTCTGAAGACATATGTCCTTAAGGTAAATTTAATAACCAAATACAGCCAGCAGCATGTTTCAAAATGTCACTGATGGAAACTTTTTTCTGAGCAGATTATCTACTTTTTCCTATAAATATGTTTTAAATATACATAGAATACATCAGTGGAGAAATAATATTCTAATATAAGAACCTGTGTGTACAGACTATATGAAGATTATAAGTAACCTATACGTCATTGAGAATCATTGGACACAACAACCTTGAAAACACCAGAAATTTTCACTTTATTGACTTGCATAATATGGAATTTCAAGCCTGTATTTGTTAAGTGCTTGCATTACAGTACAGTCTTAAAAAGCATGCTTAGATTGCCTCAGATGGCAAGTCAATCTTGTACAATCTTTGTACATTCATACCTGTTCAAAAATAAATTGTGTGAGAAAATAACAATTTTAGATTAAGGAAATGTTCATTATTGGGCTTAATGCTACATGAGCTACATAATCTCTTTCAAACCAAGTTTATGATTTTGGTAGCCTATTACCATAAAGTGTTACTGTTTTCACACAGTATGATTCGGTAGCTATTTAAACAATCCTGAAAATGGAAAAAGATAGCTTTGTTTGTAATCGGCATAAAGAAATGTACGGTATGATGCAATATAATATAGTATAAATATAATGAATAAAATGCCATAATGAGTAACTCATATTGCTTAAAACATTTCTATTAAAAATGCATGAAAATGATCTATTTACTTTGCCACAACACCCATGTGCAACTTCAAAACATACAAAAATTGTACCAGCTGAAATTCAGATACACAGTAGAGAGATATGCCATCCTCCAGGTTACATGCAAATTATTAATAGATTAATAGCTGATTACAGAATAAAGTTTGATCATGCAGGCTATGCAGATACTAGAACATGCAGTGCAGAGCGCTGATTGCAGAGACACTATCCCAATCCGAGTTTCCCAAGGTTTCAAAATCAGAAGAGGAGGAGGTAGATTTTATGATGGAATCTCTAACACTGTCTTCTCTCTCAAACATTTCCAGAACAGACAAATCAGTTTCATTCTGAGAAAGAAAAGCCATGTCCCTGATTGTCATTCACCTGGTGCAAAGGAAAATGGAAAAGAGCTAATTAAAGCCTTTACTTTTCAAATATTCACTCATTAAATCAAGATTTTCCTGTACAAAATATATAACATAGACGGTAAGATTGTATACAATACTGTTCAAAAGTATGGGGTCAGAAATTAATACTTTTATTTAGCAAGGATGCATTAAATTGATCAAAAGTTAATGTAATATAATATTTTACAGTGTTACTATTGTACTATTTGTGATCAAATAAATCCAGTCTTCGTAAACATAAGTTTACTTTTATGAAAAACATTTAAAAAAATAAAAATAAGAAAATTCAAGCTCAACTCAAACTTTTCAATGGTAGTGTGTATGTATATACTTATCTGCCAGCCAATTCCTTCTTCAGACATGATCTAAATGAAGTAAAACGCTCTACAGCCTTATAGCCCTGCAGAAAGAAAGACAAAATTTCTATAAAAAATATTAACTTATTTACTATCAACAAACAACTAGCTAAATTACATGGAAAAATATGAACAACAACAACAACAACAACAAACTCTGATAGTACATTATCAGAAGAAAATGTTGCAATTAGAAGCAGTCCTAATAATAATGATAAAAACCCTAAAGAAAGCTATAGGTTTCATTGTACAGATATAGCCACTTAACACTAGGTGGCGCTATAGTTGCAGTGATACTGTCCTTACCTCTCACAATTACCTCTCACAATTACATTCGAATGCTTGTAATAACTGATGTTAAAGATGATGCACCATTCTTTCCCCTACACCCCTCTCTTACCCTGCCTCCACGGTGCAGCCGGTCCTTCATGATACCAATGAACTCTTTGTAACTGAGCTGATCATCATGATCCACATCAAATATCTTGAAGATGGTGTTAACGAGGTGACGGGTCAGCTTAAGGCCTGTTGCAACATACACTGCCCGAGCAAATTCATCTGGAAGACAGAGATGCATTCAGATAGTGAATTTGCTCCACAAATTTAATGTAACAGGATCAGCTCATTTTTATTTTATTTTCTTATAGTATTTTGAGTATACAGTGGCAGGTCCAAAGTATTTCACCTTGTCCAATGGAACGACAGGCAAAGTTGTACATCTGCATGGCAATGGCGAAGTCTTCGAGGTTATTGAGGAACTGGAAGAAAGACCTGAACTCTTCAAAGGTGATGCCCTGATCATGAAAGAAAAGAGCAAAAAGACACAGGGGCAAAAGAAATCTTTTAATCGGAGACATCCAATCTAACAGACAGAGCTGCCATATTACATTCCATTCCATTTCTGTGAGCGACATGACATCACACAAAATCCACAATTCGCATTTCATATCCAAGCGAATCTGTATTGAACAGACGAATGCAATGATGGACAAAAAGAAATCAACATTTTGATATATGCAAAAGAAATCAGACGCTGTGTCACTCATGCTTGTTTGTTGATGCCTGTTCTGCTCTTTGTGCTCTGCCACACTGCTCACAATGATACATGCGGCGATGAAAGGCATGAGTCATTTTACAGCACAATGTCATAAAATTGTCAGCCTGTCTATATGCGAAGAAGCGAAAACAAACAGCATTACATCATAGACTGGAATCAAAGAGATAACTTGCAATTTGACTGACAACAGAACACCAAGAATGTCTTAAAAACAGCTCAAAACTTTGGGGTCTTTTTATGTTTTAAAAAGAAGTCTCGTACTCACCAAGGCTGAATTTATTTAGTCAAAAATAGCATTATTTTGAAATATTATTACAATTCAAAATACCCATTTTTATATTTATTTGAATATATTTTAAAATTAAATTAGATTTTTTTATGTGATGGCAAAGCTGAATTTCCTGCAGTCATAACTCCAGTCTTCAGTGTCACATGATCCTTTAGAAATCATTCCGATATGCTGATTTGATGCTGTGGAAACATTTTCTATTATCATCAGTGTTGAAACCAGTTGTGCTGTTTAATATTTGAATTGAAAGAAATGTTTGAAACAATGCAAAAGTCTTTAATCAGTTCGATCATTTAAACGTGCCCTTAATGAATAAAAGGGGGAAAAAAAACTTGAACCCAAATTTTTGAAAAGTAGTTTACCGGTAATGTACACACAAACATTATATTTGTGTCTTCATTTACTCACCCTCATGTTGTTCAAACCCTGCATTTCTTTCTTCTGCGAAACACATTTCGAAGAACTTTATATTTTTTATAACATTTGACAAAACTTGGACAAAAGCACCCAAGATATTTTCCAAAATATCTTCTCTCATGTTCCACAGAAGAAAGAAAATGATACAAGTATGTCATTAGGGTGAGTAAATGATGACAGGAATTTAAATTTTAGAATTGAATGCATAGAATACTGCAGCATATTGTCCTGCCTGTCAAAATGAAATCTATGATTATATCTTTCCCCTGAGGGTGTCAGTGTGTATTAACACAGATCTGCTTTTTGGTTGTAGAAAAAAGATAAAGGGTAATGAGGTAGAAAATACCTTAAACACAGGAAAGGCTTGTCACAGCCATGGTAATCCACATAAACCTCTCTGGTGAGTATTTAACATAGTTCTAGTTACACATTAGGCTTAACTGTTGAGTAGGTTAGATGTTTAAAGCTGGATTTTGTTGGACTGAGTTCAGGACTTGGCACTCTGGTGGAAAACCATAAAATGCCATAAAAGTGAGTTTAGGGTCTATTCCGTGGGAATTTGAGAGGAGGGTGAAGTCATTCTAGCCAAATGTACAAACTGCTCAAAGGGGCCCCAAAACCTGATACCCTCAACACAAACAGATCCCTCAGATAGGACTGGCAAAGAGCTAAAAGAGAGCAGTCAGGCATGGAGAAACCTACATCAGGTGACCCTCTATAGATGGACAGCATGACAATCTGTATTCAAACACAAACTTTGCCCCAAGCACATACGCACCCCACACCCACACAAATACAGTGGGCGAAAAAATATTTGGACACTTCACTTATAAATGAAGAAATTTCATTATAAATATTATAGATAGATATATAGATAGGTAGACAGACAGCCAGGTACTGTAGGTAGAGACAAGTTGGTAGGCAGGTAGAGAAGTAGACAAGTAAGTAGGTTGACAGGTAAGAAGGGTAGGTAGGTAGACAGGGTGGTATGGTAAGTATGTAGACAGGCAGGCAGGAAGATAAACAGACAGGTAAATAGGTAGACAGGTATATTGGTAGGGTAGGCATGTAAAGAGGTAGACAAGTAGGTCGACACATAGGTAGATAGACAAGTAGGTAGGTAGCCTGGTAGACAGGTAGGCAGGGTAGGTAGGTAGATGGGCAGGTAGACAATAGGTAGACAGGTAGGGAGGTAGGGTAAGTATATAGACGGGTAGGTAGGTAGTGAGGTAGACAAATACATCAACATGTAGCTAGACAGACAAATAGTAGACAGGTAGCCTGGTAAACAGGTAGATAGTCTAGTACACAGGTAGATAGGTAGGGTAGGTATATAGACAGACAGGTAGATAGATAGATAGATAGATAGATAGATAGATAGATAGATAGATAGATAGATAGATAGATAGATAGATAGATAGATAGATAGATAGATAGATAGTTTAAGTGTGGATGAAGCAACCAAATACTTTTTGGGGCCACTGTATATTTCAATAAAATTTAAACTCAAGAAATAATTGAAAGCTCTCACAAACAAGATAACCTTAGCTGGTTGAAAGTAAAGGGAATTTACTTTCTTGAACATGTGCCACAAAATCAAAGAGAGGGAAAACAACTGAAACACAAAATAAAAGACAAATCCAAACAAAACACGATCTGATCAAGAGCTGCGGGACGACGAATCATTCTGGCAGGGACAAACCTCTGCTTTCTTCCAGTGTGTGATAAACAGGGATAACAGAGAGAATACAGGACGTTTTTGTACACTGTAATAGAGCTGAAACTTACCCTGCATCTTGTTTGCACCTAAGACCTTCTTATATTACACCATTACTATATAGCAAATGCATCATTACTACAGCAATCAGTATAGATATACTGGATACTGATGAGAATATCTGGAAAAAAAAACAGGGATCAGGTTTCTTCTGACAGTCATTAAAGATTGGATTAAAATGCAGTTTGAACGGAGCCTTTTTTTTTTTTTTTTTAAAGAATTAATACAGGGGCATAGTATAGTACACCGAATAAATAAAAAATAGACAACAAAGAGACACAATATAACATCTGCATTAAAGAAATAGTTTTTTACATTATAGAAATAGTAAAAATAATAATAATTTTCCGCATATTTTTATTTGTGAGTTAACTATTCCTTTAAAACAACTGGGCCTGGGAAAAGACCAGATCCACTTTACTACAATGTGTGAGTTTGACACTCGCTTCTTAAATAAACATGGTAATAAGAAAGATGGCCATCTGCAAGATGAAAAGGTTTAGTCACTTAGTTGTAGAGAGGTGAGAACAGAGAGACTATAAGATTAAACTGCAGTTTACATGCAAGTGTCCCACACTCACTATGGTGAATGAGCACTCGAGGTGTGGAAATGTGTGTATTTTTGGGCTGAATAAGAGAACTTTATACATGCATAGAACAACTAGAACAAAAATTAATTTGTAGTTGTATTTTTAATATACAATTTCCAAGTGTTGAACCATGAAATGCTGTTGGGAGGAGAAGTAACATGTTGGGTGAAAGTGTGAGCAAGGGGGAGGTGGTCGTCACAGTTGTCCTACACCTTCCTTTCAGATGAAGTTAGAGGCCAGGTGACGTTACTCATTACCTTCTCATCAGGTATGCACTGCCGCACATTCTCCAGATAGCTGCGGATATCTTCTACGTTAGTGTAGCGCAGCAAGATTCGTGCAAAGTCCTCCTCGCTGATGGTGGTCATGCCTTTGGAATAGGTTAGGAACTCAATCTCCAACATCTCAGTTTGCAGATTATCCATAAATCTGAAAAAGAAATGATCGCAATAAGAGTCAGAGTCAGTTTGCAGCCTTAGTGAGCATAAGAGATGTTTTTAAAAACTTTTTTGTCATTTTATCATGCCACATCCTGTTAGGACAAGCTGTTAACTGACTTCAACATCTCCTTCTACCTGCTTGATGGACATTAGTTCTCATGCATCCATCTTTGCCAAGTGGAGATGAATTAGTGGCATGTTTTAAGAGCTTTTTTCAACTCAAGTTTTCATACCTGTAGAAGTCGTCAAACGTTAGCTCCGCCTTCCCCTTCTTGCCAAAGAAGTGCACAAGCAGAGTGGTGTCAATCATCATGTTCTCATCGGCACGCTGCGATTGGTGAGGAGTGGCAGCAAAGAGAGCAAAACGAGAAAGAAGAAACTATGACAAAAATCCTTCTGTCTCTGGAATAAGAAATCAGTCCATCATAGGCTTGCTGAGCCATTCAGAGTACCAGCCATCCAGCCCTTAAAAGTGTGCATCCGTTTATCATTTTTCCCCTGAGCCTACATGGGACATGTTCTGAGAAGACGTGCAGATCTTTATACCATAAGTGGGTGAGAATGGCATAAAGATTGTATATTAGACTAAAACAAAAAGAGCAATGATACACAGAAATGCACACAAACATGCCAGTTGTGTACATATAGACCCCCTGTATACATCTGGTATATTCAATTAGCACTGAATGTGTTTTTCAAAAATCACTTGTAAGGATCGGACGTTAATACCAGATGTAAACAGTGAAGATACAGGACACCAAGACATGACAACAAAAGCAAAGACGCACAAAGCATCCATATCGCATGCATTTCTGCAGCAAACTTTCACACAGCGTATCTGCAAGAGATTTGTGAAAGAAATGCACACGTGAGCAAATTCCACCTTTCCTTCTCTAGATACAATCTTCAGTTTGTTTAAACACCTTAACTCTAAAGTTAAAGATCAATTTGAGCTATCTTGTAAGTATCATGAATCCTTTTTATCAAGTGGAGCTCAGGAAAAGGCTGTTGTTCATTCACCAGTAAAAAAAAAAAAAACAGTGGGCAGTGGCACGGCATCCAAAAACCTGGAAGATGGTGGCCGAAAGGTGCAAATCCAGGTTGTTGTTTCTTTTCTTTTCTACCCATGCTTCACCCTCATCTGCAAGAAGAGCCTATCATGCTTAAACAAGGTACAACCAGGCATAAACACTAAACAGCACTTCTCATGGCTACAGGCCTCTGTGAAATAAAGCGGGCCAGAATGCAAGTCCATGCTGTACCTCTAGCTTAAAATCCTATCCATGGAAATACAACCAGTGGGTAGTTATAAAGAGAAAAACAATGATTCTTTTACACTAGCCAGATAGATTCAGTGTCATAGAGGTTTGGTATTTTATCAACATAATATTAAAATAGCACAAAATTGTAAAACGGTGACTGTAAAACAGGGTGAAAAGGTTAACTTCTGATCCCAAGAGTATGGAAGTCTGTTTCCAGAATAGAATACAATACAATACAATACAATAGAATGACCATAATTGTGAAATAACGCTTAAAATAAAAAAGTCCCAATTGTGAGAAATATAACAACAACAATTGTGATAAATAAAGCAAATACCTTTTTATTCATTCATTAACAGCATTCCATACAAGAGACTGTTCCAAAAGCATTGTAGGAATGTTCTCAACTCAGAAACTGTTCCAAAAGAGTAAGTTAAAAATATACAAGTATGCTGTCTTCTAAGATACCTTGTTTTAGCTAAATTCAAAGGCAGCATCATATACAGCCCAATACACTGCAGCTTCTCCAAGTCGAATGTTGAAAGGAAATTTAGCAGATTCTTAATATACATATTTCATTCAATACTGACAAAATCAGCAATTCCACCTAATTAAAACACACTATTTCACTCAATATTTGACTGTGCTATTCATTTTTGTACATATTCACAACATTGCAGCTCTGTTGGAAACAACTGTAAGTGTAAGGTGAGGAGCATTATTAGTGTGATGCATGTATAAATGACCCTTAACAGTTGCTACTTGCTACTTAAGAAGGCTCTACATTTTTTTTCAGTGTAGATTAAATATATACGTTTGCAAATGTTAGATTTGGTAGAATATTCTAGCTAAATATATTTATTTTATATACTAAATACAATACTGGAAAAAAAAAATGAACTAAAACTATAACTGAAATAAAAATAAATTACTAGCAAAGACTTTTTTTTTTCAGTGTAACTTAAATAAATATCCGCAAATGTTAAATTTAGTAGGTTCTATTCTAACTTTAGATCTGTAAAATGTTTTCTGGGATCTGGTATGGCTCAAATACAAATTTCAATTTCAATTTTTTTTTTATTGGTATCTTTGTTCATGTGTTTTCGTATTCACCCCCATTACTTTGCCCATTGGCGGTCATAAATATGGCAGATGAGCAGAAACGTCATGTGACAGAAACGGATTAATAAACAAATCTCTCTTTTATCTAAAACATTTACAGCTGTTTTTCTCATTTCACAATTTCATCATCAATCTGCTGGAAGAGTGACATCACAACACTGTGGTTACAGGAAACCATTAATGTGAGGTCATCATTCTATGTAACACCACAGCCAGGCCCACAGTGTGACTTAGACACTGCCTGAAGCGTTTTACTCTTTGATCTAAAAACTGCGGTGAAAACAGTGATTACGGCTGTCGACTTCTAAGATGAGTAACCTCAATCACACTTCCACACATGCTAGCATGCGCCCTTTAGCCCACAAACACACAATGTCTGGTACCCTGCAGTTGTCAACTCAGACAAACAGACCTGTCTAACTGCTGTGTCATCTGAGGAAGCCAAGCTGAAATTACCCTTTCATTGTGAATAACAGACTAAGTAAATACAGGGCATCTGCACACAGCTCTCCACAATCATTAAACTACTGCTTCCTACAGACGCCCTCTATTAGCCATTAGAACACAAACACACCATCAGGTTGAGCAGACATATTCTGACATATTCAGTGTACAAACAAAGGCCTTTAATGTGCCTGCCTGCTGAGAGCACTTACGATATTATGCTATTATTCGCAGTCGGTTCAACACAAAGATTGTAAACGCAAAATGCCAGAAAAACAACTAAACACAGACATCGATATGACATTATAAAAACAATTGATGAAGCATTAACAAAGTTAGCAATTCTCTACAAAATTCTCTGTATAAAAATCATGTTAAATGTGAAATCGAAACCTAAACCTACACACACACGTTTGTTTCTGTGAATTGTGGGGACTTTCCATAGACTTCTATTACTTTTACACTGACCAAACGATATTTTCTATCCCCTAACCCTAAACCTACCCCTTACAGAAAACCTGTTTGCATTGTTACACTTACAGACAGACATCATTTACTATTTTTAATATTTCTTTTCCCACAATGTCAAAAATTACTGGTATTACTATCCTTGTGGGGACATTTGGTCCCCATAATGTGATAAATACCAGGTACACACACACACACACACACACACACACACACATATAAATGATCAGAGCACATAATAAAATAAATACTAAACTAAAATTGAAATGCAAACAGGTTAGTTCGAAATAACTAAATAAAAACAATATATAAAAAAGTATATAAATAATACTAAAATAACACTGATAAATATACATACATACATAAGGTTTTTAATATTTAAATTTAAAACATCCCAATAGAGTTTTTATTTTTTAATCTGAGTTTTTGGAAAATACATTTCCATTCTTATAATTAAAAAAATAAGACATTCACTGAAAATCAACAAAAGTATCTTGTTTTAGGATGTTTATGCGTTTTTACTGAAAAACAAGGCAAAAATACTGAATGGTTGATTGATTGATTGATTTTTGGAGTGAAGCATCAAAAACAGATTTACTAGAATATCAACAGTTGATAAAATACATAAAAAAGAGGGATGAAAAAACTAATAAAAATAAAAGGATATTCATAGGTCATTAAATGAGAATGATGTTATACGGTTGGGATGCTAAAACAGGAAGGGGGAATGACAGTTACGATGTACCTTTTCCAGGTGAGAGCATCGTGTTAGGGATGGCTAGGGACAAATAAAAACATGGGATGAGACTGGAGGACAGAGGGCTACGGCTGTACCTCTGCCAGGTCAGAAAACAGGGCTTGGCTCGCGCCACGTCTCAGCATGTCCCAGTAGCTCCTGGGCACAAACTCCTGACTCTCTTTTTTTAGCACCTGCAGAGGGGTTAGCATGAGATGGAAAGCTGTTATCATGTTAGCTTCGACAGACATGGTTAATAAGAGGATGTGTCAGGTGGTCTCTCAGTCCTTTTCTCAATCATGAAAGATATATTGCAAATTTATCAACCTAAACCAATTAAATATACTGTATGAAAGATTAATATGAAGATTGGGAGAGGGGACTTGTTGATGTTAGCCAAATACTAATTGTATGTGGTTATATGATGTGAGTGATCAATAATTATAAAAAAATCTGGGAGATTAACCAAGATTGATAGGTTTTATCAGCATATGTCAATATATCAGGTACAGAATCTTCTGTGAAATGGCTCATGTGTGTCATCATTCACTCACAGTATTCAGTTTACACCACAACACAAAATCTTGATTATGATTGGTTCAGTCTATGAATATTTTCAGGTTTGTTTTTAGATGCATATCACTTCACCATGTTCTTTCCAGACACTTTTGAACTAATAACAGTGGCCCAGACTTAAGCAATATACTGGCACAAGAAAGGGTTTTTTGGGGAGATAATTTTTTTTTTTTTTTTTGTGATAAACAAACAGAGTAACCATGACGTAAGCAGAATAACTGATTCTGAACTGTTGCGTAATTGAAAATGACTAAATATGCACTTCACAACATGACAGCATGTGCATTCAATAATTCAATGATTTATCATCAGTTTTATTTATATAGAGGCTGAGAGACTAATAGTGACACATCAAGTTAAGGAAAACAGGAAATATATTTCTCTCATCAGTCCTGTGCTGCAAGGAGCCACTTTAATAGACGATGGAGACCCTTGTCTTTCACTCTGTCACTCTCTGGGATTCACAGATATACAAAAGTGGCTTTATCCAAACATCACAGAACTGGAAAAATGATCACCAGCTCAGGAGGGCTTTCATGGAAACTCTTGTATAGATGTTTGTGTTTGTACTTGATCTAAACATGTGAAAGTGGATGCTTTTGTTTTTGTGAGGACAGAATTGTCCATTATTAATAAAAATAAATAAATAAATAAATTTTGTAAAAATGTTTTGTGTGTTAGTCTATAGTAATTAGAATGAACTTTATTTAAAAATAAAATACATTTTTAGTATGTACTCATTTATATTTTCTGTTGTTTGCAGTGTCATCAACCAATGCATTTATTTAATCAAAAAATACAGTAAAAACAGTAACATAGTAAAATATTATTTATTACAATTAAAAAAAAACTGCTTTCTATTTTATTCTATTTTAAATATCATATATTACTGTGATGGCAAAGCTGAATTTTCAGCAGCTATTAGTCCATTACTACAGTCTTCTATTATTAGTCTTCAGTGCCACATGATTGTGCTTTGTGTAATACCTTATTATATGATTATTCGATGAATATAAAGTTCAAAAGAACAGCATTTATTTGAATTAGAAATATTTTGGAACATTATAAATCTTATGTCTTCACTTGCACATTTAATCAATTTAATGCATACATGCTGAATAAAATATTAATCAATTATTTTAAAATCTTATTGACTTCACACTGAATGGTAGTGTATATAATGATAGCATACATCCATTGATGTGGTCTTGAAAGAGTTGAGAAAAAAAATGTTTGCGTTCATATTGAAATCTCTGACTTTTTAAATGTCCCTTTAATCTCATTGTTGTATAGAAGAAACACCCTCAACATCTCATTTGAGAGATGTAATGTAAGTGATTTAATAAGTGAAAGACTCCAGAGCTGGCTCAATAGAAAACACATTTTACCCCAACAACTCCACCTACTCTTACCCAGACCTGTTCTTTATAGCCCACTGATGAAGTTTGTAACTGACACGTTGTGGTTAAAGAAACTAAAATCAATAAGGATCAAATTAGACTGATTGTGGCAAAACACCCACATGCTCTCTGACCTCTGAGGTCCACTCCACCTCCCTCCACATTTTCATTCAGTCATCTGCAGATCTCTCTCATTCTCCCATCATTCCTGCCATGATTTCAAGATTCACACAGAGGTTATAGTTCACAGGTCAGAGGGCCGGGGGTGATACATACGCTGTTTACGGGGGCAACCTGATATCCATAGAGCTGCATACTCTACACAGAGACGAGAGGAGAGGTCACAGCATGCGGAAGAGGAAAGGAAGGAGAGAACGACATAAGAAGAGATGGACAAAGACAGGTTAAACATGCAAAGAATAGAAAGTGGTTTAACCACAGGACAGTTGGCACACTTTCACAAGCTTCCAAGAGGGGATGACGCAACTGGCTCCCTCTCAGACAGCCCTTGAGAAACTGGACATGTGAATAAGATAAGAAGGGTTATGCATCCGGGACAGGCAAAACAAATACAGATATAAGTCTAGAGGAAGTTTACAGTGGATGGCCAAATGTACTCAGATGTTTTTAGGATATATATATATATATATATATATATGGGGGATTTTGAGCATCCCATATATAACTAGGCTTGTTCATTTTCTGAAGATAATGTGAATGGTGCTTGCCTGTGCAAAACTCGCAGTTATGATTCTAGGCTGTTGTGGTTTATTGTCAAGGCATGGTTTTGCAGTTGTTAAGGTGTTCTAGCGCTAGGGTGTTGACAAAATATGGCTCAGGTCCATTGTTCAATGGCCATCAATGGGATTTTTAACCCAATTTGTCATCTGGCTAAAGCAGAAAATTTTATTTCTGATCAAAAATAATAAATAGGGATGCACTACACACATACACTTGTTTCACTATCCTTGTGGGGACTTCCATAGGCGTAATGGTTTTTCTACTGTACAGACCGTATATTCTATTGCCCTACACCAACCCTACAACTAAACTTAGCCCTCACGGGAGACTTTTTGCATTTTTAGATTTTCAAAATATATATTTTTTTTTAGAAACTTCATTCTGTGTGATTTATAAGCTTCTTTACCCATGGGGACCTCAATTTAGGTCCCCACCGTGACACGAGTCCCCATGAGTCTGTGTGTATTCAGGTTTAAGTCCCCACCTGAATAGAAAAACGGGTACACACACACACACACACACTAGAGTTTAAAGGTTTGGGGGCAGTATGTTTTTTTATTATGTTTTTTTTTTTTGGAAGAAGGTCTTATGGTCACCAAGGCTGTATTTGATCAAAAGTACATTAGTACATTTAAAAAATAAATACTGTGAAATTTTAGCACAATAACCACTTTCTATTTTATTATATTTTAATGTATTTATTTATTATTTAATTTTATTTATTATTATTTAATGTATTATTCACATGATCCTTCAGAAATCCTTCTAATATGCTGAAGAAACATTGCTTTTCAATGTTGAAAATATTTAACAAAAAAATCGTAACAATATAAATGACTTTCCTGTCACTTTTGATCAAATTATGTACTTGTGGAGTAACAGTATTCATTTCTTAAAAAAAAAAAAAAAAAAAAAAAAAAAAAAAACCCTGACCCCTAAACTTTACATTTTATATCAGTGCATCCCTATATATAACACAACTCCTCTTCAACAGCCAAAGTTTAATACTTAGGTTAGGGTTATATCACTAACCCCAGGTATAAGCAAAACAAATACTTATGCAAACACCACTAATTACATGTTACAGTACCACTATCTCACTCCAAGCTCTTTCAAAGAGCTCTGAATCCAGTGAGTGTGAATGGATGTCACTTCTTCTACATCTTATGCAGAACATGATATAATTTAGTAATGATGTGTTGAAAGACTTTTACACAAAGTATATATGATCTCTTTACAATACCTCTGATTAAGTTTTCACAAAATGGCAACACTTTTATCCCTCAGTCATCTGACAAACAAGCATCTTAATCCCACTGTTAGGTTTGATTAATATGACCTTAATCACTGGCTCATTGTACATTTGCAGCATTTAAAATAACACTAGAAATATTGTGCCCCATGTCAAGTTTGCCTGATATTGGTTGCCATGGGACAAAACATAAATAAACATTATCATGTCATGAAAAAATATTCATTTCCAATTACACAGAAGAATAACAAAATAGAGATCATTTTAAATAAGAATCCCCAATCACACTGAACAAAAGACAGAGAAAGTTGTAAATGGAGAAACATAGAGGCTGTATTCCAAGTTAATGCCGTAAACTCTCTGAACCCTGTTTATCTCATGAAATCCTCTTGTTTTCATGGCTCTGAAGAAACAGCTTATGGGAGATAGTAGCAACCCCTAAAACTCATTTTGGATTTTGGATCAAACTCTTATCCAGTACTTACCGACTGTTTGGACAATATTGATCATTACTGATTTGGCATAACAAACTACAAGCTTTATAAACTCAGATACAATAACTGTAGCTTTAAAAATAACCTTTGTGACAAAATTAATATGCAACAGAGATACTGTCCACACCTAATTAGTAATTAAATATACTGTTTATGACACTTTCTACAAACAGAAAACAAAATAGTGTATGAACCCCTATTTTTTTCCCCCCTGACACAGTGTTGGGTGTAACTAGTTACTAAGTAATTAGTTACTGTAATTTAATTACTTTTCCCTTGAAAAAGTAAAGTAAGGGATTACTCTTTTTCAGTAATTTAATTACAGTTACTTCTTGAACCAAATACTATAGACTGTAGAACATTTATATGTACATAATACAATAGTGGATTTAACATCAAAATTTAAAGTCTAACCTTAAAATGCATGCTTTTTATGTACCCTTCTCACTTTAAATACTTTGGTGAGTTAATAAGAATATTGGTAACACTTTAGTGTCCAATTCTCACTATTAACTAGTTGGTTATTAGCATGAATATTACTGGGATATTGGCTGTTTATTATCACTTAAAAAGCACATATTAATGTCTTATTCTGCAAGAGCTTATTCTAAATCCTTAAACCTACCCAATTCCTTAACAACTACATTATTAAGTATTAATAAACAGTAATTAGGAGTATACTGAGGCAAAAGTCATTGTTAATAGTTAGTACATAGTGAGTGTGACCCGAATAATGTATGTAGTTATTTGTTATTTATTTGAAAGAATTAAAAGAAACGTTTCATGTTTATCCTTGTATCATTAACTTGTCGCGATTGATATAGGATTTAGAAAGTTATTAGTAATAAGTAATTAAATACTTTTTGGAGAGAGTAATTAGTACAGTAATCTAATTACACTGTTGAAGATGTAATTAGTAACTAGTAATTAATTACTTTTTTAGAGTAACTTACCCAACACTGCCCTGACAAATGGTTGAGTGACAGGAGAAAAAAATCATCAGAAATGTTGACCATCAAGCTCAAGAGGTTTATGTTCTATGAGAAAAGTATTTTGGATACTTCTAAATAATTTTTGATTTGTGTGATTTAATTTTTTTCTTAAATGTACAAATTTGTAAAATACAGGATTATAATTTTAAATTTACAATTTGGGAGAACTAGGACTGAAAAACAGATTACAATATTGTTATAAATAAAGATCCTGATATCAACTTACCAGTTGAGCAGATTTTTCAGCATCTCCCTTTCTTCCTTTTTTCTCATTTTTCTTTCGGAAGATTTCTTGCAACTATAAAAAGAAACAGAGAAGAGAAAATGAAGAAAATAAATAATGATAAGCCAAATAATTATTTTTAAAAACAAACATAAAAGGCCTAGAATCAACAATTTATCAACTCACCACGAGAAATTCCCGTTTATCCACCATCTGGTTACCGTCAGCATCAAACATGTTAAAAGCAATCTTAAAGCCTGCATGAGGCTCTAAAGAATAGATGCGAAAAGAATGTATTATAAGTTGTAGTACAAATGCAATAAAACAATACAATGTATAAATGTATTTGCTCATTAAGCACTGCAAATTTTGCAGTCAATCTGATAAACCACTATTAAACATTAAGCCACTAGGTGGCTAAAGCAATGATCAGATCAGAGGTGAGGCACACATTTCTAAGAACCTGTTATCACCCCAAGAACTTGCAATACACTTTTGCTTTCACCACTTTTCCTTTCATCACTCTCTTGTGTGTTTGAACCCGTCAAGAGCCACATGTCTTCACTTTGTTATGCTGCCTAAGCAACAGCAGAAGAGAACATGTTAGGCAGCATGTTTCTGTGTTACAGTTACTTTAAGACACTAGCTTAGTCAAACGGCCATAGACAACTCTGTATAAAAGGAAAATCATAAATTACTTAAAATCTCAGTTATTCCTCCTAAATAGTGAATGGAAGACTTTTGCTGAAGTCTCCTACTTCACAGACATTTTATCTTGAGATAAAGAGTTATCTCACACATGAATGTTTCAGAAGAAATCTCAACAATGTAACAAACTGTGCTTCTTGGCACAAAATTTGCCAAGATTCCAAAGTCTGTGATTTTATTGAACTCGTATTTCTCACAAATTCTTCCATCTCTAAATTATCTGGGCTATGCTATCCACATTCATTCATATCTCTATCAGTTAGTGTAATGTAACATTGGTCTCATTTGTGTCTAGATTACAAATGTGTATGGCACTTCATATATGCACAAGGATAAATGTATACTTTTGATCCTGTAGGTGATCAACATTTCTTTTATTTTTTGTTTACTTTTAAATTAATTCTTTTGATTTCAAAAATGCAAATACTTTACCCATTTTGTGAACTTGTAAACTTTTTGGGTACTATGTCAATTCAAGAATACTCTTTAAAATATGCAAATATATGTATTTATATTTCTTCCAAATAATTTTCTGAGAAACATTTGAGATTAGAGAAAAAGCATATGAACTTCACATGTGAAAAACATTTGAAACTCCCATGAAATGTGGTTTTGGAACATTTTCATGGTAAAAATGTGTGAAACCCATGTTCACGTGTGTTTCACATATATTTCACATGTGATTTTAACATTTATTATTGCACATGTGCAGTTCATGTGCTTTTTCTGTAAAGGATTTAAATAAAATATAACACAGAACTCAGTCTCCTGAGATTTAAATGAGCAACCTCTGAGCAGCAAAATCTTCCTTTGCCCTGAAATCTGAAACTTTAAATGTGCAGTGAGTAAAATGTGGCTTTAGAGAAACTTTTTTTGGTGAGGGTGAGAGTCTGGGTGGGCCTTGTCTGAGGTCTAAGCCACACTACAGACGTAAAACATCCATGGACCAGAACGATCTTTGATTCATGTTTAAAATAGGATACATGCATAGTGTGCTGATTTCAAAAAAGAGGGGCACAAAAAATAAAGCATGAGATAAGAATGAAAGGTTAAGGGAAGGAGACAGAGAGAGAAAAGATGGAGAGATAGAGGTCATACTCACTTGTCAGAATGCAGAGCAGAAAGAGATACTCCGTGTAAGCGATGATGCCTGAAAAAGGATATCAAAGGGTCACATCCATTCTGCTAATGTACAGTAACACACTAACAACCTACAAATGGTCTCGTCTTCCCTTTTTATAATCTCTCCTGTTTCTTTTACTCTTTGTCTAAACTGAAAACTCAGGAGGCGGCTCATCTGAAGCTTGGGTTAAAATGTTTACTGATTTTCAAAGCTAGGGGCCTCCAGAAATAGATGGAGTCACATACCCTTTTCCCTTCTTGTCCTGCTCCAAAAAAAGGACAAGTAATCCCTCCTTTCATGATGATAACATCTAAAAAGGTGCCTCTCGGCTAAAGTGGCCGTCTACATTTAGGCATTATTTGCCCCACGTTTGGCCCACACACCGAAGCTGAAGACTTTGACACTGTGAGTGACCACCATGGAGGCGGAGGCTGTGTTCAAAGGCTTCTGTTTGGATAAGGGTGTGCATCCGTCAGGACTGGGAGATGTGCCCCATTTAGACAGGGAACTGTCCCTGCTTTTGTTAGACTCGTGAGAAAAGTGTCAAAGAGGAATACGAAGGAAAGAGAGAGTGAGAGTCAAAAGAAAAGCCAAAAAGAGACAAAGCGAGGTGGGCTGATGGAAAGATGGAAGTTCTGTTATGTAAAGGCACTGGGAGAGGGCATGGAGAAGGGATACGTTTTCCTACACCTCCATTGGAATTGTTCCTCTCCACAGCTTCTGTGTGAAGGGGGACATGGAGACAGTAGCAGGCATAGAGATAGTTCAGGGTGAGTGGACTGAGTGTTACGGGACACTGCCTGTGCGCCTTCGGGAGGAAAACCCGACACTGAAAATTCAACCCAACACCCGCGGTCTCACACACTCACTCAAGCAATACAGAGGCATTCAAAGTCCACTGAGCAAGACAACTCGAGCCAGAAGAGACAATCAGATTGGAAAATTTGGGTATAATTTAGTTATTTTCTGATAATCTTCTCCTCTCTCAAATCTCACTTGCCCTCATTTGAAACTCTGACATCTCTTATTGTGCTTCATGGAAAAAAGTAAATAAAACAGGTTTAATAATGACATTAAAGATGAACAAATCTTCATTTTTAGGCAACTGTTGCTTTAAAATCCACTGTGAATTCTGTGGCTTGATGTTAGAGTTGAAGACTCGGGGTCAAAGGTTATCACTGGCGATCTAAAACAAATTTGAAAGTCATTAATAGATGTCTAAAAGCTGCTTTAAACTGGTAAAACACGGCTTTTTAGCTGCAGACATGTTGTTAATGTTTACACGGTGCTTACAAATGTAGTAAATCTTTGTTTTGAGCAGGGCCCCTTAAATGAAGAGGCGCTGTTTTACATTCCATTCATTCCTTTTCAATACGGTCTCAATACTAAGTCTGTCTCCTAGAGTTTAAATGCCAAATCTGATGTGTTTGTATGAGATGATTCATACTTTTAAGGGTTTGCATACCAATCGTTCTCAATTTATAATGCAAAAACACTGGCATGAGACGAAAGGTCTGGTTCCTGATCTGGATGCATAACAACAGTAATGGAAAATATTCGCAGAATTTTTGTTATATAAAAAAAGCAAACAGCACAAATGAGCTCTAAAAGGTATTCATTTACAGTCTATATTAATTGTTCTCAACTAATGAGGATGTCACATAACCTGTCTAGGTTGGTCAGAGTTTCTGCATGTTTTTTGAAGGTAAATTTAAGACTTTTTAAAGACCTTTTAAAGACCAAGTAAAGAAAATCGAAGGAATGAATAAGAGGGAAATAATACAGCAACATGAAAAGATAAAACATGTTTTCATTGATATTTGTTCTTGTTTCAAGTATAAATCAATTTTGTTTAATTTCTCAGGAAACAAGACTTCATATCTTGCATCTCAAGCAAACGTATCTTGATTTAAGAATGTTTAGAAATTTGTATTGGAAAACAAAACATTTTTGGCACTGCATGCAACATTTGATGCTGTGACGTTACAACATTTGATGAATTTAAGACTTTCTACTCCGATTTAAGACCTTTTCAAGGTTTTAATTTGTGGAAGGGGGAATTAAGACTTTTTAAGCCCTGAAACACTTAGTTTGTACAAACTGACAGAATTTTTGCAAACATAACATTTAATTGGACGAATGACCCTTGACATGAAGAACAAAAGGTATAGGAAGAGTTTTCTTATTGTTTCTTAAAGAGCTGAGAATCCTATTTATAGTTGCTATTATAATGCATAATGCATAAATCTATTACTTTAATATTTGCAGTTACAAAGTAATTTAAAAAAAAATAAACTATGCAGGACAGGGTATTATTTAAATAAATAAATACATCTAAAATAAAATAAAATAAATACGGAAATAGACCAAATCAGAACATATTGATTTGTTAGACCAGAACAATCATTTGGTGTTCATTTCTTTGCTGCATGGTTTTCTCAGTCATGCTGCAACATTTTTAACTTCCCATGCCTCCTTCAAGTTCTTCACTAAGACTTCGCACCCTCTTGGAAACTGCTCCTTAGAGACCAGAGCACGTTCACGGATCTCGTTAGCATAGCTTCCTCAATTAACATCTGCATGCTATCATTACCACAGCTTGAGATCAGACGGCGTGTCAAGCTGAAGCTTCTCATGCACGAGCATCTGCTGGATGCATGGCTCCACATCAGTGAAACCAACAAGATAAATGTACCGCCGCCAATTTAAGGTGATGATTTCAAAAACTGTAATTACTATGAGGAAGAACAGAATTCAGAGGGTTTATTTTTAGAGTCCTGCTGGAGTGTAAGAGGGTGGAGTGTGTGTGTGTGTATAATTATCACCGCTGGGAATTAGCTGGTGGTGTGAGCAAGTGCTGCTACGTACGCCATGAGCAAATACTTTAACTGTAGCTCTGCTGCTGAAGAACTGCTCGCTCTTGCAGTTATTTCAACAATATTTATTTAGGTATTAATGCAATTCTGCACTCTGTTTTTAGGTTTCATTCTCCTTTCTGGTCAGCAAGCATGTATTTTGCCTGGAGAATGTACAGTTGCACTGGTCCCAGAGAGAGAATGAGAGAAAATGGAAACAGTGAGAGAGAGGGAGATGTAGAGAGTGAACTGAGCTATTTTTAGGAGTGCTCACAGGAAGTGAAAGCCTCAGGCCCATGTTTAACTGGTGCTTGACTGGTACCCACTGAGAGAGAGCAAGAGAGAAAGAGAACGAGATACAGGAACGGCGAGGACAATTCTGCATCACTCAAGTATCATATTTCATATGATTCTGTACAAAGACTGTACTAAACTGAGAAACAATATTTTTACCCTGTTTCTGTCTTCCCATGCTCTAACAAAAAGAAATAATGTGATACCATAATACACTGATGGTATCAGGTGGCACACTGATAGTGAATGAATATATATAACATGGTTTTTACGTGGAATAGATAACTCAAAGAAGGACAAGATATCATGGTAAATAAACACAAACAAACAAACAAGACATGGTAATGCTATACTTTTAAGAACAGAATACTTACAAAATTACACTTGGTTTCTTTTTCTTTTTAATTTTTACATAATATAATTATGCACTACTGCCAAAGAGAAACTTTTATTTTAAGCTGCATTAAATTGATCAAAAGTGACAGTATCAATTTTTAAAATATTTCTAAATGCATTTCTTTTGAACTTTCTATTTATAACAAATCCTAAAAAAATCAGTTTCCACAAAAATATTAAGCCACACATATATTATTTTAATTGTGATAATAATATGAAATGTTTCTTTAGTAGCAAATCAGCATATTAGAATGATTTCTGACGGATCGTGTGACACTGAAGACTGAAGTAATGACTGCTGAAAATTCAGCTTTACTATCACAGTAATAAATAACAATTTAAAATATATTACAATAGAAAACAGTAATTTTAGATTGCATTAATGTTTCACAACATTACTGTTTTTACTGTTTCTGATTAATAATGCAGCCTCAAAACAATCTTACCGACCCCCGAAAGGTAGTGTATTTTATGAAAAATAGTCATTGCTGTTTTACTTTCATATTTTTGCATATATACACTCACTGCTTTGATATGACCCAATAAAGTGTTTCTAATAATGAGCTGGAATGCAAAACTCACCTCGTTCCCGAAGGTTCCGGAACAGCTTAGATGTTCCTTTCCACACTGGTGGAGTGTCAGACAAGATTTTCTCCAGCTCCTGTAAATCATGACAAAACATACCATTTGGAAAAAAATGATTCACTCTCAGGACTGTAAATACAGTGAAATTCAAACCTAAGTATTATCTTTAAATAACAAATAATTTAACTGAGCTATCATGTCTACATAGCATGCATTACGAATAGATTTACAGCATACCTGTTTGGTGAGGGACCTCCAAGGTTTCCTTACTAAGAAAAACAGACAGAGAGAAACAGAAAGAGGGTGGCCAGTGAGATAAGATCAGGATAGGGGTTTCATCCCATAATATTTAACAATCAGACAAAACAAGATTTTTGGAGTACCATTTTTTTTTCTTCTTCTTTGAACAGACAGTTCACTCTCAGATTGGCAGAAGAGGAGCTGTGCTAAACAGTCTCTCTGTGCTCTCTCATGGCAACCAGCTCCATGGATCTTTGTCGAGAGGCTAGGTTTGTCCTACAAGTTTTTCTTCAGACATAATGCAACTATTAAAACTGTTTTTGTGCATTGTTGAGAGCAAACATTTTTTCATTTAATTTTTGTAATACTACAGTGCATCTCATCCTCATGGACTGCACCAGATTTGCTGGTTTTTGCTGTGAGATGTTACTCCACACACAGCTGCAAGTTCTTAAACACCTGTAAACCATAAATGTCTCAAGGACTGTTCCACAGGCGCATGTGCAATAATCATTTTTGGCTCACAGAACAACTACAACAAATATATTGTTTGTTTAAAACCTTTATATTAAAGATCTGTAAAGCTTATTCGGATTTAATGAAATGATCTTTAAAACACATAAAAATAATGAAATATATTCGCCTCCTGCTACTCATACTCAACATTTGTCAAAACATGGAGCATGTACAAACCGTAGGGATTTGCAGGTATAGCATTAATGGATGTCGTTCTTTTTGCATAAGACTATGCCTGTTGTGTTTACTGTGGAACATTATGACATTTATTCTATCAAGACATGCACTTCAAAGCCTGGTTTGAATCCAGCTAAGTAAATACTAAGCACTTCTGTTGCTCTCTTGCACAGCTTTGATCTGATCCATTAAGACCCATTAATGACTTTTGTTTCTAACATTTATTCATTAGCATGCTGGCAATCCATTTATTAGATTAAGCCCCAACAACAAACCATTTAATTCACAATGATGATTTAATTAAACATTACATCTCCATAAAGATTTAAATACTTTACAAAAACGCTGTTTTCTTTGCGCTATGAAGTACTGGGGAGAAAGAAGCCTATCATATTTCCCTTTGTCATATGATGTTTTATCTTTTTTTTTCTTTTCTAAATAAGTAAAAGGACACCTAGGCATTTCTTTCTTGCTCATGTGTAAGTCGCTGGATAAACGAGTCTTCTAAATGAATACAGTAAATGTACAAACACAATGATCTGAGGTAAGTCTATTTGTAACACGTTAGATTAAATGGTTTGAGAAGACTACATTAGTTGTTTCGAAGACCATCAAGTACTTCCACAAAGAAAGACATGCAATTATTGGCCCAAATAAACATGTTTAGTCATTTTGCAATTTGAAGCAAGTTCATCTGATCAGATTTTATTACAGCTTTGAAATCTGCTGCTGTTTGAAATATAATTTTAGGGTTTAGATGGAGCACATGTTCACATCTGAAAATAACTTGTGACTCACTGCGGGGTTCGCTCATGGTGACCGACTCGATGAAGTTCTGAGGAGTCATGTACAGCTGTCCCTCATACTCCACTGAGCTGAAGAGACGGAAACGATGCTCATGAGACGACATGTACACGTCACTTTCATCAAAATCAAACACTGGAGCCTGCAAGAACCAATAAGCAATACAATTCGTTAATATTTCTATTTTTCAAAGCCATTGTCTTTATCTCTGTAAATTCATGAATCACAAACTAAAAGGTTAGTGTTGAATGGCTAATTATCATTTGTAGTGAAACTGTCTTTGTTCAGTCAGGTTGAAAGGATAATATCTCTGAAAGACATCAAAAGGTCAATAAAAGGCATCATATGTAATTGTTATGCCCTTTTGTTTCATGAAACTGAGGATTTTACTGCAGTACACTTGTGCATTATTGCTATATGGCACAGATTGATAACTGAATCAAAAATATTTAATTTAAGACATAGATATTAAAATACTAAAATACATTTAGATTGTATTTAATACTACAAATAAAATACTTGAATGATTTTTAAAATAACTTTTTATACACATACAAGCATAAAATAAATTTATTCAAGTATTTAGAATTTAATTTGTAGTAACATTTATTTTTTGTTTGTTTTACATTAAAAATAAGAAAATCTCTATGGAATCATGTCATAAAAAGACTTGTTTTCATTATAGTTTTGTTTGTCAGTATTAATTAAAAATATTAAAAAAGTGTTGATGTGCTCTGAAAAACATCAATACATCAAAGACATAAATACACAGCATAATGCTATGATGTAAAATAATGTATTTTCTAAGGTATCAAATGATCTTAACATTTTAATCTATTAAACAACACTTGAAAAATACTTTGATTTTATATGTAGGGAAACATAATCTTTTATCTCCATGCATTAGATTAAGTGAAAGAAAAGTTTTATTTAATGTGCACACAGGGAATGAAAGAACTTGAACTGCAACGTTTCCACACCAATCAGGAAAACATTTAGTTACTAAGTGGAACAGTTAGACCAAAACATCTGGCAGCCCATGGAAACCAAACCTGAACTGTCTGCCAAAGAAAAAAAAATCCCAAAAATATGTTTATATGCACGTGCCAAAGAATTCTGTACTTAGACATGACAGCTCAACGCTGATAGGGTGCAGATTGCTGTTTGACAGGCCTCTATGATACAGCACAGATAGGTACATAGCTGTTTTATCCAACCGTAACGCTCGGATATGTGATCTGAAACGCGCGCTCAGTCATTTCAGCACCATGACTGAGGAAAGCGCCCTTCTTCCTGCTGCAGCATCACACAAACGCGCATTGTCATCCAAGCGTTATGACTGTTTGTGTGCGCAAGCAAAACAATTCACCAAACTCTACAGCATGAAAGCCTAATAACAGTGGAGGATCCCTGTCCGACTAGCAGTTGCATAGACTTGACGCCAGGAAAAAAACACTAATAGGAAGCAGTGTTACGTGGCACTGAGAAGAGTGGGAACAGTCATACCTTCTCCTTGGCGGCTACAGCGGGTAGTGAAGGCAGCAGAGCCCGACAGCCTATTCCATTTATCGGGGCTTTCCTCCCTCGGAATCCGCACATTTCTGAATAATAATAATACAACACCGCTCCACCGGCCGCAACGCCCACAGCAACCGCTATTCCTCGGCGTATGCATCGGTTATCTTTCACCGGAGAACGAAAAAGCGCATTCCGTGTAGCTGACGACAGCGACAAACTCCTAAATATGACTCCTAGTCTGCGCACAGCGGCCATTATTGTTGGTATGACAGAATTTGTGCAAGATTCTCGAGTTCTCATTCATTCATCGCGAGATGTGCTGCTCCCTCACCGGGATTACCCAAACCAGAGAAACAGCGAGTCCAATAAAGTATGCCATCTGTGAACTTGCATGGAAAATGTACACGTTTACTCACTCTGAATAAATCAAAACGGTTACCAACGCACATGGATGTCTATAATTATGGGGACGGGTCAAACAAACAGACGTGAACCTCGCAAAAGAGGTCAAAATAGGTATAGGTATTACAAGTTATAGCCTAAAGGTTATATACATATATATATATATATATATATATATATATATATATATATATATATATATATATATATATTACAACCATATCAGGACTCGTGCGCTTTTTTCTTTATGTCAGTATAAGATAAAACACAAGTACAAGTGATTTTAAATGTATTTTAGATATAACAATTATCTTTTGTGTTGAGCAATACCAATCTGAGATGTAAGTTAATGTACTGCAAAATGTATAATGAATAATTCACACACTGTCTGTACAAAAAAAAAAAAAACAACATATTTGAACATTCTTTTTAACCTTCTCATATTCAGACAACTGTAACATCTGTTCACACATAGTTCAATTCCTATTGTAGTGTTATTACGCAAATTAATTAAAGTACAGTCATTGAAGTCAAATGTGCACATCTGCTTTGCACATCTGTAGTACGACTCCAAAGTCTGATCAGAGCCTATGTGGTGCTTTTATGAAAAACACCAAACTCCTATAACTTGTTTTAAGTTTACCCATGCAGCAAACTGTCAATGTCACCACGAAATCTGGCACATAACTGACATATCTATTGTAAGTGATCGATCCGCTGCGTCTGTGGATTGATCCTGCTCTAGCTGACCACATTGATTTTGGTTTAAGGTATTTTTGGAGATCATAAATACTAATGAGCTAAGGGGAACGACGTGGGAGAACCTGTCCCTTGAGAGAACCGCTGATAAATCACCTACGTGGAAGTGAGCTATCCTCCAGAGAGATAGCAAAGAAGGGGTTTGGCACTTAAATGTTTCTAGATGATAGTGCACCATATAAAATTGTATTATAGCCGATTGTATCATGTTATATTATTATATGTTATAATAAACATAAATAAAATAAATAAATAAATACACATGCATACAGTATACATACATAAATGAATGAATGGATGGATTGAAAGATGGATGGATTAATGAAAAAAATAAACATTATACGGTAAACAAAAAAACATTGTCTCCAGAGAATTGTATACATTATAACAGCGCGGTTGATTGCGCATCCCTTTCTTTTTGTCTTTTTTTTTTTTAATTAATGAGGTAACATCAAATCCATACCTAAGTGATCTTTCATGTAATATCTACTTTGAGGCATGTTCTTAGCTGTTGGGCTGGAAAATTTCTATATCAATCACTCACAGTATCAACGATTTGCCATCAAACAGTTCGTTTCCTTTGTGTTAATGACCCTTCTTTTGTGCTTAATGAATCTTTGATCTCTGATATCTTTGATATTTCATCTCAACTCATGTTATGCTGGAACGGTTCAAAGGCACTTTGACATCAGTCAGAGTTGACAGTGCAGTGGTTGCGTTTGCACAGATGTGCAGGTTGTTTTGACTTTTCCTTCTTTATTCTTTTAAAGCCAGTTACATGCACGCTTTTTAGGTCATATAAATGTACACCTGGCTAAGGCAGCCAAGCGAAAGTTTAAATCTATGTATGGCAGCAAGTTGTAAATAAAGTAGGCTATATTTCACAAGAAAAAAAAAAACACATTTTCAGTCTTTAACTTAAGATTTTATAATTCTAGTACTGGCCGTTTGTTTGTAATTAATTGTTAAATAAATTCACTGGCAATTTCTGGGTGAAAATCGTTTCTACTAAACCATTTTTTTTTTTCAGTGTATAAACCAAATCGCAAATCAAGAAGAAGACACTTTTTGGCATAAACTACTAACGACGCACAGCATACACACATACACACCTTGAAGACTCTCTCTCTCTCTCTCTCTCTCTCTCTCTCTCTCTCTGTCGTTCTCTATTGAGCACCGCCCCCTTTCTTTTCTTTTTTTCCTCCTTGGCTTCCACCTGCTTCACACTAGAGATTCGCCAGAGCGCGTCAGTGCGCGTAAACTCCGGGGAACGGAACGGATCGGTACACAGTGCGCATCCCTCTTCTTCATCCAACTGCACTTTTCTTTTCCTCGTTGCAAAGATTTGTACACTGATTTCCACAATGTTGCTTTCTGCACTTTTATCATAATCCATCAATCGATTAAACGCGTGGATTCAGATGAAACCGATCATCAAAGAAGACCGAAGAAGAGGATCAAACGATCAAGGAGTTATGTTTCAAACAGTCATCTATAAAGGACTCAATTAGCATATGTCAAGAGGGAATTTGCATAAGGGCCATATTTAAGCTGGTGTCTCAGAGCAGAGCCAGTCACATCCAAAGAGCACAAGAGGAGAGAAGCCGCATAAGCTTGTGTGCTGGAGTGCGTAAGAGAGAGTACTGGATACACAGAGGACCGGAGCAAAGGGGAGTAGCCTGGAAGGTCGAGAGAGCATGTGCTAAAACCAGAAGAGAGAGAGAGAGAGAGAGAGAGAGAGAGAGAGAGAGAGAGAGAATCGGATGTAAACACGCATTGACTGTCAAAGCCGCAAGCAGTGACTGCGCAAAACACTAGGGAAAGAGAAACCACAGGGGTTCTCCTCAAGGTAACTTTTCTTCGAGTGTCGGTGATGGGTGCAGTCGGCGAGCTGGTGGGCAGCTTCTCTCACGGCTTGGAGAGCTTTGCGCACGGGTCTCATTTTCTCCTCACGCCCCCCGGGGACTCCGGTGCTCTGATGAACGAGCACCTCGTCTCCGCCGAGCGCCTGTCACGCAGCACTTCACCGGACCTGACGCATCTGAAAGGGATCCTCCGCCGGCGGCAGCTGTACTGCAGGACCGGCTACCACCTCGAGATATTACCGGACGGTTCGGTGCAAGGCACGAGAAAAGACCACAGCAGATTTGGTAAGTATTATTCATCGTTGTTTCATTATTATTATATATTCTATGCTGCTAATACACTATAATAATAATAATAATAATAATAATAATAATAACCACACATCACTATGTATTTACAAGCATATCCACAACACAATTGCACATGCAGTTCACTTATGTAAAGAGATGACCAGAACTAATGATTATTTTAATGGTAAACTCTGAAATCAAATTAAAAACATAGTATATGCATTATGAATATTTTAATAATGAAATTGCTGACTATTGGTATATGTAATTGCACTGTGATATTATCATGACGACAGTGATTATTATTATTTTCAGAAACCTAACTGTCATATTGTGCTCGAATAACATTATAATATAGCAAAACACAGTGATTAAGTGTGAAAGACGTCATGAATTAAGTATAGGGCAGTTTGATGCCACTATTGCAGGTGCTTGTCCTGCTGTCTCAACTGGGAACTAACAGCTGTGCTTTTCTCACAGGTATATTGGAATTCATTAGTCTCGCTGTGGGGATGGTGAGCATCCGTGGTGTGGATAGCGGATTGTATCTGGGAATGAACAGCAGGGGCGAACTGTATGGATCTGTAAGTATAGCACATTTTCTTCTTACCGGTACTGTGCCGGCTGTATATTATTTTGGGTAATGCAACAATTAATTTCATTCATAGGTCATGCTAAACTGAGAGAGTGATTTATGGTGTAATTTCAAATAGCCTTTGGACACAGTTTATTTTTCCATTTGCAGTGTGGTTAACCCTTGCCTTGCCTCTTTTTCTCTTAGGAAAAGCTGACAGCGGAGTGTGTGTTCAGGGAGCAGTTTGAGGAGAACTGGTACAACACTTACTCTTCTAACCTGTATCGGCACGGCGAGCGAGGATCCCATTATTACGTAGCCCTCAACAAAGACGGGACGTCTCGAGATGGAGCTCGCTCTCGGAGGCACCAACGCTTCACGCATTTCTTGCCGCGGCCTGTGGATCCAGAGCGGGTTCCTGAGCTGTACAAGGAGATACTAGGTCACAGCTGAAACCACTGAACCTCAAACCAAAACCCCAAAAAAGCACCTGCATGCTCTTTATCCCCCTCGGATGAACCTGTCTCAGGAGAAAGCAGTGCAGACGGGGGGAAAAAGGCCCTCTTTTGCGGGTCAAGGTCGGAGCATTAGCAGGAGATGGAAAGCCCTTGATTGGAGTGGCAGGAACCAAAGGTCTGGATAGTTCCTGAAGAACAGAACACTGTTTTGGATCCATTCACACCTGCTGTATGTAGGACACAAGGGATTTTGGATTAAAAGAGAGCACTGGTGGACTTCTTGCCAGAGCATGATGGACATCTACTACTACTGAAAATTCTAGAAGGCTTCTGAAGGAATTCTGTGAAATGCTTTTGAGATTTCATACTCTTCCAAACACTGGCATGGACAAGCAGGAGACAAACTCCTCCAAACATTTCTCTTTAGGTCCTTTAATTTATGTTTTTTAAAGATATTTATTTTATATATTTATTTATTTTAAAAGAATATTTTTACAAGAATATATGCAAGATGTAACAGGACGTCATAAGAGCTTTATTTTCTACCACTATAGAGACATGACTTCTAGAGATAGAACTACTGAAGAAAGTATTTTCTTATGAGTTATTAATTTTCCGGATGTATGTGATCCACCTTGGTGTCCCCCCCATTTTTTGTTTCTCTCTCATGTCATTAAACCAGATCCTTAAGAGCCTGAGAATGTTCCAGAATTCACTGGGGAATTAAACAGTTCAAATGACTGCATTTTGTTGTGTCTGTCCTTTCAGTAGAAACATAAGGTCACCTGTCAGAGGTGAATGGTTATTGAATTTCTATTTGCAGAAAAAGGTCGACTCTTAGGGTAACATAAGCAGGGACAGCAGGTGTCTACAGCTATCTGATTCTCATTGATCCTGTGGTGGTGAAATGAAATCAAATGAGCTTTTAATCGCCTAAAAGCCTAAACAGTTATGCTAAACAGTGCACGATAATACAGTTTGCTAAAAATGTTCATTTCATGCTTCAGGATCTTTCCATTTCACTCTCTCTCTCTCTCTCTCTCTCTCTCTCTCTCTCTTAATACCCTGCTGTTAAAAAGGCAGCACAATGCTAACATTAAAACACAATGACCTTCTCAAGTGACACCTTGGCCTGTAACTCTGGCCTGCGGGAAGCCCTTCACAAAGTGGCCTTTTCTTTTGCTAAGTGTCTTTTGAAAGCCATGCACTAGGAGCTTTCAAAGCTGTTGCAAAATGCAAGATTCTTGGATATACGTTTGCTTAGCCAGTGCAGGTGGAAGTTTTCTTATGAAGCATGAGGTCATTTCAAGACAGACAGAGTCACGTGTGGTCTGAAACACCACAATTACGCTGACTGGCAAGTGCTTTGTGTTTTTCCCATCTTTTATTTCTTTCTGTTTGATGCTTTTCACTTCCTTTCCCCCCTTATGGTTGTGATTCATTGGCTTTGATGACACTCGATGAGCTGGCTGCCTGTCAATCTGGCTGTCTGTGAGAGTGAGGTGACTGTGTGTGTGTTTAAGGAAGGAAATGATACTTTTTAAGCAGTGTAAGGGGAGAGGTGGCTGTGGGGCACACATGCGTTTCCAAAATAACACTAGTATGAGGGCTTTCAAACACACTACAGAGAAATAGGGGAGATGGAGAGCCCTGTAACACTTTTTGTTTGCAAACTCTCTCACTTTGATATAATGTTTTCCTGTTTAAATGCTACAAATTAAAATGCACTCTCTAAATAAGTGTAAATAAGTGTCAAATACAGGTGGATTACTGGGGTCAGCTGGAACACTAAAATGATGCAATTTATGCAGTACTTTCCACTATTTCTCAAGTATTTTCCTACTTGAGCTGTTTGGCTGTATACAGTCTTTTAAATGTACAAAATAACTCAAAGTCAAATTCAAACAGACCTCACTCAAAATCACAGACTTTTGGGAATGAACTTAAAATAAATGAGCACATTTCACTAATTATATTAAATTCATTGTGTCATAGATTAATTAATTTAGGAGATTTGACATAATTTATTCAGGTAGACTCCATTAAAAAAAAAATCAAGCCTTAAAAACTACTCAAAACTATTAAGTGTATTATTGTTACCATATATATATATATATATATATATTTTTTTAAGTAAATAGCTCGTTCCATTTCTTACAGTGAAGAAATTCATACTGCTATTCAGCAAGGATGCATTAAACTGATCAAAATTATAATATTACAAAAATATTTCAAATAAATGCTGTTCCTTTTATTTCTATTCAACAAGAATCCTGGAAAAAATGTATCATTGTTTCCACAAATATATTAAGCACGACAACTGTTTTTTAACATGAATAATAATAAAAATAATTGTTTCTTGAGCACCAAATTTCAAAAAAAAAAAAAAAAAAACACCCCAAATTTTTGATTGGTATACCTTAAAAGACAGTAGTGGCCAAAAGTGATATCTGGAGAGGCTATTTCTCAATATTTTTGCTTTTAATGACCCTACAAGATCAAAGATCAGATCAAAGCATATTTAATGTTTAACTTGGTTAAATATATAAATATGTATATAACTGTCAAAATTATTTGGCAAAAAAAGCAAACTACATCTTGTCATGGAATGTAATGAAAATGCATTGATAAACAAAGCTGACAGGGAAAAAAAAACATACACTGAATACAAAAATATAATCAGTTATTAATATTTTGTTGGTTCTTCTTTGCTTTTGACAATAGAATTTTTACATGTGTTGTGAGTAATTTCTTTGGATGACACAATTTGCCATGTTTCATTGTGTTATTATTACAAATGAAACAACTGTGTGCATACATTAGTTTTACAGTCCAAGCACAACCATGCAACATGCTTACAAAGTCCCTAATAATAAATGTTTGAATAAAGGGTGAAGATGTTCCCTTTTCTATGCCAGACATCACTAACTCTGAAACACAACAACAGTGCTAACTCTCACAATTGTGGCAAATGTAGCCTATAATCTTTGTGGTTCTATAATAACTGGTATAAATCAAATGAATAAATCAAATGCAAAATTTCTTACCAAAAAATGACATGAGGGTGAACAAATCATGACAGAATTTTCATGATAGAACTATCCCTTTAAGGAATCAGTTAGAGGATACCATGTTTCACTGAGTTGTTGAGTGTATCTCAGCATTGTTTTTTTTTTTGTTTTTTTTTTGAATAGCAATGTGACAGAGAAGTAAAAGGAGAGAGTTTGTCCTGTGTAAAAGTTCACAGCATAACTGTACAGCTTACATAACTGACATTTTGCAGGGTAGGAGTGTCTGAACTGTGTGTCTTTTCCCCTTTTTGTGGGGTGGGATGATACTTCTATTTGTTTGCGCAGGCATATCAGCAAGCTCTGTATGTTGTGTGATCTCTAAATCTTACTGATGATGAGCCAGGGGTTCTCCTAACTGAGAGTCAGTCTGCCTGCACACACCCCAGCTTACAACACACACACACACACACACACACACACACACACACACACACACACACACACACACTCACACACACACACACACACACACACACACACAGGGGTTTTCCCCCAAGCAGAAACACTGCTACAGGGAGAGAGAGAGAGGGAGAGAGAAAGAGAGACACTATGTAGTCACATAACTATGTTTGTGAGAATTTGTGTGTGTGTGTGTTTGGACAGTTACAACACGTGTTGTTCTAAGACAGGTGTTGAAGTGAGTGATCTTTCACCTGCATGTCTTTGTGGCTCAGGAAAAAACTGCACAGATGTTCATGTGGCACGTCAAAGGTACACACACACCACTGATAATGAGAGAAGTTTCAGATTGTGGATGCTTGAGGGAATTGTTATTCTACTAGGTCATTTTTCCAATTGTAAACACAGAAATGGGAATACTGAAGATTTTTGTTTGTAAATTTTATATGCAATGTGGAAGAATCAAGCTTTTATTTTTTTTTAGAGCCGTTTTAACATTTGGGAATTTGAAGACACTTTCTTAAGTCATAATAATTAATAATTAATAATTCATAAGAATTCATAATTCATATTTTTTAATCAGTCTGGATAAACTTCCAGTACCACGTATTTTGTGTTAAAAATATAAGAAAATAAACAACATAAATAATGTTCAGACAACTTTATTCTTTTGATTGTATCTCCCAGACAGCAACACGATTATCAGATAGAGACTTCTGCTTAAATCTTATGCTTCTCAGATTCCTCTCCTGAGAAAAATATTTCATATGTGTTTCTGAATAATGTCACAAAGTGCAAAGACACCTGCAAGCCTGCAGTCACAAAGTCTTACACTTACTAAATTTCAGGTGAAATATCTAAAAGGTTGACATGTTAAATGCAATGTAATTGAGATCTCCAATATGCCTCATGAGCTTTGAAAGAGCAACTTCTGAGTTATAATAATGTATTATAAGAAAGCAGACTACAGAGTGAAAGTGAAAAAATTAAACAAATGAGTGAGTTCCTCTTTCTGCCACAATGCTTGTAGATGTTTGAGGTTGACAAGGTCATTATAAGTGTAGTTATGTTCAGTGTTAACATAATCACTGTTTGTGCCTTCATATCTTCCAAGATGGTATTAGCTGAACCACTAATTCATCTAGCACACACACACACGCACGCACGCACGCACACACACACACACACTTGTTTTGCTATCCTTGTGGGGACTTCCATAGGCGTAATGGTTTTTCTACTGTACAGACCGTATATTCTATTGCCCTACACCAACCCTACACCTAAACTTAGCCCTCACGGGAGACTTTTTGCATTTTTAGATTTTCAAAAAACTTCATTCTGTGTGATTTATAAGCTTCTTTACCCGTGGGGACCTCAATTTAGGTCCCCACCGTGACACGAGTCCCCATGAGTCTGTGTGTATTCAGGTTTAAGTCCCCACCTGAATAGAAAAACAGGTACACACACACACACACACACACACACACACACAAACACACACACACACACACACACACACACACACACACACACACACACACACACGTCAAAGACAAGATACATGTTAAATCACTATGTTCTTTGTTTCGTGAAATAACTATTTACCTGTTTCTTTGTATGCATGTAATGTAAGCTGGTATTACCATGGTACTAAAAAGTCATTACCATGTTAAGTGTCCACAAAGTCAAGCTGGAAATATAGTACTTACAAAAAAAAAAAAAAAAAAAACACTACCATATCCTGTCCCAAAAACATGGGTTTAATATAGATTTCCCAAAAAAACACAGTAATACCATGGTACTTTCTGCTGTTCCTTTCTGCACACACTTCTATTTTAAAGATTACAACTCTTCCTAATATGCAGTGTTTAAATCAATCTGCATTTATTTAAAATGCTTTGAGTCATTTTATACTGAAAATTTTCATCAAGAATTCACAGCTTAATATTTTGCCTTGAAGACAAATTTAATCCAAAATGTTTAGAGATATACATAACGAAGTTTCATTTATCCAAAGCGAGGAAGTTGGCTGTGACAGTGCCAGCTTCAGGATGATGGATGAGTAAGACTAAGTCTGTGCTCCACATCCTGAACTCTCTTTAAGCTTTGTGAGGAGAGAGAGATTGAGTATTGCCTTGGGATTCAGTTTGATTGACAGCACGCTCCCAAAAGACGATCCTCTAATTTGCATGACTTATTGCATGACTTATTGAGAACATGCCTTGTGTCAATGCAGCAGATCTGGCCTACAGTTCACTCTTATATTATTAATGGGATAAAACACTTCAGCTGAGGAGCAGGAAAAAGAAGTGCCAAGGAGAACGTAAAGTGTCCCATTCTACTGCTGTCTATTTAATGGAAAAGTTCATCCAAAAATGAAAATTCAGTTATTTACTCACCTTCATTTAGTTTCAAACAGACTTTTATCTTCCACAAAACAAAGAAAGATAATATATTCAAACAATGGCAACATGCTTTACACCAGTTTTGATGTGAACAACATATAAATGAAAGCAAATATGTTGCTAGGGCTACAACGTAGGGAAAGTTTCAGTCTGTTCATTACATAAAATTATTGTATGGTTTCAGAAGATTTGGAATGTAGTACATAACTCATTTGGACCATTTGTACAATATGGTTATTGTTTAAAACTACAACTAAAACTAGGACTAAAGGTCATTGCACACTGAGTCCGAAATTTTCGTCTGAAATTTTCATACGTTAAAAAATAAATACAACCTCACGTTGTGTCAATCACATTTACATATTGCCTCCGAAACTTTCGTCCGTCGTAAAAAAAATTCGTATCAAGTTCGATTTTCTGCGTTTTCACATCCGTAGCAAGCATTTTGATAGGAAAGGATTACGAATACGAGAAAAAAAAAAAAAAAAAAAAACACACTAAAAAATGCATATGAAAATTTCGGACTCAGTGTGCAAGGACCTCAAAACTAAAATGACGTTCTCTCTGGATAAATGAAAAGTCTTTATTTTCAAGGCAAAAAATAAATAAATAAATAAATAAATATATTTGGTTTTGAAAATTACGAATCGTTCATATAAAATCTAGCTGTTAAATTATGTTGAATCAAAGCATTTAAAACAAATTTGGTTTGTTTGATTTAAACACTGTTAGGAGAGGTGTAATCATTAAAATAGTGTGTGCAAAAAAGAACAGCAAAAAGTACCTTGATACCACATAAAGATAATTTTCGCTAATTGAAAAACTAAAGTTTTAAAAATGTTAAAGTATATTAAAAATGTTGTCTTGGCAATGGCAACTAATGGAAATAAAATGAGAGAAGAATGAAAGAAGACGTGTCAGATTGTGGATGCTTGAGGGAATTGTTGTTCTGCTAGTTTATTTTTCCACTTGTAAATACAGAAATTGGAATAGCGAACATTTTTTGTTAGGAAATTTGTTGGGCTGCTTCTTTAATTTCGCTACTTGCAATCCAGAAGATTCAAGCTTACATTTTTATCTGATTTTTATTTTAACATTTTGCATACCATGATATAATGATTTTAGGATCCCATATAAAGACATAATTTTCATTAACTGAACAACTAAAATTAAAAAGTAATGGAAATAAAATAAGTTTATATTGGCATACTAAAATTACTGAAATAAACAAATTAAAGATAAAAAATGAATATATATATATATATATAAAAACTTATAAAAAAGACAAATGCACATAACATTACAAAATTACTAAAAAAAAAAAAAAAAAAACAGTTTATTCAAAATAGTAATAAATACTATAATAGTATACTAAATTAACACTTCTTAATTGAATCATTAAGTCAGTTTTGGAGCTACAGTCCCACACACCAATGAAAAAGAGCAGCATAAAGATTTTGTTAAATGTCTCCTTTTGTGTTTCATGGAAGAATGAAAGTAGTTTCATTTAGGAATGAATCGAGGATGAGTAGAGGGCAAAAGAGGTTTTACACAATGACAGTTCTGTATTTATATTCTGTGGTGTTCCCCTATTCACTCCTCCCCTCTGATCACAGTAAACAACCTGAAAAATTGAAGCTCATACAAAACAAAATAAACAGTCTCATAAGAAATGTCCTGAGGCACCTGTCTCAGCTTCTGATGTGCGTGCACACACGCACACACACGCACACGGACACACACACCCACACACACACTCACAGAGTGTGAAAGTAATTAGTTAGAGTGCAGGGGGACTGAAGAATATTGAACTCATCTCTCTCTCTGTCTTTCTCCCACTCTTACACACACACACACACACACACACACACACACGCTCCCCACTGAGTGGTGGCTTGTAAGGATATATTGATTGCAGACAGTACACTTTCACTGCTGCACTATCTCAAAGCTGCTGCAGTGTGTCTCTACATGTGGATGTGTGTCTGTGTATGAGATTGTAAAGTTGAGCATATGTTTCCCCTTGGAGGTCAATTATGTCTATACATATTATACACATAGTTTCTGATTAACAGTTTTTCTGAATTTTCATAAGTATATGAGTATATCATCTGTACATACTTCAAATGATTGAATTGTGACACACAGTTCTAGACAAACTGCTATGTGCCTTTCTGCCTTTGATTCTGTGTAACGATTTTAACTAAATGAGAATGTTGTCTTCCCTCTACTTACAATTATCAGATCAATTTTACATACTTGTACACACAGGAAAGAAAAATCACAGATGGGATTGCTTTAAGATCTCAGTGGTTTCTTCTGGACACAAATGAGATTAAATGGAGAGTAAATGGAGACTTTTTTAAATAACTAAAAAAAAGCTGTTCTTTTTTCTTTCTGCTTTTTTCTACTTTCTCTGTCTTTATCATTCTACTTCTCCTGGCCTGCAGTTTATCACCACAGTGAGATCAAGAAGCAAATCTGAAGAGGCGACAACAACCCGCATGCGCATGCACATGCATGTGACGAAAGCTGCAAGGGCCTGTTGACATAATCCACTCAGATGGAGGTCTGTGCCCATTGCATTGCATATTGCTGTTTTTTAAGCATCTCACACAATGAGCATCATGTATTTAAGATTGTGTGTCAAACTGAAAAAGTTTAAAGGGATAGTTCACCCAAAAAATTAAAATTTTGTCCTCGTTTACTCACTCTCATGTTGTTCCAAACCTCTAGTTTCTTTCTTATGTTGAACACAAAATAAGATATTTTGAAGAACCAAACAGTTGTTGGTTCCTATTAACTTCCATAGTAGGGAAAGAAATATGGAAGACAATGGGGACCATCAACTGTTTGATTACCAGCATTTTTCAAAATATGCTCTTTTATGTTCAACAAAAGAGAGAAACTCGTACAGGTTTGGAACGAAAGGAGAGTGAGTAAATGATGACAATTTTTTTCATTTTTTAGTGAACTACTCCCTCCAGAACCCTATGCAAATGCTCAATAATACATTTTTATACACTTCAAATGTTTGTAACCTGGTAAGATTTTTTTTTTTTTTTTTTTTTAATGTTTTTAAGAAAGGTGTCTTTGTTTATTTGATCAAAAGAGTTAAAACAGTAATATTGTGAGAGGTTATGACAATTTAAAATATCTGTTTTCTATTTTTAACATATTTCTTTTATATGCAACATATTTCTAAAAATATATTTATTTTTAATATATTTTCAGCAGCCATTACTCCAGTCTTCAGTGTCACATGGTCCTTCAGAAATCATTCTAATATTATTTTTGTAGAAACTGTGATTCATTTTTAATACGATTCTTTGATGAATAGAAAGTTCAAAAGAACAAAATCATTTGAAACAGAAAACTTTTGCAACATTATAAGTGCCTTTATTGTCACTTTTGATCAATTTAATGCATCCTTGCTGAATGAAATTTCTTTTAAAAAATGTATTTTGTTTGATCAGGCATTACAAATAGCCTACGCAACTCAGCTGGTAGATTGAGAATTTTAGCATTGTCTTTGATATTTCTTTGACCTATGACATATACATAAAGCAATAACTGAAAATAATTTATTCTAGGGTTGTTAAACAAGTACAATTTAACTGCAAAGAATAACTTTCTTTGTACAGGGAGGTTAAAGCTTAATATGGTTTAAAAACATCTCCCGCCACATGCATCGTGTTCTATTCTGCTGCGCTGCATCTAGCTGTTTTTGAAGAACATGTGATGTGTGGATGGCCCCAAAGTCAGCACTGAAAGCTCGTGCAGACAGTGCTGAGATCAATCAGACAATCAGAGAGCGCGTGAGCGAGTGAGAGGAGGGAAAGGGGTGGAGAGCGAGTCTCAGCAAGCCTGTAGAAACACAACTGACACAGGCAACTCTTCCTGTTCATGGCTTTCTTTCTCACTTTATACAACACAACACTAATTGTGGCCCACATCTGGTCCTGGTAACTACAGAACCTTTATTATCTAACATTACTGGGATGGGCAAAATTTGCTTAAAATATACTAATAATGGTAGGTTCGAGTGGGCAGGCATTGCTCACAGTAAGTACTGTAACAGTGATGGCCGACATGGGAAAACAACTCATTCTGAAGAAAGAAAATAATGAAAAAGAAGTGCTCCATCTTCTCTTTTTTCTCCCTCTCCTGCCATGGTGTGTCATCACTTCTTTAAAAAGGTGTGTGTGTGTATGTGTGTGTTAGCGAGTGCAAAGGGAAACAACATGTACCGTAAGGGGCTGCTGTAACCTGTCAGAGAGCAAACATTATATGGTTCAGATTTTTATGCGGTTTGTGTGTGTGAGTGTGTGTGTGCACTTCAAAAGCGCCTGGTGGTGCGGCGTGCGGCCACTTTTTACTTACACACAGACACACACATACACACATGCTCAAAGAAGCCGCAGCAAGGAGAGGAAATTCCCTGGTTGGGAAAACCAAGGATCACTCACAATTAGATCTTGTGATAAGCAACAAAGATATCACTGATTGTGTGTGTGTGTGTGTGTGCGAGTGCACGCTTGTGTTTCTGCATGTCACATATCTCAAACCCATAAGTGATGATGAGTGTGATAGAAAAGTGTGCAAATCTCCTGAATCACAAACCCTTTGTATGCATTTGTTCTGACATACACCCACATTAGCTCATCGAGTGTATTTCCTGCACAAACACACATAAACCCGAGTAAGTGCCACACTTTCCATTCTCTTGCCCTGACAGCTATGCAATGGCCATCCCTATTTGATGCTGTCATCTCATTCCAAAGGCATTGCAAAGAGCCAGGTGGAGAAACGTCTCTCACACGCTCCGTCTCTCTTGATGCACATGGCACTATGGATAGTTCTCCTAAACACACACATAAAATGACTTAAATACTTTATGAAGTAGATAAACAGTTTCTGAGACCACTGCACATGTTTGTTTTGTGTTTTTCTAAAGTATATGCAGTTAATTTCAATAATTATTTTTTATTATAAATTATTACTAAATTGCTAAATAATTAAGAAAAGGAATTCACATAAAATAATTGCACACATACATGCATGTGTGTGCATATAAATAAATATGTGTATATAACTATGTAATGTGTGTGTAATAAATATAAATATAAAGACAAACATTTAACTTTTAATTATTAATATATCTTTATATTTTATTATTAATATTTTAAACTCTATAATATTTTATTAATATATTTTGTATAATAATATTTTTTAAATTGAGTTTACATATTAAAAATTCACTTTTAAATATACATTTTTAATAAATTTTGTATAGTATATTTTTAATGTTACAAATATATATTAAACATATAGCAGAAAATATATAATATTAACATATTAAACTGAGAATATTAATATATTTTATAAATATATTTAACATACCAAAAATGTGTTTACATTTATATTTAATACATATTTATATATTTAATACATATAAATATATATTAAAAATACATTATTCAAAATATGTTAAAAGTGTTTTTTACTTATCTCCACAGAATACTTGATTCTAATTGGTCAGTTGTGACGTATTTGTTAACGTAAATTTCTGAATTAGTATTTAGTTTCTCCTTATTTTGCTGTAATAAATGCAGCACTTGAGCTGCATGAACTTAACAAGTTTGTTTAAAACCTGATGAACATGTTATATCCAGCATGATTTGAGAATAACCCAAAGAGCACCTTGTGCTTCAATAGAAGCAAGACATCTGACGGTCTATACAAAGCATTTTACATGCTAATTTACTTACATTAGTGACCTATAAATAGTTTAAAATGTTCTGTGTATGTCCAGATCGAAATTAAATTAAATTCAACGCACACTCAGACCTTTGGACGCCACTGTACACATCCCTGGACTCAAACTACTGCGAGAAAACGAAGTGTGAGTTTGTGCTTGTGTGCTGGCATGCGTGAGTACCTGTGTGCGTGTGTGTGTGTTTGTGTGTGTGTGAGGGCAGACTGGATAAACGTTATATTTGCTCTGACAAGTACAGGTCTTTTCATTGTGAGCCCTGCTGTGTGAAAACAAACATGTCTATCTGAGAGGAAGCAAACAGCTGAGCATCACTACTCCACCCTGCACAACCTTTAGCCCCGGGGAAGAGAGCTTGTGTGTGTGTGTGTGTGTGTATGACAGAGAGAGAGAGTGCTTGTGTGAACCCATGTGAAACTGCTTCAGATCAAACAAGACAGTCAAAGCAATGTGTTTTCCTCCTCCTCTCTCTCTACATCATTCACACACAGGGGAGGCTGAACACCTATCGATTATTCTGGCATTGTTTTGGGTAGCATGCACCTAAAGGAAAATTAAATGGCTCAACTGTAGGTCTTTCATACTTATTATCAGATATGTTTCATTAAGGTATCAGCTTTAGAAGTACATACAGTATAGATTCATTTTCTAAACAACATTAGTGTTACAATTATTTAACATCTTTCATTTCATTAAATGATTTGGACTCGATTGGCAACAGGATTTGTCTGCATTTAACAACTGGATAAACAAGAATATTGGAAAATACAACAATTTTAAATATTTTATAACTATTTTAATGTGTTGTAATCAATTCACAACAAAGCTGAATTTTCAGCATCATTACTCCATTCCTCAGTGTCACATGATCCTTCAGAAATCATTACATTATGCTGATTTGGTGCTAAATTTATTATTATTATTATTATTATTATTATTATTATTATTATTATTATTATTTAAATCAATGTTGAAAACAGTTGTGCAGCTTAATATTATTGAAGAAACCATTAATTATTTTTTCTGTTTTTTTTGCTGATATTTGTGAATTTTACTAGCAATTTCTGAGTGAAAATTGTTTCTACATCAAATTTTTTAGTAGTTAAAAATGAAAGTTTTTTTTTTTTTTTTTAAATCTAACAAAGAAACAGAAGACTTCAGAACACAACATTTAATTTCTTCTCCATTTAATCACACTGCTTTCAAATTACAATTTTAAAATAACTATTATCTGCAACAGATGCAATTTTGATGCAGTTAAGCTCAATTTTACCTCTTTTTTTCTCTTCAGAGCACAATTATTATGCAATCCAAGTATATGTTGCAGCATGCAGCAAGGGATGCTATAGTGGACATTAATGGTCTTTTTTTTTTTTTTTGTTCATGTCAACAACAGGCATGTTTTGGTTTGAAGAGAGTCTAGTTAACTATTTATAGCTATAATAATGACATATATGGTTTAATCACACATTTGACAGAAATTTTATACCAACTGTAATGCAAGAACTTGCCAAGCATTTTGTCTGCTTTTGCATACTCATGTAGAATAAAGTATATTTTTGGCCTTAAGGAAAACTTGTTTGTGATCTTCATTCCTACATGTGTGTGTGTTGGTTGATTTTGCTGTTAAGCTGCAACCCAAAACATCCTCTGTTAGTGCTAAATTACATTCTTTTTTAACGAGTCTGATATTATTATCTGTATCAAATGTAATGAATTATGATTCACAATATGCCAGTGCCAGTCAGTGTATCATATTCAAGAGACTTTTTTATGCCACACACAAACCCACACACACAGTGGTTTGGTCTGACCTCCTTCACACTCCGCTTCCAGATCCCAATCTCACTCGGTAGCAGCTCTCCCATGCAGCTTAGAGATCACGCAGTAATTTTGGACCGCTACGTCTCAGCATGGGTTTGGACCGCACTTGCAGACAAACAGCCAGAAGGACAGAGCTGCGAATACACACATACAAACACACAAAGAAGGCCTTTGTTTGTGCAGGAGACTCGCTGGTCTCGGATATCAAAGAGAGATGTAGACAAGTAGTGAAGAGGTGACAGGATGCGGGTGAGAGAGAGATACAGAACTCTAGGGAGACAAAGACCAAAAGATGGGGTTAAGAAAAGAAAGATCAAAATAGAGATGAGAAAAAAGGACAGCGATATTGAGAGACCGCAGAGATACGCAGACAGTTTTTGAAGTGAAGTACGCCGAGGTCTCAGGCTCACATGGCACACCCACAGTCAGTTCACTGACTGTCTGATACAAAATGCAAAAAAAAAAACCAAAAAAAAAAAACCCAATGCTGGCTAAAATAACCAGTTTTTTTTTTTTTTTCTTTTTTTTGATTGGCTGGCACACATTTTTATTTGTTGGCTTGTAATGCTAAGTTCTTTTCAGGAAAACTAATCACTAGATTTGCAATGCGTACATTAATTTTCCACAATTTTTAACAGTATTTGAAAGGAATATTTGGATTTTTTTTTAGGCGTGCACAATATTTTGGTAATACAATTGGCCATTACTAGAATATTTTTAATCTATTCGATAATGGAATCTAGTCGATAATGGATATTTAATTGTGCACACTCATAATCTATTGTTACATTTAAATTACCTTTGCTATAATTTAAAGTTCACTTGATATATATCTTTAATAATATCAGCAATTTTATAACACTGTTAACTGTAATCTTTAGCAAATCTCAAATTGATTATCCAATTTCATGCTGTATATTATCATGATGTAAAATTTCATTTAAAACAACAAAATGTAGTTTTAGGCTTTTTTAATTAATAGACGAAATAGTGTTAAATTTTTAAAAACATATGCCATTTATCGGTTATTGGCCATAACCAATAATTATTACCTAATTTATCAAATAAAATAAATAAATAAATAATAGGCATTAATAATATTTTTTTTTTTTACTGTCCTCAAAGTTTTAAACAGTAGTGCTTGAACATTCATGCATCTATATATATATTTTTTGCTGCAGGTCAAACTAAGTGAACCACTCAAGAAGTTCAAGCATTCAAACAACAAAGTTCAAGCGCTCAAACAACCTAGCAAATCACACATTTTTGTCTCACAGGAGCAATGATGTCAGCTTTCTGTGAGCATGGCTACGAATTATTGACTTGAATGCATAACATTCCTCGGCATGGTCTCGGCACGTTGCGAGAATCTTATACACATGCATGCACCCTTGTACACGCAGACACAAACAAATCACACCGCAAACAGAAACAAGAAGACAGCAGCCTGCCAAACTGCTATGCCAGTGCACACATTCAGAAGAAGAGAGAAAGAGAGAGAGATAGAAAGGATTGTAGGGAGGGAGAAGGAGGTACATTAGTGTCTAAAGGGAAATTCCTGGTGCCCTGGAGAGCTGCAGATCTTAAAACAAACCGTAATGACACACACAGTGCTTTTAAAGATCTCAATTTAAACACACACATAAATCAAAGCCTGAGGATGAGCAGAACAAGGGAATATGTATATCTTGTTCTACATACAGAGCCGCTCTAATGGAAAGATACAAAAGCACACGCCACGCTGATGGAAATTTGTAGATGCTTCTGGAGGGTGGGGACGGCTTTGCGTAGGTAACAAGAAAATCATCGGCTGAAACACACACGCATGCAGTTCCAATTTGAAATCGTTAATATTTAATTCCTTTGGACAAGGCATCTATCAATAACAGTCACCCAAGGGCATAAACGCCAATCTGATGCACTCTTGAGAGACGTCCGGCATGCTTCATGCCAATGAGCAGAACCTGTTCAGCCCAATAACTATAATGCTGAGTGAGCAAGACTCAGACAGTGTCAAATGTCCTCCAAACATTACTGTACTAGTCACTCACAAAAGGAAAAGATTGTTAAACACATCTGTCTTACTGACAGTCTATGCCCAATGGGGCTCCTCCAGAAGTAGGTATATGGGTGATGTGCCGAAAGCGATCAGTCTTGGTTACGCATATGGATTTATTCGCTTTGAAGTATTGGGATCGCAAAGTTCGATGGGGCTGTGAGGCGTTGTGAATTTTGACCTTGCAATGACATCAACGGGACCCTTTGAGGTCAAACGGAGGGTGTAAATTAAAAGCAAATTAGATTGATTTTAAGAACGAATGACCAAAATCTTAAAAGGCAGAAATAGAATCAGCTACGACATTAAATCTGTCGTATTTTTTTTTTTTAAGTGTCACCAAACAACAAAGTTTATGAAAGCAAACAAAAATGCCAAAAAAAAAGGAAATGTATTATTGTTTAAATTTACCACCAACTGATTTTGTATCAAATTATCATTAAGTTTGTTCAATATAAAATGTTTAACATGACACAGGCTAAAATGGAAAACAACAATCTATGTCAGGTTAAGAATTTTTCCTATTATTAAACAATCATATGGAAATAAAATTTAACTAAGTAGTTTAAAAATGTCAAAAAATAATAATATTAAGATTGCCATGAACTGCATTTGCACCAAAACATGCTCCAAAATAATTGCACCTAAATAATGTTGTTCAGGAATATATAACAGCCATATTACTGAACAGTTATATGGAAATAAAATGTAACAATCTGGAATGATATGGAAATAATTTACCATATTGATGGACTGCGTTTAAACCAAAAATATTCCAAAATCATTGCACCAAAATAAGTTTATTCAACAATATACAAAATGTTTAACATGTCACAGGCTAAAGAGGAAAGTAACAGCCATGTTATTAATTTTGCATGTTACTATACAGAAATAAAATTTAAAAAAATGTGTAAGTCACAAAATTGGAACGATATGTAAATAATTTACCATACTGGTGAATGTTGGCCCAAAAATTTTTTGTCACTGGACATAAAAACAGATATTGGAAGCATTTTCTCCTTTTATAAGCCTATTTAATATTTTATCCTAACTATGTGCGATTATAAAGCGAGTTGCATTATGTTATTCTACTACCACAATCCAAAAACAGACCTGTGTCCCAAATTTGTGTCACGGCCCACATATTGAGAACCAGCGAATTAAAGCCCATAAAGGTCATGCGATGAGATTTAGTAAGGGTTCTGTTATTTGTTCAAGAGTTCTGTTATTTCAGTTGCAAGTCAATAGACAAGCCAAGGTCACACATCCTTACAAAACTCATTTCCCAAGTTGTTGCGATGTGCAATTCAAAGTCTAGAGAGAAGAATGTATTCTTTTTGAAGTGTTGCTGGTGCCACCTGCATGCTATAAAAACCTAACATAATTATATCAACGACTTCCCACAATTCCTCAGCATTGTAAAAGCTAGCCAATAGCAAGCTAATGCAGACTAAAGAGAAAGCTATAACTTTGGCTCTAACTTGATCCCAAACATAATAACATCAATCAACAATTAGCTACTACCTATTTTGGCTACAGAATATAGACACTATTACATCGCTAGGGTGACAATACATTTTTTTTTTTTTTCCCAAAAATGTCCCGGGATTTCTAAATTATCTAAAATATGGGGTTTGGCTTTGATTTACATGCTCTCTACAGTCTCAATATGTTATATCTATGCGTAAAACAACTGGGGGAAAATGCCAAAATCTGGAGATTTTAGGCAATTTAGAATTCGTGGCCAAGACATTTTCCAGGAGAAAAGGGGATGTACTACCATCCTAAATATTACTCATAATTACAGTTATAGGTTTGTCAAAATCCTTAGCCCTAAGTTTTCAACACTGATGCATAACTCAGATATTTTGGTTATAGCAATGAATGATACCTCACATTGTGCAGTTTGTTGAAGAGAAGTATGGTGATGAGACAGTTAGAATACTATGGTATACCATTGGTACTTATTGTAAGGCCTGTGAAAGACATTTTTCTCTCCTTCCATCCCATCATCACTGTCTGACTAAGAACTCTTGAGGGAACAGGTGAATGTGAAAAAGAAGTAGAGGCAACAAGGGAACCCTGCTTGTTGTGGATGATGAGGGGCGACTGAATGCTGATACCCCTGGTGGTTCACAAATCAGAGGGATGGGAGACAATGACGGGTTTATCGACCCAACAAAAGGCCTCTTCACCGGGGTTACGAAGGCTGGGAACCACTGGCAGATGGGAGCCAGGGGGCCCAGGTAAGGCCAGGTATCATGTCGGCTCAGAGAAGAGCTTTTTAAAGCTACATTAGCATGCATTACTAGTGGCAAATTAGAGGGGGAGATAAGAGAGTTTTGGGAAGTGCATGGTAACATGATAAGACTCTGCTTGGAAGGTATGGAGAGATTTCAGCAGCAGATACAGTTGATGGAAATGGGAATAAGGACACACTAGGAGCGCAATTATGTGCACAAAAACATGCATGCACACATAAAGCAATATGAATGGACAGACTACACACACACACACACACCGCTGACCTGAACACATCTTATCCACTCATTGAATCACAGTGCATCTCTAAACAGATTATTAAATTAAGGGGTTTCAAACTATATGCATATAGTTTCCTCAAAAATATTTGTCTAAATGTTCATTGTACATTTAATACTTTTTTTTTTTCTTTTTGAAAGAAGTCTCTTATGCTCACCAAGGCTGCATTGATTTAATTGATTTAATAAAAAATACAGTAAAAACAGAAATATTGTGAAATATTATTTAACTGTTTTATTATAATGCATTTTCAAGTATGGTTTATTAATTTTATGGCAAAGCTGAATGTCGATTTATTATCATCAATGTTGAAGACAGTTGTGCTTCTTAAAACTTTTGTGGAAAGCATGATTTTTAGGATTCTTAAATGGAAATTGCAAAAGAACAGCATTTATATGAAATAAAAATCTTTTGTAACATTAGTAATGTTTTTACTGTCAGTATTACTTAAAAAAAAAAAAAAAAAAACATTCTGACCCCAAACTTTTGAACGGTAGAATATGTACAAAACTATTTATTTACTTATTTTCTAAGGATTTTTCATGCCACTGACACTTTCTAGATGTTGTATGCCACTATTTTCTGTTAAGCTGATTTAGATATATTGCTATCTACGAACAGTCCTGGGTTGCGTTTCCCAAAAGCATCGTAAGCTTAAGTACATCGTAGAGTCATTGAAACCAATGGAGCTACGATCAACTTAGGCTTACGATGCCTTTGGGAAATGCAGCCCTATACAAATACTTTAACTGGATCAAAAATGAAAATAAAATAAAACTACATAAAATAAATATTTAACAAATATATTTGTAGACATTTGATTTGACTTGAGTGCAATGACAAATAAAAGCTAACATGCCGTCTTTGTAATAATGCACATCTTTATTTATTTATTTACTTACTTATTTATTTATTAAGAAAAAGGTTTCATATTGGCCAAAGTTCCACAAATATTATTCAAGCCCAAAGGCCAAATATTCCAAATGAATTTTGAGATTTCTATGTTGCTAGGTGAAGATAAGAAATAAAACTTCTCTCTTCGAGTTGCACAATTTAACACATTATTTCTGTCTTATTTCTGTCAAAGTTTAATATCAAATCCATGCAAGGGCCCCTCCATTGTGAAAAACCCTTTACTAAAATATAATGCAGATATATATATATATATATATATATATATATATATATATATATATATATATATATATATATATTTTTTTTTTTTTTTTTTCATGCACAAACACCAATTTGTATGTAATTGCACAGTAAGAATAGAGATATAAAATTAATGTAGAGAATCTAGGAAAATTAAGTTAGAAAAGTAAAATAATTCGGTATCAGCACAATGATACTAAAATATCTCACTTGACTGCAAACTTTGGCATTTTAGCCAATATTAATTTAGTTCCCAGACCCCATATTAAAAACCCCTGAGCTAATTTATCCTTTACACAGAAACATGACTCACAAATTCACAGAAACACACATGCATGCACATGCAAACCTGCACATAACGTCAAAACAGCTATTAGTGCTTTGACTGGCATGGAGAGGTTTGGAAGTTTCTCTGGTGAGTGTGTATGTGTGTGTGGATGAGGGTGTGTGCAGGGGCGGGCGATAGCTGCACTTCAAAGAGAGCCAGGATCACATCAACAGCTGGGCTGAGTGTGTTCTCAGAGAGCCTCGACTGCCCACCCACTTGGCTACAGCCGTCATCACACACATACACCCATATCACAGACATACAGATGTACAGGGACACAGACGCTCACTTACACACATTATGACTCAGAATAGAAATGGAAGTTGTGGATTGTCATTACTGAAGAGGTTTGCTTTTAGCTACAGGCTAGTGATTTTCTCTCTCTCGCTTGCTCGCTCTTACACACTTGCATGCTGGTAATCTCTCTCTCCCGCAGGCCAACATGATGAGGCTCTTTGATGGAAGATACAGACAGATGAACTAGAGATGTAAATCTCTGTCAGAGGATCACACACACACACACACACACACACACACACACACACACACACACACACACACACACACACACACACACACACACACACACACACACACACACACACACACACACACACACACACACACACACACACACACACACACACACACACACACACACACACACACAATGAACTGGAGCTGATCTCATACACTCAGTGCTGCCACGCTGTGGGTTCAAGTAGGTCTGCTAGATTGTAAATCGAGCAGGTCTATAATACCTAGAGAAAATTATCCATTAACATTCCCAAACATCGCAATGGCAATTGTTCGTTTGGCACATGAAGAGTACATGATTTTTGTAGCCAATCACCAGAGCTGTAGATGTCATGTGTCTAATCACTCTGTAAATGCAGGAAATTTACATCATGACATCTGATTGGCTGATGGCACCACAGAAGTCCATTTCATATTTTTAAGTGCTGGTCAAACTGGTTAAAGCATACTTTAAAAGTACATTTGATAACAGTATAGAAATGCACTTGTTTGGAAGAAACATTCATCTTGTCATATATAAATTCATACTCCACTGTTATGGTTTTTGAAATGTAAGTATTATAAAGAATACAGTTTAAAAATTTGGGAGCGGTACTGCACATATTTGATCAAAACACATACAGCATAAAGAGTAATATTGTGAAATATTATTACAATTTAAAATAACTGTTTTCTATTTCAGTATATGTAAAAATGTTATTTATTCCTGTGATGGCAAATCTGAATTTTCAGCAGCCATTACTCCAGTCTTTAGTGTCAAATGATCATTCTAAATCATTCTAATATGCTGATTTGGCATGTAAGAAAAGTGTCTTTACATTTAATTATTATTATTATTGAAAACAATCTAAGTTTAAATATTAGAAAGTGTAGAAAATTCAAAAGAACAGCAATTATTTTGTAACATTATGAATAATTTAACTGTAATTTAGATTAATTTAATGCATTCTTGCAAAATGAAAGTATTAATTTCTTTCCAAAAAACAAAAAAAAAAAAAAAAAAAAAAGACCACAAACATTTTGAAGGTAGTGTATAATATTGCAATAAAATGCAACCCAGTTTTATGCAATATGTACATAGACTCCAAAAATGCTGGGTTAAATACAACCCAGCGCTGGGTAAAATATGGACAAACCCATGTTTAACTGAACCTTCTGGGTAGTTTTATTTAACTCAACTTTTGTTGAAAAATTAATATGGCTGGCTTAAAATGAACCCAAAATAGGCTGTAAATGAAAAATCAGACACATAATACTAGAGGCATCAGCAATAATCAAAAGGTGAACATTTATTAATAAGCAATTTAAAAAAAAATGTTTATTATTTAATTATTATTTATTCAACTTATTAATTAATGATCATTCATTGAACATATTAATAAATGTTAATTTCCAAACTATTTTGGGTTAATTTTAAGCAAGAATATTGTAATTTTAAGCAATAGCACCCGCTCTGTCTCTCTATGCAGAATTTCTTTGCCTGGAAAAAGTTTCACTCAACTATCAACCAATACTTATAATTTATATTAACACGCTATTTATTAAAAGCAACTCACTTCAAGCTTGCAGGGACAAGAACACCCCTGGTATAAACGCAGCAGGTGAGAGTACGAATACTGTGTCTGTTTGTGTGTGTGTGTAGGTCATGGCTGGCGTGGAGTGTATTAGTAAAACCTTTTGAGCAGCAGTAGCTCTGTGTCTATTGATCAGGCTGGATCAATGCCAGTGATTTCCAATGAGGCATACTGAAAGCATTTGTAAGTGTGTGTGTGAGAGTGTGTACATGTGAGACAGAAGATGGGAGCCTGGAACCTCTTCAGGGACAAATCTGAAGAAAGACATCTGCTGATCCACTGCTGTATTTCACAGTGTGAAACCAGCCTTATACACTTGCACTTAGTTGCACATTCACATTCTTTCTGTTTCCCTCAGCTGCTGCAACTCTTGCTCCTGATGTCACATATACATTTTTTTTTTCTGCTCTGTAAGGTATTAGGCATATTCCTCCATGCCACTGAATTTTCTTGCCTCTTCTCATAGCTGCTCAGTTCCAGTTCTTTTAGCTGTAAATGGCAATGTTGATTGGCTGCTGACACCACAAGAACATGAACCTGAAAGAAACAAATCAGACACTGTCAAAATAACAATACAGCATTAATAAACATTAAATTAACAAATTTATATGTTTCTGGTGAAAGAATTTGCTACGTTTGAAGGGTCATCAATGGCAGTGTCATTTTAGTAGTATTTATTTACTATTACAGTTTTTAATTAGCTATTTACATGACCTGTTTTCATTTGAATTTTAATTTCTAGTTACATTGCTATGTGCTTTTGTTATTTTTATTATTTTTTAATTACAATTTTATACATTTATTTTTCCCATATTCTATTTTTATTTTTAATTTATATCTATTTTAGTTTTTCATTTAAGTACTTCAGCTTAAAGGGATAGTCAAACCAAAAGTGAAAATTACGTAATTTTTTTTTTTTTTTTTTACTAATCTTCATGTCGTTCCAAAGCTATATGACACTTTTTTTAATAAGATATTTTGAAGAACGTTGATAATCAAACAGTTTTAACACTGACTTCCATTGTATTTTATGTCCATCATGGAAATCAATGGGAACCAAAACTCTTTGGGTCTCACTTTATTTTAGGTGGCCTTAACTACTATGTACTTGCATCAAAAAATAAGTACAATGCACTTATTGTGTTCATTGCAACACACTTTTGCTACTATTGAGGTGGGATTCGGTTAAGGTTAGGGACAGGTCTGGTGGTATGGGTAGGTTTAAGGGTGGGTTAAGGTGTAAGGAATGGGTCAACGGTGTAACTATAAATGTAATTCCAGATGCAATTACATGCAGGTATTTTTAAAATATAAGTACAATGTAAAAACATGTACGTCCCCAATAAGTGCATTGTATCAAATGATTCATTTAAATGTAAGTACGTAGTAGTTAAGGCCACCTATTATAAAGTGGGACCACTGTTTGGTTGCCAGCATTGTTCAAAATATCTTCTTTTTTTATATGATCAAGGGAGAAAGATGCATTTTGCCTACAGTATGGTGTAGTTACAACACCTACTATCTGAACAATTCTAACCAGCCAAACCTTTACTTCCAAACCGATCTAGTCTTCTTGATTCACCTTAAAGGAACACACCACACTAACCCTGCATCTTAAAAAAGCAGTTCCCAAAAAATGAAAATTCTGTCAGCCTCATGTAATTTCTTAAATGATCATTCTACAATAAAATAAATAAATAAATAAATACATACATACATACATACGTAAATAAATAAATAAATAACACTTTTATGTTCCACAGAATAAAGGAAGTCATATGGGTTTGGAACAACAGTGAGAACTATTATTTTAAGTTTCGGATGTCCCTCAGGAGCAGTAATACAATACCATATAATACAATTTTATTTATATAGCACAGTTTAAAACAACCAAAGTTGACCAAAGTGCTTTACAACACTATACAAACAATAAGCAAATTAAAACACAGCAACAGCTGTACACCTTTTTAAACCAATATAAAACTTAGATATTCACAAAATATACACAGGCTATAAACGCAAAACGCAAGGGCAGAGACAATTTATCATGGAATATCAAACGCCAACGAGAAAAAATAGGTCTTTAGAGTGGATTTAAAAACAGACAAGGTTGGAGCAGTTCTGATATGAGAGGGGAGACTATTCCAAAGTTTTGGGCCGACAACAGAAAAGGCACGGTCACCTCTCGTTTTTAGCCTTGTCCTAGGAACATGTAGAAGGTCAGAATTAGTAGATCTGAGCGATCTCGACAAAGTATGAGGCTGTAACAACTCGGTTAAGTACAGTGGGGCCAGATTGTGAAGAGATTTAAAAACAAACAGTAGAATTTTAAAATCAGTTCTGTACTTTACTGGAAGCCAATGAAGTGAGATTAAAACCGGTGTAATACTATCATATTTGCGCTTTCTAATAAGAAGCCGAGCTGCTGCGTTCTGGACTAACTGCAGACGAGAGACACAGGACTGAGGAACACCAATGTACAGAGAATTACAGTAGTCAAGCCTACATATAACAAATGCGTGTAGTGCGATTTCAAGCTTCTTCTTATTATTATTAAGTTATTGTCCTAGCCTGAGCACTGGGCTGCAGTGAGGCCCCTCACTGAGTCTGGGAACACTGACAGAATGTGTGCTGGCTCACAAGAACCCCTCTGACCTCCAGTGGGTGGCATATGGCTGTCCGAGGAGGTGCCTGTATATTGGATTTGTTATATTGTCTTGAGGTCAAGCGATATAAATCAATCAGGCAGAGAAGGACTGGGTGAGAGAATGACAGAATGAGATGACAGTTAGATAACAGAATCATTAGATAATGATGATGATTAGGGACATCAGATAAAGGACTGGTGGTATTTCTGGGTGAAAAGCAAGGTATTTTTATTTATTAATTAATTTTTTTAGAAAACAAGTAGATAGAATATAGAAAAGAAAGGTAGTGTTAGTTTTTCAAGAAAAGCTAGCAGTTAGATAATAATTATACAATTGATAGAGGGTCAAGTGTGTGTGTGTGTGTTTATTTATTTATTTATTTTTAATAAAAAGAAGGCAAATAGATAAAATAGAATTAGAAAAGAGAATGCTAGAGTTAGAGGGTCAAATAAAGATGGAAGAGATGGGTTTTAAGCCGTTTCTTGAAGATGGCTAAGGATTCAGCTGCTCGGATTGAGTTGGGCAGGTCATTCCACCAGATGGGAACAGATAATGAAAAAGTCCGTGAAAGTGATTTTGTGCTTCTTTGGGATGGCACAATAATGCGGCGTTCACTTGCAGAACGCAAGTTTCTAGAGGGCACATAGGTCTGAAGTACTGAATTTAGGTGAAGGGGTGCAGAGCCAAAGGTGGTTTTGTAGGCAAACATTAATGCCTTGAATTTTATGCGAGCAGCTATTGGTAGCCAGTGCAAATTGATGAACAGAGGTGTCACGTGTGTTCTTTTCGGCTCATTACAGATTAATCTTGCATCGGGATTTTGGATTAATTGTAGAGGTTTGATGGAATTGGCTGGAAGACCTGCCAAGAGAGCATTGCAATAGTCAAGTCTGGACAGAACAAGAGCTTGAACAAGGAGTTGTGTTGCATGTTCCGAAAGAAAGGGCCTGATCTTCCTAATATTGTATAAAGCAAATCTGCAGGACCGGGCAGTTTTAGCAATGTGGTCTGAGAAATCCAGTTCATCATCAATCACAACTCCAAGGTTTCTGGTTGTTTTTGAAGGAGTAATGGTTGATGAGCCTAACTGGAAGGTGAAATTGTGATGAAGTGATGGGTTTGCTGAAACTACAAGCAGTTCTGTCTTAGCTAGATTCAGTTGAAGGTGATGGTCCTTCATCCAGCAAGAAATGTCTGTTATACATGCTGAGATGCGAGCAGCTATCGTCGGATCATCAGGATGGAACGAGAGGTGGAGTTGAGTGTCATCAGCATAGCAGTAATATGAAAAGCCATGTTTCAGAATGACAGAACCTAGTGATGCCATGTAGAAAGAGAAGAGAAGTGGTCCAAGGACTGAGCCCTGAGGCACCCCAGTAGCTAGATGTTGCGACATGGATACTTCACCTCTCAAAGATACCTTGAAGGATCTATCTGAGAGTATCAAACCACTGGAGTGCGGTTCCTGAGACGCCTTTTCTCAATAGGGTTGACAGGAGGATCTAGTGGTTGACTGTATCAAAAGCGGATAGATCCAGCAAGATAAGTAATGAAGACTTGGAAGCCGCTCTTGCAAATCTTAGGGCTTCAACAAATGAGAGCAAGGCAATTTCGGTCGAATGTCCACTTCTGAAGCCAGATTGGATGCTGTCCAGGAGGTTGTTCTGTGTGAGAAAGACAGAGACTTGGTTGAACACAACTCGTTCAAGTGTTTTTGCAATGAAAGGTAGAAGGGAAACCGGTCTATAGTTCCCTAAAAGAGTTGGGTTAAGATTGGGTTTCTTAAGAAGTGGGGTTATACGAGCCCGTTTAACTGCTGAGGGAAAAACTCCAGTGTGAAGGGATGTGTTAACGATGTGAGTGAGTGCAGGTACAACTGCAGGAGAAATGGCTTGAAGGAGATGGGATGGAATAGGATGAAGCGGACAAGTAGTAGGATGAGTTTAGAGACTTCTGCCTCAGAGAGTGAAGAGAAGGATTTGAACGAGTGTATTTTGATGGTAAGATGTGTTTGACAGTTTGTGGTGTGGAGAATTGTGCAGTGAGGTTTGTAATTTTATTAATGAAGAATGTGGCAAAAAAAAAAAGAGAGAGTAGCACAAAAATGAATCATTTACTCACCCTCACGTCATTCCAAACCTATGACTTACTTTCTTCTGTGGAATAAAAAGAAAAAAAAAAAGTATATTTTGAAGAACATTGGGAACCAAACAACATTGGAGTCCACTGATATTTTTTTAAATATCTACAGAACACAAAAATTCTTACATGTTGACATGGAATGACATGAGGGTGAGTAAACGACATATATTTTTCTGGGTGAACTATTTCTTCAACTGATTTTGATGGTAATTAGGTGCTATGATACTTATGTTTCAGGAATATAACTTTTTAAAGCAATTCTGGAACACGAATTACTAACTCAGAAGCATGTCTTTGCCAGCTCAATTCAAATTAATTGTTTAAATTTAAAAATACTAAAATGCTGGTTCAAATTCACAGAATTCACAGTTGCCAGCTAAATTTGCACAGATATTAAAATTCTGGGAGACAATAAAAAGCTGGAAATTTAACTTTTCTTAAAAAACAAAAAACAAACAAACAAACAAACCAACAAAAAAAAAAAAAAACAAATTCAGGCTTCACATCATTATAATGTACAATATGAAAAACTGATAATGATGCTACAGATTACAGTAAATCAACTCTAAGAGAGAATTAGGTGACATTAGGTTAAGTGTTGGCAAAAGTAATCTAAATATAAAAATAAAGAAAATGATCATGCATAATAAAAGTTCTAAACTTACAAATAAATTTGGCAATATTGAATACATTTTTGTCTTCTCTTCTTTATTCTTATTATTCAAACAGATCAGCATTATTAAAAATGGTAGGCATGCCTACATTCTCATTGTAATCCTTAAACATTATTTTCAATATTATCTTATTATTTTAATTATTTTTAACAAAACTAAAATTTGAATTTGTGAAAATATATATATTTAAAAAAAAAAAAAAAAAAACCTTCACTTAAAGAGAAAGAATAAAAGCTCATAGACAGAAATACAGAGACACAACACCCTGGAAAGGAAGATAATGATGATCACACTGTCTGTCAGAGATGAATCTTTCTTTCTGTATTGCCCTTGCCTGTCTTTTTCTATTGTGAAGATAAATGCCTTTGCCTTTTCCAGCTCTGAACTACTTTGGTCTCTCATACTAAGAAAAAAAAAAAAATGACACTTTGACTTGGGTTTTTGTGTGTGTTCATATTAGACAGTGTTTGTATATCGCAAGTAAGTTGAGAACAGGTCAGCCACCTTTCTAAAACAGGCCTTTGTTCTGCTCTTCCTGTCAATTACTGAACAGTAAATGAGGGAGGGAAAAGCTATCTAACTACCCATGTCCTCCCTCTCTCGCGTTCCTCCCATTTCACACTTCATCCACTCCTTTTTGTGACCCCGCTGCCTCATTACATTTCAGTAACACGGTTTCCTGCCCAGCAATTTGATATGTTGCCACAGACATGCAGTCTGTGATGGGTTTAAAGATAATAAGAGATGTTGAATTGATTTGTTCCTGTTAGAGGAGATATAGTTGTAATATACATTATAATAATGTCAGCAGTGATTGTATGTAAGTATGTAAGAAGGATTCTCAAGAGTGACACTAAATTATAGTATCATAATAATTTGTAATCATCCAAAACAGCGGGTGGCAGGACAGCCCTACTATCCATCCTAGCAGAAATAGTATGCATGTTTATTGTAACAACTGCACATTGAAAACAGAAACACACACCTAACACACCCAAGCATGATTTTTTTTTTTTTTTAATATTTAAAAAATATTTTCCAATATATATGTAAAAAATATTTTATGTAATGGAAGAAGAGTTTCTGAAAGGGTTCTTTTTCAGACAAGGAATGCCAAACTGAGGCTATTTTCTAAATTATATTACACCAAAAACCCTTACTTTAAATGCATTTATACATAATATGGTAGTGAATGTGTTCAGTTATGTGTATATGAGTGCATTTGGTGTATTTGTGGCACTTTGACCTTGCACTGAAATGTGAGATGTGAGTTTTGCATATAATGTGATGAACATTTACAAGAAGTAAAAGTTCTTTGGGAGGACTTTGTTGCCATCTGGTGGTTTGACAAAAAATAATCTACAAAGTTATGAATGAGGAGTTGGGTGAAGGAAAATAAATCATCTGCTGATAAATGGCTTATAAAGCAGGAAACAGTTACTTTTAGGCACATTGGCCACCGTCTTTTCAGGAGGCTGTGATTTCAGATTTCAGTACTAGAGCTACATAACTGTATAACTGTAGTTATGTCTTTGGATCAACAGAGGGCAGCATTGCATTTTTTATTTATTAGTTTTTTTTTTATTATTTATTATTAAGTAGGAATAAATGGACTATCCAACAAATTACAGCTGCTATAATTTTTTTTTCATAATGAAAAATCTATTAAAACAAAGGCAAAATAACATTCAGTGAAAGTAACATGATTAAATATCAACTATTTAAAAAATATGAAAGCTACTAATAATAGCTTTATTTATTGTTGTTTTAGTAGGAAAGTATTTTCTGTGAAACGGTTATGGACAAACAATCTGCTTTGGAAAAATTTTCCTAATGAAAGATAATAATAATAAAAACACCCAAAGACAAAACAACTAGTGAAACTAGTGTAAATATAAAATATTAAAAAATAATAATAATAAAAATTAGGATTATCAATATTAATATATTGTATCCGAATAATAGGTTTACTTTTGAAAGATCATTTCTGCATACATCCATTCCTTAAAATCTTGGCTACAAACAAGCTACTGAATTTTCCACTGATTCTACATTTGACCATTGACAAGCTGCTGATGGGGCACAACGTCATCCTACATGTGGTAAATTATCTCAATGGGAATTAAACGTAATTAAATTGCTTATTATATCCTCGGTATAATCATTTTCATTAAAAAAGAATTAAATTGAAAATAAATAAATAAATAAATAAATTTATTTGTGCATTATGCACAGGGACACATAATCAGTGATGTATCTTGAGGTCATTGGGTCAGTGGCATAGCGAGTCAGCCCTGGGCCCATATGCAAATAAATAAATAAATAAATAAAATTAAAAAAAAAAAAAAAAAAAAATGACGGGCCCCTCACCCCCCAATTTGTATATGTTCACTTTAGCGAATCGAGAAAATACCATACTAAATGCATTGCATGCTTCCTGGAGGATATTTACTATATCTCAATTTATCCTAGTACCTTGATAAATACATAACATCTGCAAAAGAGGCAATCCACACCAAAACATACCTGTAAGTAAATAGCAATGGTCACCTGTGCCGCCTGTGTTTTGTTTTTCTTTTTTTTTTTCCTCCCTCTTCCGTCTCTACCAATCTGCTCTCTAGTCTGTCGTCTAAGTTGAGCTTTCCTGTAGCTCAAATAGTAGCGCATGGTGCTAGCAATGCCAAGATGATGGGTTCGATTCCCCGGGAAAGCAAGAGCTAATCAAATGTAAAAACTGTTTTTGGATAAAAGCGTCTGCTAAATGCATAAATGTAAATGTCTTTGCTCCCAGGTCTCTGCTGGATGGAGGAGGTGGCTGTCGATCATCATTAAGGGCGTCGTCTCTGCAGCCAGTTCGGTGTCGCCCTGCCGATTAAAGGTCTCCCGGCGTGCCGCGCTGAGTAGCTCAGTGTGTGTGTTCAAGTGTTTTGAGTTGAAACCTGTGTTAGAGTTTGCAGCCTTTCATTGTGAATGTGTGAGTCTAATGCTTGTTCTTTTTGTACTATCTAGATTCTAAGTTGAGCGCTGATAAGAGTCAACTGTTCTCTTCTTTACTGGGGGAATGGGGAACAGGTTAGCGTATCGCATGCCCTTAGGATACATACTGCCCGCAGCTAACAAGTGTTAGACACACTAGGTAAGAGGTGAGCACCTTTTTGTATTTTTGTGTGTAGTTTAGTTGTGGTGTCGCATATGCCGAAGATATCGAGTTTGTTTTCTACATTTTTTTTTTTTTTTTTTTTGGTTAGTTAGGTTAGAGGGTTCTGGGAACTTAGTTTAGGAACCATTAGGTTAGAGGGTTCTGGGAATTTGGTTTAGGAACCATTAGGTTTTATTTCTTTTGTTGATTTGGTGCCACCCTCATTCCTCTTTTTCCCCTTAGTTTAATGTATTCTCCTCATTTTTGTTTTCTAAATCATGCATTGTATATAGCTCACACACTGTTTAGTGGCTTCGGCTTGAGGAAATTTAAACATTCAATTGGATTAAACACTCTTTGTGCCTGGTTCTTTCTACAATCTCCACCCTCATAGCAATATTAATAACTAAATATTACGTTCCAACCCCTGGAACTTAAAAGTTCGTAACATTTAATGGGGGCTCGTCCGGGATAATAATAATCATATTTCCCGTGATATTAAATATTGCTGGAGTGGAGAGTAGAATGACCGTGGCTTTAGTAATTTGTTGGAGCATATTTCTTGAGGTGTGACTGGTTGACCAGGTGGTTAGTGTATGTTTCGGCGTAATTATGGCTGATTTTGATTTGGAGACTTTTGTTAATGCGCCGTCTATTGAGTAGCTTGACAAATGTCGAAAAAATGATTTGATAATTATTGCGGCCCATTATCAAATTGTGGTTACGACGCAGCAGCAGAAAAGAGAGATAAAGAGTGCTGTCAAATAAAGGTTGGTGGAATCAGGTGTTCTAGTGTTGCCTGCAAGAGTCGAGGAAGATTCTCCTGGTGCCGATGTTCAGGTGCCGTGGTCAGGTGAGGAGGAGCAGAGTGGGGATGCTGTGGTAGAGGATTCTGAAGCCAAAGCTTCCCTGCCACCCTTTGAACCTTTTTCTCCGGCTTCTATGGGGTCTGGAGGTGATACGCGGCTTAAAGTCCGTTTGGTGAGGGTCCAAATGGAAGCGCATGAAAAGGCAGAAGAACGCCGGGCTGAGATGAAGTTACGACTCGAGGTTCGCAGGTTGGAAATTGAGGCGGACAAGCAGGTTAAACTGCGTGAACTTGAGCTGAACGCAGCTAAGAATGCACCTGTCCCAGTTGTTCCACTGGTGCAGACCGCTAGTGCTCCGTTGGGGGCTGGATCGGTGGTAACTACCTTTGATATAAGTAAACATATCTCTCTCGTACCGCAATTTCGTGAAACAGAAGTTGATTCATACTTTAGTGTGTTCGAGCGTATTGCGTCGACACTAAATTGGTCTAAGGAAGTGTAGCCTCTGCTCTTACAGTGTAAATTAACTGGTAAGGCCCAGGAGGTGTGCGCAACTCTATCCTTAGAGGATAGTTTAAATTATGATATGGTAAAGGCTGCAATCCTGCGTGCTTACGAGTTGGTAACACAAGCCTATAGGCAGCGGTTTAGGAATCACAAAAAAACTTCTAGTCAGATGTTTGTTGAATTTGCCAGAGAGAAAGGTGTTTTATTTGAAAAATGGTGCGCATCGAGTAAGGTTACAGATTTTAAGACATTACGAGAACTCATTCTTCTAGAAGAATTTAAAAACTGTGTACCCGAACGTGTCGTTGTCTATTTAAACGAACAAAAGGTGTCCTCTTTGTCTCAAGTTTCTGTCTTTGCGGACGAGTTTGTGTTGACACATAAGAACGTATTTACCATTGTCCGTTCTGATAAAACTGTGCCCGTTCCTCTGATTAACCAGTCACGACTGAAATCAGTTGCTCCAAAGTCAAAGAAAGACCGAGAATGTTTTTATTGCCATAAGTCTGGCCATTTAATTGCTGACTGTTCCATGTTGAAACGGAAGCAGCAGGGTTCGGTAACTAAGAGCATTGGTTTTGTGAAGGCTGTGGAGGTTGACAATGTTGAGCGTGCTGGTAGGCTAGATTCTAGCTATGAACGGTTTGTGATGGAAGGGTTAATTTCCTTTACGGGCAAGTCTATAGACCAGGTGAAAGTTAAAATTCTCCGTGACACTGGAACTACTCAATCTTTTGTGGTTGCAGGTGTACTGCCGTTTTCTGAACAGACTTCTTGTGGCAGTAATGTGTTGGTACAGGGTATAGAGATGGGACTCGTTAAAGTTTCGCTACATCAGGTTCATTTGCAGTCGAAGCTTTGTACAGGGTTTGTGAAAATAGGTGTTCGTGAATGTTTGCCTGTGAAAGGGGTAGAATTTATTCTCGGCAACGATCTGGCTGGTGGAAAGGTTTTCCCCGTGTTAGAGGTTTTTGATAATCCTGTGTTGTTAGACCGATCTGATGAATTGTCCGAGACGTACCCTGAAGTTTTTCCTGCTTGCGCTGTTACGCGAGCTCAAGCTCGTAAAAAAAGATAACTTTGACTTGTCTTCCTCTTTTATTGCACCTATCTTTGCCAATAATGTTTTACCACTGTCACAACATCCGGCACGTGACGCGTCAAGGTGCTCTGGCACATAGATATACATGTACATAGATGCCTCATTAGCGATGGTTTCTATGGGCCGCAATACATAAGGATCTACATATATATCTATGTATATATATATATATATATATATATATATATATATATATATATATCTATGTTCCAGAGCAGGTTGACGCGTCACGCGCCGGATGTTGTGACAGTCGGACATTGCGGTGTATCAGAGGTAAAAATTGATATAAATACTGTTAGGTTTCTCGCACAAACCGATCGTTTCGTGTGCCCATTGACTTGCATTATAGGACTAACAGACTGCAACGGTTTGAGTTAAAAAACTTTCGTTTGTGTTCTACTGAAGAAACAAAGTCACCTACATCTTGGATGCCCTGGGGGTAAGCAGATAAACATCAAATTTTCATTTTTGGGTGAACTATCCCTTTAAATACGTTTACCTTGAAGTAACTTTTAGCATCAGCCAAACGCTCGTCCTGACAGAATTCATCAAAATGGCGCTTTGTCCTTCTAATTCATTAATTTTCAGAGGTTTGTTTCACTCCCCATTTCTCAGCCATTAATTGTGCTGTTGCTTTTGCCTCCTCAAAATTTTCCCTGAATCTTGTCAAGTAATTCTGTGGCTTTATGAAGATCAGCATCCTTCGCCTGCAGCATTTTTGAAATTACATTGATTTGTTCCAAGACTTCGCTCTGAAGGACAATCATAAAAACAAAGTCAAATCTTTCCATCTGCCTTTTCAAAGCCATGGCCTCGCTGCGCTCATCTGCCTTTTTACTGGTAAAAATTACTGGTGAAATTTTGGTCAGGGCCTTTAACACCTCAACATATCTGTAATTGATTGCAGGCATGGCATCATTACGCGATGCCCTTCTAGTAGCCAGTGATGGGAATAACAGCGTTATAAATAAATGGCGTTACTAACGGCATTATTTTTTCAGTAACGAGTAATCAAATAAATTACTGTTTCCCCCGTTACAACGCTGTTACCGTTACTGACAATAAAATGCAGCGTTACTATAATTTATTATAATATTACTATAATTTTATTTTTCAGTTCATCTGAATGGATGCGCAGGGTAGCTGTATTTGACGCACCGTAAACTCTAGTGTGAAGGCCACGACTCGCCGTCGCTTTGTTTCACACACCCGCAAAGAAAGATACAGAGCAAGAGAGTCTTTCATAACATGCAGAATTGACGCGCTACATGTAAACGATATTCTTTGTTGTATTTTTCTGTCAAAATAACGGAGTTCCTTTGGAATTCTTCAACTTTTAAGAACTGGCGGGTTCTCTGGTGGTAGGCGGAACTAATGCGCAAACGACAATCTCATTGGCTGGCGCTCACCTATTATCTTCACTGTTTTGATTTCAGCAAATCAATTCGAGCGAACGTAGACTACGTAATTAATATTCATGAACCCAGCAGCTCATTAATCCTTAATGCGTTTTATATTGTTATTAGTAGTAGAATTCGTAGTAGTTTTATGTAATCAATTTTTCTCCCTTTTTTTTATAGAAACACTAAATGACAAACAACATCTTAATTATGGTCCTTATTGTGTTTTTGCAGTATGAAGGCAAGGAGTATGATCAGTGTTTTTGTTAGTTGTTAATAGTAGACTTAATGAATTTTAAGTTTTCTTAGCGTTTTTTTTTCTTTCTTTCTTTTCGTATTTCTCGTTTTATAAAGAGAACTTACACCTGGAATTATTCAATCTGCAATTAATTTTAATATTTTTTTAAAAAAAAAATGTTTTAATTTTTTTTTTTTACATTTTTGAGACGCTAAAAATGCTATTGTTTCAGATGTAACTTTTCTCATCGCAGTTGTTAGGTTGTGTCACCATCTTTCAGACTCAGACTGTCAGAATTGACCCGAGCTGGTTTTAGTCAGTGAAGATTAAGACTATACTTACAGGGATCATTTCTATAGTTATTAACTAGGAAATGTGTTTCGAATGTGTTGTGTCTCCCAAACCACGATGATGAGTTTTGATACTCTTTTCTGAGCATGAATCGGGTGTAGAGTAATGATTCGTTTCATAAGCTTCACATCATTGATGAATGTTTCTTGTTTCTTTGCAGTAAGAAAGAAAAGGGTATGATCAGAGTGGTTTTATGATTGTTAAAAACAGAGCAGTAGAGTTTAATTACGAATTATATGGTTATAAGATTTTTTTAAGAAAGTGGTTTTATTCAAAGCAATAATTTTTTTTTTGTTAAGAATATCAAAAATGCAGTTTTTTCAGATGTAGAAAAAACAGCATTTTTTTAGGTTGTCACTGTTAGGTTGCGAATCTGTTTGTGAGAATCAGACCCAAAGCTGATGTTAGTGAATGAAGTCTAAAGTAATACCTGCAGAAATCATTTGTGTAGTTCTTAATTATGTTACTTATTGTGTTTTTTGCAGTATGAAGGCAAGGAGTATGATCAGTGTTTTTGTTAGTTGTTAATAGTAGACTTAATGAATTTTAAGTTTTCTTAGGGTTTTTTTTTTTTTTTTTCCGTATTTCTCGTTTTATAAAGAAAACTTACACCTGGAATTATTCAATCTGCAATTAATTTTTATTTTTATTTTATTTTATTAATTTTTTTTTTTTAATTTTTTTGTTTAATTTTTGAGACGCTAAAAATGCTATTGTTTCAGATGTAACTTTTCTCATCGCAGTTGTTAGGTTGTGTCACCATCTTTCAGACTCAGAATGTCAGAATTGACCCGAGCTGGTTTTAGTCAGTGAAGATTAAGACTATACTTACAGGGATCATTTCTATAGTTATTAACTAGGAAATGTGTTTCGAATGTGTTGTGTCTCCCAAACCACGATGATGAGTTTTGATGCTCTTTTCTGAGCATGAATCGGGTGTAGAGTAATGATTCGTTTCATAAGCTTTACATCATTGATGAATGTTTCTTATCGTTTATTTGCAGTAAGAAAGAAAAGGGTATGATCAGAGTGGTTTTATGGTTGTTAAAAGCAGAGCAGTAGAGTTTAATTATGAATTATATGGTTATAAGATTATTTTGAGAAAGTGGTTTTATTCAAAGCAGCAGGTTTTTTTTTTTTTGTTAAGAGTATTAAAAATGCTATTATTTTAGATGTAGTTTCGTCTATTACTGTTAGGTTGTGAGTCTGTCTGTGAGAACCAGACCCAAAGCTGATGTTAGTGAACGAAGTCTAAAGAAATACCTGCAGAAATCATTTCTATAGTTCTTAATTATGTTCCTTATTGTGTTTTTGCAGTATGAAGGCAAGGAGTATGAATAGTGTTTTTATTAATTGTTAATAGTAGACTTAATGAATTTTAAGTTTTCTTAGGGTTTTTTTTTTTTTTTTTTTTTTTTTTCCGTATTTCTCATTTTATAAAGAGAACTTACACCTGGAATTATTCAATCTGCAATTAATTTTAATATTTTTTTTAAATTTTTTTTTACATTTTTTTTTTTTAATTTTTGAGACGCTAAAAATGCTATTGTTTCAGATGTAACTTTTCTCATCGCAGTTGTTAGGTTGTGTCACCATCTTTCAGACTCAGAATGTCAGAATTGACCCGAGCTGGTTTTAGTCAGTAAAGATTAAGACTATACTTACAGGGATCATTTCTATAGTTATTAACTAGGAAATGTGTTTCGAATGTGTTGTGTCTCCCAAACCACGATGATGAGTTTTGATACTCTTTTCTGAGCATGAATCGGGTGTAGAGTAATGATTCGTTTCATAAGCTTTACATCATTGATGAATGTTTCTTGTTGCTTCTTTGCAGTAAGAAAGAAAAGGGTATGATCAGAGTGGTTTTATGGTTGTTAAAAGCAAAGCAGTAGAGTGTAATTATGAATTATATGGTTATAATATTTTTTTAAGAAAATGGTTTTATTCAAAGCAGCAGTTTTTTTTTGTTAAGAATATTAAAAATGCTGTTATTTTAGATGTAGCTTTATCTGTCGCTGTTAGGTTGTGAATCTGTTTGTGAGAATCAGACCCAAAGCTGATGTTAATGAACAAAGTCTAAAGTAATACCTGCAGAAATCATTTGTGTAGTTCTTAATTATGTTCCTTATTGTGTTTTTGCAGTATGAAGGCAAGGACTGTGATCAGTGTTTTTGTTAGTTGTTAATAGTAGACTTAATGAATTTTAAGTTTTCTTAGGGTTTTTTTTTTTTTTTTTTTTTTTTCTCTCCGTATTTCTCGTTTTATAAAGAGAATTTACACCTGGAATTATTCAATCTGCAATTAATTTTAATATTTTTTTTTAAAAAAAATTAAAAAATTTTTTTTTTTTTAATTTTTGAGACGCTAAAAATGCTATTGTTTCAGATGTAAGTTTTCTCATCGCAGTTGTTAGGTTGTGTCACCATCTTTCAGACTCAGACTGTCAGAATTGACCCGAGCTGGTTTTAGTCAGTGAAGATTAAGACTATACTTACAGGGATCATTTCTATAGTTATTAACTAGGAAATGTGTTTCGAATGTGTTGTGTCTCCCAAACCACGATGATGAGTTTTGATACTCTTTTCTGAGCATGAATCGGGTGTAGAATAATGATTTATTTCATAAGCTTTACATCATTGATGAATGTTTCTTGTTGCTTCTTTGCAGTAATAAAGAAAAGTGTATGATCAGAGTGGTTTTATGGTTGTTAAAAACAAAACAGTAGAGTTTAATTATGAATTATATGGTTATAAGATTTTTTTAAGAAAGTGGTTTTATTCAAAGCAACAATTTTTTTTTTTATTAAGAGTATTAAAAATGCTGTTTTTTCAGATATAGCTTTACTTGTCACTGTTAGGTTGTGAATCTGTCTGTGAGAATCAGACCCAAAGCTGATGTTAGTGAACGAAGTCTAAAGTAATACCTGCAGAAATCATTTGTGTAGTTCTTAATTATGTTCCTTATTGTGTTTTTGCAGTATGAAGGCAAGGAGTATGATCAGTGTTTTGTTAGTTGTTAATAGTAGACTTAATGAATTTTAAGTTTTCTTAGGGGTTTTTTTTTTTTTTTTTTTTTTTTTCTCTTTCCGTATTTGTCGTTTTATAAAGAGAACTTACACCTGGAATTATTCAATCTGCATTTTATTTTAATATTTTTTTTTTATTTTTTTTTTTAAATTTTTGAGACGCTAAAAATGCTATTGTTTCAGATGTAACTTTTCTCATCGCAGTTGTTAGGTTGTGTCACCATCTTTCAGACTCAGAGTGTCAGAATTGACCCGAGCTGGTTTTAGTCAGTGAAGATTAAGACTATACTTACAGGGATCATTTCTATAGTTATTAACTAGGAAATGTGTTTCGAATGTGTTGTGTCTCCCAAACCACGATGATGAGTTTTGATACTCTTTTCTGAGCATGAATCGGGTGTAGAGTAATGATTCGTTTCATAAGCTTTACATCATTGATGAATGTTTCTTGTTTCTTTGCAGTAAGAAAGAAAAGGGTATGATCAGAGTGGTTTTATGATTGTTAAAAACAAAGCAGTAGAGTTTAATTACGAATTATATGGTTATAAGATTTTTTTTAAGAAAGTGGTTTTATTCAAAGCAACAATTTTTTTTTTGTTAAGAATATTAACAATGCTGTTTTTTCAGATGTAGGAAGTTGCGAATCTGTTTGTGAGAATTAGACCCAAAGCTGATGTTAGTGAACGAAGTCTAAAGAAATATCTGCAGAAATCATTTGTGTAGTTCTTAATTATGTTCCTTATTGTATTTTTGCAGTATGAAGGCAAGGAGTATGAACAGTGTTTTTGTTAGTTGTTAATAGTAGACTTAATGAATTTTAAGTTTTCTTAGGGTTTTTTTTTTTTTTTTTCATATTTCTCGTTTTATAAAGAGAACTTACACCTGGAATTATTCAATCTGCAAATCATTTTAATATTTTTTTTAAAAAAATTTTTTAAATTTTTAATTTTTTTATTTTTGAGACGCTAAAAATGCTATTGTTTCAGATGTAACTTTTCTCATCGCAGTTGTTAGGTTGTGTCACCATCTTTCAGACTCAGAATGTCAGAATTGACCCGAGCTGGTTTTAGTCAGTGAAGATTAAGACTATACTTACAGGGATCATTTCTATAGTTATTAACTAGGAAATGTGTTTCGAATGTGTTGTGTCTCCCAAACCACGATGATGAGTTTTGATGCTCTTTTCTGAGCATGAATCGGGTGTAGAGTAATGATTTATTTCATAAGCTTTACATCATTGATGAATATTTCTTGTTGCTTCTTTGCAGTAAGAAAGAAAAGGGTATGATCAGAGTGGTTTTATGATTGTTAAAAACAGAGTACTAGAGTTTAATTGCGAATTATATGGTTATAAGATTTTTTTAAGAAAATGGTTTTATTCAAAGCAACAATTTTTTTTTGTTAAGAATATTAAAAATGCTGTTTTTTCAGATGTAGAAAAAACAGCATTTTTTTAGGTTGTCACTGTTAGGTTGCGAATCTGTTTGTGAGAATCAGACCCAAAGCTGATGTTAGTGAATGAAGTCTAAAGTAATACCTGCAGAAATCATTTGTGTAGTTCTTAATTATGTTCCTTATTGTGTTTTTGCAGTATGAAGGCAAGGAGTATGATCAGTGTTTTTGTTAGTTGTTAATAGTAGACTTAATGAATTTTAAGTTTTCTTAGGGTTTTTATTTTTTTTTTTCGTATTTCTCGTTTTATAAAGAAAACTTACACCTGGAATTATTCAATCTGCAATTAATTTTTATTTTTATTTTATTTTATTAAATTTTTTTTTTTTTTTTTTTTTTTTAATTTTTGAGACGCTAAAAATGCTATTGTTTCAGATGTAACTTTTCTCATCGCAGTTGTTAGGTTGTGTCACCATCTTTCAGACTCAGAATGTCAGAATTGACCCGAGCTGGTTTTAGTCAGTGAAGATTAAGACTATACTTACAGGGATCATTTCTATAGTTATTAACTAGGAAATGTGTTTCGAATGTGTTGTGTCTCCCAAACCACGATGATGAGTTTTGATACTCTTTTCTGAGCATGAATCGGGTGTAGAGTAATGATTTATTTCATAAGCTTTACATCATTGATGAATGTTTCTTATTGCTTCTTTGCAGTAAGAAAGAAAAGTGTATGATCAGAGTGGTTTTATGGTTGTTAAAAACAGAACAGTAGAGTTTAATTATGAATTATATGGTTATAAGATTTTTTTAAGAAAGTGGTTTTATTCAAAACAACAATTTTTTTTTTCTTAAGAGTATTAAAAATGCTGTTTTTTCAGATATAGCTTTACTTGTCACTGTTAGGTTGTGAATCTGTCTGTGAGAATCAGACCCAAAGCTGATGTTAGTGAACGAAGTCTAAAGTAATACCTGCAGAAATCATTTGTGTAGTTCTTAATTATGTTCTTTATTGTGTTTTTGCAGTATGAAGGCAAGGAGTATGATCAGTGTTTTGTTAGTTGTTAATAGTAGACTTAATGAATTTTAAGTTTTCTCAGGGGTCTTTTTTTTTTTTTTTTTTTTTTTTTTTCTTTCCGTATTTGTCGTTTTATAAAGAGAACTTACACCTGGAATTATTCAATCTGCAATATTTTTATTTATTTATTTATTTTTGTAAATTTTTGAGACGCTAAAAATGCTATTGTTTCAGATGTAACTTTTCTCATCGCAGTTGTTAGGTTGTGTCACCATCTTTCAGACTCAGAGTGTCAGAATTGACCCGAGCTGGTTTTAGTCAGTGAAGATTAAGACTATACTTACAGGGATCATTTCTATAGTTATTAACTAGGAAATGTGTTTCGAATGTGTTGTGTCTCCCAAACCACGATGATGAGTTTTGATACTTTTTTTCTGAGCATGAATCGGGTGTAGAGTAATGATTTATTTCGTGAGCTTTACATCATTGATGAATGTTTCTTGTTGCTTCTTTGCAGTAAGAAAGAAAAGGGTATGATCAGAGTGGTTTTATGGTTGTTAAAAACAGAACAGTAGAGTTTAATTACGAATTATATGGTCATAAGATACTTTTTTAAGAAAATGGTTTTAGTCAAAGCAACAATTTTTTTTTGTTAAGAATATTAAAAATGCTGTTTTTTCAGATGTAGAGAAAACAGCATTTTTTTAGGTTGTCACTGTTAGGTTGCGAATCTGTTTGTGAGAATCAGACCCAAAGCTGATGTTAGTGAATGAAGTCTAAAGAAATATCTGCAGAAATCATTTCTATAGTTCTTAATTATGTTCCTTATTGTGTTTTTGCAGTATGAAGGCAAGGAGTATGAACAGTGTTTTTGTTAGTTGTTAATAGTAGACTTAATGAATTTTAAGTTTTCTTAGGGTTTTTTTTCTTTTTTTTTTTTTCCGTATTTCTCGTTTTATAAAGAGAACTTACATCTGGAATTATTCAATCTGCAATTAATTTTAATATTTTTTTTAAATTTTTTTTAAAAAAATTTTTTGTTTAATTTTTGAGGCTATAAATGCTATTGTTTCAGATGTAACTTTTCTCATCGCAGTTGTTAGGTTGTGTCACCATCTTTCAGACTCAGACTGTCAGAATTGACCCGAGCTGGTTTTAGTCAGTGAAGATTAAGACTATACTTGCAGGGATCATTTCTATAGTTATTAACTAGGAAATGTGTTTCGAATGTGTTGTGTCTCCCAAACCACGATGATGAGTTTTGATATTCTTTTCTGAGTATGAATCGGGTGTAGAGTAATGATTCGTTTCATAAGCTTTACATCATTGATGAATGTTTCTTGTTGCTTTTTTGCAGTAAGAAAGAAAAGGGTATGATCAGAGTGGTTTTATGATTGTTAAAAACAGAGCGGTAGAGTTTAATTATGAATTATATGGTTATAAGATTTTTTTAAGAAAGTGGTTTTATTCAGAGCAGCAGTTTTTTTTTGTTAAGAATATTAAAAATGCTGTTATTTTAGATGTAGCTTTAGCTGTCGCTGTTAGGTTGTGAATCTGTTTGTGAGAATCAAACCCAAAGGTGATGTTAGTGAATGAAGTCTAAAGAAATATCTGCAGAAATCATTTGTGTAGTTCTTAATTATGTTCCTTATTGTGTTTTTGCAGTATGAAGGCAAGGAGTATGAACAGTGTTTTTGTTAGTTGTTAATAGTAAACTTAATGAATTTTAAGTTTTCTTAGGGTTATTATTATTTTTTTTTTTCGTATTTCTCGTTTTATAAAGAGAACTTACACCTGGAATTATTCAATCTGCAATATTTTTATTTATTTATTTATTTTTGTAAATTTTTGAGACGCTAAAAATGCTACTGTTTCAGATGTAACTTTTCTCATCGCAGTTGTTAGGTTGTGTCACCATCTTTCAGACTCAGAATGTCAGAATTGACCCGAGCTGGTTTTAGTCAGTGAAGATTAAGACTATACTTACAGGGATCATTTCTATAGTTATTAACTAGGAAATGTGTTTTGAATGTGTTGTGTCTCTCAAACCACGATGATGATATTTGATACTCTTTTCTGAGCATGAATCGGATGTAGAGTAATGATTCGTTTCATAAGCTTTACATCATTGATGAATGTTTCTTGTTGCTTTTTTGCAGTAAGAAAGAAAAGTGTATGATCAGAGTGGTTTTATGATTGTTAAAAACAGAGCAGTAGACTTTAATTACGAATTATATGGTTATAAGATTTTTTTAAGAAAATGGTTTTATTCAAAGCAACAATTTTTTTTTTGTTAAGAGTATTAACAATGCTGTTTTTTCAGATGTAGGAAGGTTGCGAATCTGTTTGTGAGAATCAGACCCAAAGCTGATGTTAGTGAATGAAGTCTAAAGTAATACCTGCAGAAATCATTTCTATAGTTCTTAATTATGTTCCTTATTGTGTTTTAGGAGTATGATCAGTGTTTTTGTTAGTTGTTAATAGTAGACTTAATGAATTTTAAGTTTTCTTAGGGTTTTTTTTTTTTCTCTCTGTATTTCTCGTTTTATAAAGAGAACTTACACCTGGAATTATTCAATCTGCAATTAATTTTTTTTTTTTTTAATTTTTTTTTTTTTTTTTTAATTTTTGAGGCTATAAATGCTATTGTTTCAGATGTAACTTTTCTCATCGCAGTTGTTAGGTTGTGTCACCATCTTTCAGACTCAGACTGTCAGAATTGACCCGAGCTGGTTTTAGTCAGTGAAGATTAAGACTATACTTACAGGAATCATTTCTATAGTTATTAACTAGGAAATGTGTTTCGAAAGTGTTATGTCTCCTAAACCACGATGATGAGTTTTGATACTCTTTTCTGAGCATGAATCGGGTGTAGAGTAATGATTCGTTTCATAAGCTTTACATCATTGATGAATGTTTCTTGTTGCTTCTTTGCAGTAAGAAAGAAAAAGGTATGATCAGAGTGGTTTTATGATTGTTAAAAACAGAGTAGTAATCTTTAATTATGAATTATATGCTTGTAAGATTTTTAAGAAAATGGTTTTATTCAAAGCAGCGCTTCTTTTCTTTTGTTAAAAGTATTAAAAATGCTGTTATTTTAGATGTAGCTTTATCTGTCGCTGTTAGGTTGTGAATCTGTCTGTGAGAATCAGACCCAAAGCTGATGTTAGTGAACAAAGTCTAAAGTAATACCTGCAGAAATCGTTTCTATAGTTCTTAATTATGTTACTTATTGTGTTTTTGCAGTATGAAGGCAAGGAGTATGATCAGTGTTTTTGTTAGTTGTTAATAGTAGACTTAATGAATTTTAAGTTTTCTTAGGGTTTTTTTTTTCTTTCTTTCTTTTCGTATTTCTCGTTTTATAAAGAGAACTTACACCTGGAATTATTCAATCTGCAATATTTTTATTTTTATTTATTTATTTTTTTAATTTTTGAGACGCTAAAAATGCTATTGTTTCAGATGTAACTTTTCTCATCGCAGTTGTTAGGTTGTGTCACCATCTTTCAGACTCAGAATGTCAGAATTGACCCGAGCTGGTTTTAGTCAGTGAAGATTAAGATTATACTTACAGGGATCATTTCTATAGTTATTAACTAGGAAATGTGTTTCAAATGTGTTGTGTCTCCCAAACCACGATGATGAGTTTTGATACTCTTTTCTGAGCATGAATCGGGTGTAGAGTAATGATTCGTTTCATAAGCTTTATATCATTGATGACTGTTTCTTGTTTCTTTGCAGTAAGAAAGAAAAGGGTATGATCAGAGTGGTTTTATGATTGTTAAAAACAGAGCAGTAGAGTTTAATTACGAATTATATGGTTATAAGATTTTTTTAAGAAAGTGGTTTTATTCAAAGCAATAATTTTTTTGTTGTTAAGAATATCAAAAATGCAGTTTTTTCAGATGTACAAAAAACAGCATTTTTTTAGGTTGTCACTGTTAGGTTGCGAATCTGTTTGTGAGAATCAGACCCAAAGCTGATGTTAGTGAATGAAGTCTAAAGAAATATCTGCAGAAATCATTTGTGTAGTTCTTAATTATGTTCCTTATTGTGTTTTTGCAGTATGAAGGCAAGGAGTATGATCAGTGTTTTTGTTAGTTGTTAATAGTAGACAATGAATTTTAAGTTTTCTTAGGGTTTTTTTTTTTTTTTTTCCGTATTTCTCATTTTATAAAGAGAATTTACACCTGGAATTATTCAATCTGCAATTAATTTTAATATTTTTTTTTTTAAATTTTTTTTTTTAATTTTTTTTTTTTAATTTTTGAGACGCTAAAAATGCTATTGTTTCAGATGTAACTTTTCTCATCGCAGTTGTTAGGTTGTGTCACCATCTTTCAGACTCAGAATGTCAGAATTGACCCGAGCTGGTTTTAGTCAGTGAAGATTAAGACTATACTTACAGGGATCATTTCTATAGTTATTAACTAGGAAATGTGTTTCGAATGTGTTGTGTCTCCCAAACCACGATGATGAGTTTTGATACTTTTTTTCTGACCATGAATCGGGTGTAGAGTAATGATTTATTTCGTAAGCTTTACATCATTGATGAATGTTTCTTGTTGCTTCTTTGCAGTAAGAAAGAAAAGTGTATGATCAGAGTGGTTTTATGGTTGTTAAAAACAGAACAGTAGAGTTTAATTACGAATTATATGGTTATAAGATTTTTTTAAGAAAATGGTTTTATTCAAAGCAACAATTTTTTTTTGTTAAGAACATTAAAAATGCTGTTTTTTCAGATGTAGAGAAAACAGCATTTTTTTAGGTTGTCACTGTTAGGTTGCGAATCTGTTTGTGAGAATCAGACCCAAAGCTGATGTTAGTGAATGAAGTCTAAAGAAATATCTGCAGAAATCATTTGTGTAGTTCTTAATTATGTTCCTTATTGTGTTTTTGCAGTATGAAGGCAAGGAGTATGATCAGTGTTTTTGTTAGTTGTTAATAGTAGACAATGAATTTTAAGTTTTCTTAGGGTTTTTTTTTTTTTTTTCCGTATTTCTCATTTTATAAAGAGAATTTACACCTGGAATTATTCAATCTGCAATTAATTTAAATTTTCTTTTTTTTAATTTTTTTTTTTTAATTTTTTTTTTTTAATTTTTGAGACGCTAAAAATGCTATTGTTTCAGATGTAACTTTTCTCATCGCAGTTGTTAGGTTGTGTCACCATCTTTCAGACTCAGAATGTCAGAATTGACCCGAGCTGGTTTTAGTCAGTGAAGATTAAGACTATACTTACAGGGATCATTTCTATAGTTATTAACTAGGAAATGTGTTTTGAATGTGTTGTGTCTCCCAAACCACGATGATGAGTTTTGATATTCTTTTCTGAGCATGAATCGGGTGTAGAGTAATGATTCGTTTCATAAGCTTTACATCATTGATGAATGTTTCTTATTGTTTCTTTGCAGTAAGAAAGAAAAGGGTATGATCAGAGTGGTTTTATGGTTGTTAAAAGCAGAGCAGTAGAGTTTAATTATGAATTATATGGTTATAAGATTTTTTTGAGAAAGTGGTTTTGTTCAAAGCAGCAGGTTTTTTTTTTTTTTGTTAAGAGTATTAAAAATGCTATTATTTCAGATGTAGCTTCGTCTGTTACTGTTAGGTTGTGAGTCTGTCTTTGAGAACCAGACCCAAAGCTGATGTTAGTGAACGAAGTCTAAAGAAATACCTGCAGAAATCATTTCTATAGTTCTTAATTATGTTCCTTATTGTGTTTTTGCAGTATGAAGGCAAGGAGTATGAACAGTGTTTTTATTAATTGTTAATAGTAGACTTAATGAATTTTAAGTTTTCTTAGGGTTTTTTTTTTTTTTTTTTTTTTTTTTTCCGTATTTCTCATTTTATAAAGAGAACTTACACCTGGAATTATTCAATCTGCAATTAATTTTAATATTTTTTTTAAAAAAAAAATTTAAAATTTTTTTTTTTTTAATTTTTGAGACGCTAAAAATGCTATTGTTTCAGATGTAACTTTTCTCATCGCAGTTGTTAGGTTGTGTCACCATCTTTCAGACTCAGACTGTCAGAATTGACCCGAGCTGGTTTTAGTCAGTGAAGATTAAGACTATACTTACAGGGATCATTTCTATAGTTATTAACTAGGAAATGTGTTTCGAATGTGTTGTGTCTCCCAAACCACGATGATGAGTTTTGATACTCTTTTCTGAGCATGAATCGGGTGTAGAGTAATGATTCGTTTCATAAGCTTTACATCATTGATGAATGTTTCTTGTTGCTTCTTTGCAGTAAGAAAGAAAAGGGTATGATCAGAGTGGTTTTATGGTTGTTAAAAGCAAAGCAGTAGAGTGTAATTATGAATTATGTGGTTATAATATTTTTTTAAGAAAGTGGTTTTATTCAAAGCAGCAGTTTTTTTTTTGTTAAGAACATTAAAAATGCTGTTATTTTAGATGTAGTTTTATCTGTCGCTGTTAGGTTGTGAATCTGTTTGTGAGAATCAGACCCAAAGCTGATGTTAATGAACAAAGTCTAAAGTAATACCTGCAGAAATCATTTGCGTAGTTCTTAATTATGTTCCTTATTGTGTTTTTGCAGTATGAAGGCAAGGACTGTGATCAGTGTTTTTGTTAGTTGTTAATAGTAGACTTAATGAATTTTAAGTTTTCTTAGGGTTTTTTTTTTTTTTTTTTTTTTTTTCTCTCCGTATTTCTCGTTTTATAAAGAGAACTTACACCTGGAATTATTCAATCTGCAATTAATTTTAATATTTTTTTTAAAAAAAAAATTTAAAATTTTTTTTTTTTTAATTTTTGAGACGCTAAAAATGCTATTGTTTCAGATGTAACTTTTCTCATCGCAGTTGTTAGGTTGTGTCACCATCTTTCAGACTCAGACTGTCAGAATTGACCCGAGCTGGTTTTAGTCAGTGAAGATTAAGACTATACTTACAGGGATCATTTCTATAGTTATTAACTAGGAAATGTGTTTCGAATGTGTTGTGTCTCCCAAACCACGATGATGAGTTTTGATACTCTTTTCTGAGCATGAATCGGGTGTAGAGTAATGATTTATTTCATAAGCTTTACATCATTGATGAATGTTTCTTGTTGCTTCTTTGCAGTAATAAAGAAAAGTGTATGATCAGAGTGGTTTTATGGTTGTTAAAAACAAAACAGTAGAGTTTAATTATGAATTATATGGTTATAAGATTTTTTTAAGAAAGTGGTTTTATTCAAAGCAACAATTTTTTTTTTTATTAAGAGTGTTAAAAATGCTGTTTTTTCAGATATAGCTTTACTTGTCACTGTTAGGTTGTGAATCTGTTTGTGAGAATCAGACCCAAAGCTGATGTTAGTGAACGAAGTCTAAAGTAATACCTGCAGAAATCATTTGTGTAGTTCTTAATTATGTTCCTTATTGTGTTTTTGCAGTATGAAGGCAAGGAGTATGATCAGTGTTTTGTTGGTTGTTAATAGTAGACTTAATGAATTTTAAGTTTTCTTAGGGGTTTTTTTTTTTTTTTTTTTTTTTTTTTTTCTTTCCGTATTTGTCGTTTTATAAAGAGAACTTACACCTGGAATTATTCAATCTGCATTTTATTTTAATATTTTTTTTAAATTTTTTTTTTTAAATTTTTGAGACGCTAAAAATGCTATTGTTTCAGATGTAAGTTTTCTCATCGCAGTTGTTAGGTTGTGTCACCATCTTTCAGACTCAGACTGTCAGAATTGACCCGAGCTGGTTTTAGTCAGTGAAGATTAAGACTATACTTACAGGGATCATTTCTATAGTTATTAACTAGGAAATGTGTTTCGAATGTGTTGTGTCTCCCAAACCACGATGATGAGTTTTGATGCTCTTTTCTGAGCATGAATCGGGTGTAGAGTAATGATTTATTTCATAAGCTTTACATCATTGATGAATATTTCTTGTTGCTTCTTTGCAGTAAGAAAGAAAAGGATATGATCAGAGTGGTTTTATGATTGTTAAAAACAGAGTACTAGAGTTTAATTGCGAATTATATGGTTATAAGATTTTTTTAAGAAAATGGTTTTATTCAAAGCAACAATTTTTTTTTTGTTAAGAATATTAAAAATGCTGTTTTTTCAGATGTAGAAAAAACAGCATTTTTTTAGGTTGTCACTGTTAGGTTGCGAATCTGTTTGTGAGAATCAGACCCAAAGCTGATGTTAGTGAATGAAGTCTAAAGAAATATCTGCAGAAATCATTTGTGTAGTTCTTAATTATGTTCCTTATTGTGTTTTTGCAGTATGAAGGCAAGGAGTATGATCAGTGTTTTTGTTAGTTGTTAATAGTAGACTTAATGAACTTTAAGTTTTCTTAGGGTTTTTATTTTTTTTTTTCGTATTTCTCGTTTTATAAAGAAAACTTACACCTGGAATTATTCAATCTGCAATTAATTTTTATTTTTATTTTATTTTATTAAATTTTTTTTTTTTTTTTTTTTTTTTAATTTTTGAGACGCTAAAAATGCTATTGTTTCAGATGTAACTTTTCTCATCGCAGTTGTTAGTTTGTGTCACCATCTTTCAGACTCAGAATGTCAGAATTGACCCGAGCTGGTTTTAGTCAGTGAAGATTAAGACTATACTTACAGGGATCATTTCTATAGTTATTAACTAGGAAATGTGTTTCGAATGTGTTGTGTCTCCCAAACCATGATGATGAGTTTTGATACTTTTTTCTGAGCATGAATCGGGTGTAGAGTAATGATTTATTTCATAAGCTTTACATCATTGATGAATGTTTCTTATTGCTTCTTTGCAGTAAGAAAGAAAAGTGTATGATCAGAGTGGTTTTATGGTTGTTAAAAACAGAACTGTAGAGTTTAATTATGAATTATATGGTTATAAGATTTTTTTAAGAAAGTGGTTTTATTCAAAACAACAATTTTTTTTTTCTTAAGAGTATTAAAAATGCTGTTTTTTCAGATATGGCTTTACTTGTCACTGTTAGGTTGTGAATCTGTCTGTGAGAATCAGACCCAAAGCTGATGTTAGTGAACGAAGTCTAAAGTAATACCTGCAGAAATCATTTGTGTAGTTCTTAATTATGTTCTTTATTGTGTTTTTGCAGTATGAAGGCAAGGAGTATGATCAGTGTTTTGTTAGTTGTTAATAGTAGACTTAATGAATTTTAAGTTTTCTCAGGGGTGTTTTTTTTTTTTTTTTTTTTTTTTTTTTTTCTTTCCGTATTTGTCGTTTTATAAAGAGAACTTACACCTGGAATTATTCAATCTGCAATATTTTTATTTATTTATTTATTTTTGTAAATTTTTGAGACGCTAAAAATGCTATTGTTTCAGATGTAACTTTTCTCATCGCAGTTGTTAGGTTGTGTCACCATCTTTCAGACTCAGAATGTCAGAATTGACCCAAGCTGGTTTTAGTCAGTGAAGATTAAGACTATACTTACAGGGATCATTTCTATAGTTATTAACTAGGAAATGTGTTTCGAATGTGTTGTGTCTCCCAAACCACGATGATGAGTTTTGATACTCTTTTCTGAGCATGAATCGGGTGTAGAGTAATGATTCGTTTCATAAGCTTTACATCATTGATGAATGTTTCTTGTTGCTTCTTTGCAGTAAGAAAGAAAAGGATATGATCAGAGTGGTTTTATGATTGTTAAAAGCAGAGCAGTAGAGTGTAATTATGAATTATATGGTTATAAGATTTTTTTAAGAAAGTGGTTTTATTCAGAGCAGCAGTTTTTTTTTGTTAAGAATATTAAAAATGCTGTTATTTTAGATGTAGCTTTAGCTGTCGCTGTTAGGTTGTGAATCTGTTTGTGAGAATCAAACCCAAAGGTGATGTTAGTGAATGAAGTCTAAAGAAATATCTGCAGAAATCATTTGTGTAGTTCTTAATTATGTTCCTTATTGTGTTTTTGCAGTATGAAGGCAAGGAGTATGATCAGTGTTTTTGTTAGTTGTTAATAGTAGACTTAATGAATTTTAAGTTTTCTTAGGGCTTTTTTTTTCTTTCTTTCTTTTCGTATTTCTCGTTTTATAAAGAGAACTTACACCTGGAATTATTCAATCTGCAATATTTTAATTTATTTATTTATTTTTGTAAATTTTTGAGACGCTAAAAATGCTATTGTTTCAGATGTAAGTTTTCTCATCGCAGTTGTTAGGTTGTGTCACCATCTTTCAGACTCAGAATGTCAGAATTGACCCGAGCTGGTTTTAGTCAGTGAAGATTAAGACTATACTTACAGGGATCATTTCTATAGTTATTAACTAGGAAATGTGTTTCGAATGTGTTGTGTCTCTCAAACCACGATGATGAGTTTTGATACTCTTTTCTGAGCATGAATCGGGTGTAGAGTAATGATTCGTTTCATAAGCTTTACATCATTGATGAATGTTTCTTGTTGCTTTTTTGCAGTAAGAAAGAAAAGAGTATGATCAGAGTGGTTTTATGATTGTTAAAAACAGAGCAGTAGACTTTAATTACGAATTATATGGTTATAAGATTTTTTTAAGAAAATGGTTTTATTCAAAGCAACAATTTTTTTTTTGTGAAGAATATTAAAAATGCTGTTTTTTCAGATGTAGAAAAAACAGCATTTTTTTAGGTTGTCACTGTTAGGTTGCGAATCTGTTTGTGAGAATCAGACCCAAAGCTGATGTTAGTGAACGAAGTCTAAAGAAATATCTGCAGAAATCATTTGTGTAGTTCTTAATTATGTTCCTTATTGTGTTTTTGCAGTATGAAGGCAAGGAGTATGAACAGTGTTTTTATTAATTGTTAATAGTAGACTTAATGAATTTTAAGTTTTCTTAGGGTTATTATTATTTTTTTTTCGTATTTCTCGTTTTATAAAGAAAACTTACACCTGGAATTATTCAATCTGCAATTAATTTTTATTTTTATTTTATTTTATTAAATTTTGTTTTTTTTTTTTGTTTTTTTGAGACGCTAAAAATGCTATTGTTTCAGATGTAAGTTTTCTCATCGCAGTTGTTAGGTTGTGTCACCATCTTTCAGACTCAGAATGTCAGAATTGACCCGAGCTGGTTTTAGTCAGTGAAGATTAAGACTATACTTACAGGGATCATTTCTATAGTTATTAACTAGAAAATGTGTTTCGAATGTGTTGTGTCTCCCAAACCACGATGATGAGTTTTGATACTCTTTTCTGAGCATGAATCGGGTGTAGAGTAATGATTCGTTTCATAAGCTTTACATCATTGATGAATGTTTCTTGTTGCTTCTTTGCAGTAAGAAAGAAAAGGGTATGATCAGACTGGTTTTATGATTGTTAAAAACAGAGCGGTAGAGTGTAATTATGAATTATATGGTTATAAGATTTTTTTAAGAAAGTGGTTTTATTCAAAGCAACTATTTTTTTTTTGTTAAGAGTATTAAAAATGCTGTTTTTTCAGATGTAGCTTTACTTGTCACTGTTAGGTTGCGAATCTGTTTGTGAGAATCAGACCCAAAGCTGATGTTAGTGAACGAAGTCTAAAGTAATACCTGCAGAAATCATTTCTATAGTTCTTAATTATGTTCCTTATTGTGTTTTTGCAGTATGAAGGCAAGGAGTATGATCAGTGTTTTTGTTAGTTGTTAATAGTAGACTTAATGAATTTTAAGTTTTCTTAGGGCTTTTTTTTTTCTTTCTTTCTTTTCGTATTTCTCGTTTTATAAAGAGAACTTACACCTGGAATTATTCAATCTGCAATATTTTTATTTATTTATTTATTTTTGTAAATTTTTGAGACGCTAAAAATGCTATTGTTTCAGATGTAACTTTTCTCATCGCAGTTGTTAGGTTGTGTCACCATCTTTCAGACTCAGAATGTCAGAATTGACCCGAGCTGGTTTTAGTCAGTGAAGATTAAGACTATACTTACAGGGATCATTTCTATAGTTATTAACTAGGAAATGTGTTTCGAATGTGTTGTGTCTCCCAAACCACGATGATGAGTTTTGATACTCTTTTCTGAGCATGAATTGGGTGTAGAGTAATGATTTGTTTCATAAGCTTTACATCATTGATGAATATTTCTTGTTGCTTCTTTGCAGTAAGAAAGAAAAGGGTATGATCAGAGTGGTTTTATGATTGTTAAAAACAGAGTACTAGAGTTTAATTGCGAATTATATGGTTATAAGATTTTTTTAAGAAAATGGTTTTATTCAAAGCAACAATTTTTTTTTTGTTAAGAATATTAAAAATGCTGTTTTTTCAGATGTAGAAAAAACAGCATTTTTTTAGGTTGTCACTGTTAGGTTGCGAATCTGTTTGTGAGAATCAGACCCAAAGCTGATGTTAGTGAATGAAGTCTAAAGAAATATCTGCAGAAATCATTTGTGTAGTTCTTAATTATGTTCCTTATTGTGGTTTTGCAGTATGAAGGCAAGGAGTATGAACAGTGTTTTTGTTAGTTGTTAATAGTAGACTTAATGAATTTTAAGTTTTCTTAGGGTTTTTTTTTTTTTTTTTTTTTTTTTTTTTTCCGTATTTCTCGTTTTATAAAGAGAACTTACACCTGGAATTATTCAATCTGCAATTAATTTTAATATTTTTTTAAAAAAAAATTTTTTAATTTTTTTTTTTTTAATTTTTGAGACGCTAAAAATGCTATTGTTTCAGATGTAACTTTTCTCATTGCAGTTGTTAGGTTGTGTCACCATCTTTCAGACTCAGAGTGTCAGAATTGACCCGAGCTGGTTTTAGTCAGTGAAGATTAAGACTATACTTACAGGGATCATTTCTATAGTTATTAACTAGGAAATGTGTTTCGAATGTGTTGTGTCTCTCAAACCCCGATGATGAGTTTTGATATTCTTTTCTGAGTTTGAATCGGGTGTAGAGTAATGATTCGTTTCATAAGCTTTACATCATTGATGAATGTTTCTTGTTGCTTTTTTGCAGTAAGAAAGAAAAGGGTATGATCAGAGTGGTTTTATGATTGTTAAAAACAGAGCGGTAGAGTTTAATTATGAATTATATGGTTATAAGATTTTTTTAAGAAAGTGGTTTTATTCAGAGCAGCAGTTTTTTTTTGTTAAGAATATTAAAAATGCTGTTATTTTAGATGTAGCTTTAGCTGTCGCTGTTAGGTTGTGAATCTGTTTGTGAGAATCAAACCCAAAGGTGATGTTAGTGAATGAAGTCTAAAGAAATATCTGCAGAAATCATTTGTGTAGTTCTTAATTATGTTCCTTATTGTGTTTTTGCAGTATGAAGGCAAGGAGTATGAACAGTGTTTTTGTTAGTTGTTAATAGTAAACTTAATGAATTTTAAGTTTTCTTAGGGTTATTATTATTTTTTTTTTTCGTATTTCTCGTTTTATAAAGAGAACTTACACCTGGAATTATTCAATCTGCAATATTTTTATTTATTTATTTATTTTTGTAAATTTTTGAGACGCTAAAAATGCTACTGTTTCAGATGTAACTTTTCTCATCGCAGTTGTTAGGTTGTGTCACCATCTTTCAGACTCAGAGTGTCAGAATTGACCCGAGCTGGTTTTAGTCAGTGAAGATTAAGACTATGCTTACAGGGATCATTTCTATAGTTATTAACTAGGAAATGTGTTTCGAATGTGTTGTGTCTCCCAAACCACGATGATGAGTTTTGATACTTTTTTCTGAGCATGAATCGGGTGTAGAGTAATGATTTATTTCGTAAGCTTTACATCATTGATGAATGTTTCTTGTTGCTTCTTTGCAGTAAGAAAGAAAAGTGTATGATCAGAGTGGTTTTATGGTTGTTAAAAACAGAACAGTAGAGTTTAATTATGAATTATATGGTCATAAGATACTTTAAGAAAATGGTTTTATTCAAAGCAACAATTTTTTTTTGTTAAGAATATTAAAAATGCTGTTTTTTCAGATGTAGAGAAAACAGCATTTTTTTAGGTTGTCACTGTTAGGTTGCGAATCTGTTTGTGAGAATCAGACCCAAAGCTGATGTTAGTGAATGAAGTCTAAAGAAATATCTGCAGAAATCATTTGTGTAGTTCTTAATTATGTTCCTTATTGTGTTTTTGCAGTATGAAGGCAAGGAGTATGATCAGTGTTTTTGTTAGTTGTTAATAGTAGACTTAATGAATTTTAAGTTTTCTTAGGGTTTTTTTTTTTTTTTTTTTTTTTTTTTTTTCCGTATTTCTCGTTTTATAAAGAGAACTTACACCTGGAATTATTCAATCTGCAATTAATTTTAATATTTTTTTTAAATTTTTTTTTTAATTTTTTTTTTTTAATTTTTGAGACGCTAAAAATGCTATTGTTTCAGATGTAGCTTCGTCTATTACTGTTAGGTTGTGAGTCTGTCTGTGAGAACCAGACCCAAAGCTGATGTTAGTGAACGAAGTCTAAAGAAATACCTGCAGAAATCATTTCTATAGTTCTTAATTATGTTCCTTATTGTGTTTTTGCAGTATGAAGGCAAGGAGTATGAACAGTGTTTTTATTAATTGTTAATAGTAGACTTAATGAATTTTAAGTTTTCTTAGGGGTTTTTTTTTTTTTTTTTTTTTTTTCCGTATTTCTCATTTTATAAAGAGAACTTACACCTGGAATTATTCAATCTGCAATTAATTTTAATATTTTTTTTTAAAAAAAATTTTAAAATTTTTTTTTTTTTAATTTTTGAGACGCTAAAAATGCTATTGTTTCAGATGTAAGTTTTCTCATCGCAGTTGTTAGGTTGTGTCACCATCTTTCAGACTCAGAATGTCAGAATTGACCCGAGCTGGTTTTAGTCAGTGAAGATTAAGACTATACTTACAGGGATCATTTCTATAGTTATTAACTAGGAAATGTGTTTCGAATGTGTTGTGTCTCCCAAACCACGATGATGAGTTTTGATACTCTTTTCTGAGCATGAATCGGGTGTAGAGTAATGATTCGTTTCATAAGCTTTACATCATTGATGAATGTTTCTTGTTGCTTCTTTGCAGTAAGAAAGAAAAGGGTATGATCAGAGTGGTTTTATGATTGTTAAAAACAGAGCAGTAGAGTTTAATTACGAATTATATGGTTATAAGATTTTTTTTAAGAAAGTGGTTTTATTCAAAGCAGCAATTTTTTTTTTGTTAAGAATATTAAAAATGCTGTTTTTTCAGATGTAGGAAGGTTGCGAATCTGTTTGTGAGAATCAGACCCAAAGCTGATGTTAGTGAATGAAGTCTAAAGAAATATCTGCAGAAATCATTTGTGTAGTTCTTAATTATGTTCCTTATTGTATTTTTGCAGTATGAAGGCAAGGAGTATGAACAGTGTTTTTGTTAGTTGTTAATAGTAGACTTAATGAATTTTAAGTTTTCTTAGGGTTTTTTTTTTTTTTTTTTCATATTTCTCGTTTTATAAAGAGAACTTACACCTGGAATTATTCAATCTGCAAATCATTTTAAAATTTTTTTTAAAAAATTTTTTTAAATTTTAAATTTTTTTATTTTTGAGACGCTAAAAATGCTATTGTTTCAGATGTAACTTTTCTCATCGCAGTTGTTAGGTTGTGTCACCATCTTTCAGACTCAGAATGTCAGAATTGACCCGAGCTGGTTTTAGTCAGTGAAGATTAAGACTATACTTACAGGGATCATTTCTATAGTTATTAACTAGGAAATGTGTTTCGAATGTGTTGTGTCTCCCAAACCACGATGATGAGTTTTGATACTCTTTTCTGAGCATGAATCGGGTGTAGAGTAATGATTTGTTTCATAAGCTTTACATCATTGATGAATATTTCTTGTTGGTTCTTTGCAGTAAGAAAGAAAAGGGTATGATCAGAGTGGTTTTATGATTGTTAAAAACAGAGTACTAGAGTTTAATTGCGAATTATATGGTTATAAGATTTTTTTAAGAAAATGGTTTTATTCAAAGCAACAATTTTTTTTTTGTTAAGAATATTAAAAATGCTGTTTTTTCAGATGTAGGAAGGTTGCGAATCTGTTTGTGAGAATCAGACCCAAAGCTGATGTTAGTGAACGAAGTCTAAAGAAATATCTGCAGAAATCATTTGTGTAGTTCTTAATTATGTTCCTTATTGGGTTTTTGCAGTATGAAGGCAAGGAGTATGAACAGTGTTTTTGTTAGTTGTTAATAGTAGACAATGAATTTTAAGTTTTCTTAGGGTTTTTTTTTTTTTTTTTTTTTTCCGTATTTCGCGTTTTATAAAGAGAACTTACACCTGGAATTATTCAATCTGCAATTAATTTTAATATTTTTTTTTTTAATTTTTTTTTTAAATTTTTTTTTTTTAATTTTTGAGATGCTAAAAATGCTATTGTTTCAGATGTAACTTTTCTCATCGCAGTTGTTAGGTTGTGTCACCATCTTTCAGACTCAGAATGTCAGAATTGACCCGAGCTGGTTTTAGTCAGTGAAGATTAAGACTATACTTACAGGGATCATTTCTATAGTTATTAACTAGGAAATGTGTTTCGAATGTGTTGTGTCTCTCAAACCACGATGATGAGTTTTGATACTCTTTTCTGAGCGTGAATCGTGTGTAGAGTAATGATTCGTTTCATAAGCTTTACATCATTGATGAATGTTTCTTGTTGCTTTTTTGCAGTAAGAAAGAAAAGAGTATGATCAGAGTGGTTTTATGATTGTTAAAAACAGAGCAGTAGAGTTTAATTACGAATTATATGGTTATAAGATTTTTTTGAGAAAGTGGTTTTATTCAAAGCAGCAGGTTTTTTTTTTTTTTTGTTAAGAGTATTAAAAATGCTATTATTTCAGATGTAGCTTCGTCTATTACTGTTAGGTTGTGAGTCTGTCTGTGAGAACCAGACCCAAAGCTGATGTTAGTGAATGAAGTCTAAAGAAATATCTGCAGAAATCATTTGTGTAGTTCTTAATTATGTTCCTTATTGTGTTTTTGCAGTATGAAGGCAAGGAGTATGATCAGTGTTTTTGTTAGTTGTTAATAGTAGACTTAATGAATTTTAAGTTTTCTTAGGGTTATTATTATTTTTTTTTTTTCGTATTTCTCGTTTTATAAAGAGAACTTACACCTGGAATTATTCAATCTGCAATATTTTTATTTATTTATTTATTTTTGTAAATTTTTGAGACGCTAAAAATGCTACTGTTTCAGATGTAACTTTTCTCATCGCAGTTGTTAGGTTGTGTCACCATCTTTCAGACTCAGAGTGTCAGAATTGACCCGAGCTGGTTTTAGTCAGTGAAGATTAAGACTATACTTACAGGGATCATTTCTATAGTTATTAACTAGGAAATGTGTTTCGAATGTGTTGTGTCTCCCAAACCACGATGATGAGTTTTGATACTTTTTTCTGAGCATGAATCGGGTGTAGAGTAATGATTTATTTCGTAAGCTTTACATCATTGATGAATGTTTCTTGTTGCTTCTTTGCAGTAAGAAAGAAAAGTGTATGATCAGAGTGGTTTTATGGTTGTTAAAAACAGAACAGTAGAGTTTAATTATGAATTATATGGTTATAAGATTTTTTTAAGAAAGTGGTTTTATTCAAAACAACAATTTTTTTTTTCTTAAGAGTATTAAAAATGCTGTTTTTTCAGATATAGCTTTACTTGTCACTGTTAGGTTGTGAATCTGTCTGTGAGAATCAGACCCAAAGCTGATGTTAGTGAACGAAGTCTAAAGTAATACCTGCAGAAATCATTTGTGTAGTTCTTAATTATGTTCTTTATTGTGTTTTTGCAGTATGAAGGCAAGGACTATGATCAGTGTTTTTGTTAGTTGTTAATAGTAGACTTAATGAATTTTAAGTTTTCTTAGGGTTTTTTTTTTTTTTTTTTTTTTTTTTTTTCCGTATTTCTCGTTTTATAAAGAGAACTTACACCTGGAATTATTCAATCTGCAATTAATTTTAATATTTTTTTTAAAAATTTTTTTTAATTTTTTTTTTGTAAATTTTTGAGACGCTAAAAATGCTATTGTTTCAGATGTAACTTTTCTCATCGCAGTTGTTAGGTTGTGTCACCATCTTTCAGACTCAGAATGTCAGAATTGACCCGAGCTGGTTTTAGTCAGTGAAGATTAAGACTATACTTACAGGGATCATTTCTATAGTTATTAACTAGGAAATGTGTTTCGAATGTGTTGTGTCTCCCAAACCACGATGATGAGTTTTGATACTCTTTTCTGAGCATGAATCGGGTGTAGAGTAATGATTCGTTTCATAAGCTTTACATCATTGATGAATGTTTCTTGTTGCTTCTTTGCAGTAAGAAAGAAAAGGGTATGATCAGAGTGGTTTTATGATTGTTAAAAACAGAGCAGTAGAGTTTAATTACAAATTATATGATTATAAGATTTTTTTAAGAAAATGGTTTTATTCAAAGCAACAATTTTTTTTTGTTAAGAATATTAAAAATGCTGTTTTTTCAGATGTAGAGAAAACAGCATTTTTTTAGGTTGTCACTGTTAGGTTGCGAATCTGTTTGTGAGAATCAGACCCAAAGCTGATGTTAGTGAATGAAGTCTAAAGAAATATCTGCAGAAATCATTTGTGTAGTTCTTAATTATGTTCCTTATTGTGTTTTTGCAGTATGAAGGCAAGGAGTATGATCAGTGTTTTGTTAGTTGTTAATAGTAGACTTAATGAATTTTAAGTTTTCTTAGGGGTTTTTTTTTTTTTTTTTTTTTTTTTTTTTTTCTTTTTCTTTCCGTATTTGTCGTTTTATAAAGAGAACTTACACCTGGAATTATTCAATCTGCATTTTATTTTAATATTTTTTAAAAAAAAAATTTTTTAAATTTTTGAGACGCTGAAAATGCTATTGTTTCAGATGTAACTTTTCTCATCGCAGTTGTTAGGTTGTGTCACCATCTTTCAGACTCAGAATGTCAGAATTGACCCGAGCTGGTTTTAGTCAGTGAAGATTAAGACTATACTTATAGGGATCATTTCTATAGTTATTAACTAGGAAATGTGTTTCGAATGTGTTGTGTCTCCCAAACCACGATGATGAGTTTTGATACTCTTTTCTGAGCATGAATCGGGTGTAGAGTAATGATTCGTTTCATAAGCTTTACATCATTGATGAATGTTTCTTGTTGCTTCTTTGCAGTAAGAAAGAAAAGGGTATGATCAGAGTGGTTTTATGATTGTTAAAAACAGAGTACTAGAGTTTAATTGCGAATTATATGGTTATAAGATTTTTTTAAGAAAATGGTTTTATTCAAAGCAACAATTTTTTTTTTGTTAAGAATATTAAAAATGCTGTTTTTTCAGATGTAGGAAGGTTGCGAATCTGTTTGTGAGAATCAGACCCAAAGCTGATGTTAGTGAACGAAGTCTAAAGAAATATCTGCAGAAATCATTTGTGTAGTTCTTAATTATGTTCCTTATTGGGTTTTTGCAGTATGAAGGCAAGGAGTATGAACAGTGTTTTTGTTAGTTGTTAATAGTAGACAATGAATTTTAAGTTTTCTTAGGGTTTTTTTTTTTTTTTTTTTTTTCCGTATTTCGCGTTTTATAAAGAGAACTTACACCTGGAATTATTCAATCTGCAATTAATTTTAATATTTTTTTTTAAATTTTTTTTTTAAATTTTTTTTTTTTAATTTTTGAGACGCTAAAAATGCTATTGTTTCAGATGTAACTTTTCTCATCGCAGTTGTTAGGTTGTGTCACCATCTTTCAGACTCAGAATGTCAGAATTGACCCGAGCTGGTTTTAGGCAGTAAAGATTAAGACTATACTTACAGGGATCATTTCTATAGTTATTAACTAGGAAATGTGTTTCGAATGTGTTGTGTCTCCCAAACCACGATGATGAGTTTTGATACTCTTTTCTGAGCATGAATCGGGTGTAGAGTAATGATTCGTTTCATAAGCTTTACATCATTGATGAATGTTTCTTGTTGCTTCTTTGCAGTAAGAAAGAAAAGGGTATGATCAGAGTGGTTTTATGGTTGTTAAAAGCAAAGCAGTAGAGTGTAATTATGAATTATATGGTTATAATATTTTTTTAAGAAAATGGTTTTATTCAAAGCAGCGCTTCTTTTCTTTTGTTAAAAGTATTAAAAATGCTGTTATTTTAGATGCAGCTTTATCTGTCGCTGTTAGGTTGTGAATCTGTTTGTGAGAATCAGACCCAAAGCTGATGTTAATGAACAAAGTCTAAAGTAATACCTGCAGAAATCATTTCTATAGTTCTTAATTATGTTCCTTATTGTGTTTTTGCAGTATGAAGGCAAGGACTGTGATCAGTGTTTTTGTTAGTTGTTAATAGTAGACTTAATGAATTTTAAGTTTTCTTAGGGTTTTTTTTTTTTTTTTTTTTTTTTTTTCTCTCCGTATTTCTCGTTTTATAAAGAGAACTTACACCTGGAATTATTCAATCTGCAATTAATTTTAATATTTTTTTAAAAAAAAAATTTAAAATTTTTTTTTTTTAAATTTTTGAGACGCTAAAAATGCTATTGTTTCAGATGTAAGTTTTCTCATCGCAGTTGTTAGGTTGTGTCACCATCTTTCAGACTCAGAATGTCAGAATTGACCCGAGCTGGTTTTAGTCAGTGAAGATTAAGACTATACTTATAGGGATCATTTCTATAGTTATTAACTAGGAAATGTGTTTCGAAAGTGTTATGTCTCCCAAACCACGATGATGAGTTTTGATACTCTTTTCTGAGCGTGAATCGGGTGTAGAGTAATGATTCGTTTCATAAGCTTTACATCATTGATGAATGTTTCTTGTTTCTTTGCAGTAAGAAAGAAAAGGGTATGATCAGAGTGGTTTTATGATTGTTAAAAACAGAACAGTAGAGTTTAATTATGAATTATATGGTTATAAGATTTTTTTAAGAAAGTGGTTTTATTCAAAGCAACAATTTTTTTTTTTATTAAGAGTGTTAAAAATGCTGTTTTTTCAGATATGGCTTTACTTGTCACTGTTAGGTTGTGAATCTGTCTGTGAGAATCAGACCCAAAGCTGATGTTAGTGAACGAAGTCTAAAGTAATACCTGCAGAAATCATTTGTGTAGTTCTTAATTATGTTCCTTATTGTGTTTTTGCAGTATGAAGGCAAGGAGTATGATCAGTGTTTTTGTTAGTTGTTAATAGTAGACTTAATGAATTTTAAGTTTTCTTAGGGTTTTTTTTTTTTTTTTTTTTTTTTTTTTTCTTTCCGTATTTGTCGTTTTATAAAGAGAACTTACACCTGGAATTATTCAATCTGCATTTTATTTTAATATTTTTTTTTAATTTTTTTTTTTAAATTTTTGAGACGCTAAAAATGCTATTGTTTCAGATGTAACTTTTCTCATCGCAGTTGTTAGGTTGTGTCACCATCTTTCAGACTCAGAGTGTCAGAATTGACCCGAGCTGGTTTTAGTCAGTGAAGATTAAGACTATACTTACAGGAATCATTTCTATAGTTATTAACTAGGAAATGTGTTTCGAATGTGTTGTGTCTCCCAAACCACGATGATGAGTTTTGATACTCTTTTCTGAGCATGAATCGGGTGTAGAGTAATGATTTATTTCGTAAGCTTTACATCATTGATGAATGTTTCTTGTTGCTTCTTTGCAGTAAGAAAGAAAAGGGTATGATCAGAGTGGTTTTATGGTTGTTAAAAACAGAACAGTAGAGTTTAATTACGAATTATATGGTCATAAGATACTTTTTTAAGAAAATGGTTTTATTCAGAGCAACAATTTTTTTTTGTTAAGAATATTAAAAATGCTGTTTTTTCAGATGTAGAGAAAACAGCATTTTTTTAGGTTGTCACCGTTAGGTTGCGAATCTGTTTGTGAGAATCAGACCCAAAGCTGATGTTAGTGAATGAAGTCTAAAGAAATATCTGCAGAAATCATTTGTGTAGTTCTTAATTATGTTCCTTATTGTGTTTTTGCAGTATGAAGGCAAGGAGTATGAACAGTGTTTTTATTAATTGTTAATAGTAGACTTAATGAATTTTAAGTTTTCTTAGGGTTATTATTATTTTTTTTTCGTATTTCTCGTTTTATAAAGAAAACTTACACCTGGAATTATTCAATCTGCAATTAATTTTTATTTTTATTTTATTTTATTAAATTTTGTTTTTTTTTTTTTGTTTTTTTGAGACGCTAAAAATGCTATTGTTTCAGATGTAACTTTTCTCATCGCAGTTGTTAGGTTGTGTCACCATCTTTCAGACTCAGACTGTCAGAATTGACCCGAGCTGGTTTTAGTCAGTGAAGATTAAGACTATACTTACAGGGATCATTTCTATAGTTATTAACTAGGAAATGTGTTTCGAATGTGTTGTGTCTCCCAAACCACGATGATGAGTTTTGATACTCTTTTCTGAGCATGAATCGGGTGTAGATTAATGATTTATTTCATAAGCTTTACATCATTGATGAATATTTCTTGTTGCTTCTTTGCAGTAAGAAAGAAAAGGGTATGATCAGAGTGGTTTTATGATTGTTAAAAACAGAGCGGTAGAGTGTAATTATGAATTATATGGTTATAAGATTTTTTTAAGAAAGTGGTTTTATTCAAAGCAACTATTTTTTTTTTTGTTAAGAGTATTAAAAATGCTGTTTTTTCAGATATAGCTTTACCTGTCACTGTTAGGTTGCGAATCTGTTTGTGAGAATCAGACCCAAAGCTGATGTTAGTGAACGAAGTCTAAAGTAATACCTGCAGAAATTATTTCTATAGTTCTTAATTATGTTCCTTATTGTGTTTTTGCAGTATGAAGGCAAGGAGTATGATCAGTGTTTTTGTTAGTTGTTAATAGTAGACTTAATGAATTTTAAGTTTTCTTAGGGCTTTTTTTTTCTTTCTTTCTTTTCGTATTTCTCGTTTTATAAAGAGAACTTACACCTGGAATTATTCAATCTGCAATATTTTTATTTATTTATTTATTTTTGTAAATTTTTGAGACGCTAAAAATGCTATTGTTTCAGATGTAACTTTTCTCATCGCAGTTGTTAGGTTGTGTCACCATCTTTCAGACTCAGACTGTCAGAATTGACCCGAGCTGGTTTTAATCAGTGAAGATTAAGACTATACTTATAGGGATCATTTCTATAGTTATTAACTAGGAAATGTGTTTGGAATGTGTTGTGTCTCCCAAACCACGATGATGAGTTTTGATACTCTTTTCTGAGCATGAATCGGGTGTAGAGTAATGATTCGTTTCATAAGCTTTACATCATTGATGAATGTTTCTTGTTGCTTCTTTGCAGTAAGAAAGAAAAGAGTATGATCAGAGTGGTTTTATGATTGTTAAAAACAGAGCAGTAGACTTTAATTACGAATTATATGGTTATAAGATTTTTTTAAGAAAATGGTTTTATTCAAAGCAACAATTTTTTTTTTGTTAAGAATATTAAAAATGCTGTTTTTTCAGATGTAGAAAAAACAGCATTTTTTTAGGTTGTCACTGTTAGGTTGCGAATCTGTTTGTGAGAATCAGACCCAAAGCTGATGTTAGTGAATGAAGTCTAAAGAAATATCTGCAGAAATCATTTGTGTAGTTCTTAATTATGTTCCTTATTGTGTTTTTGCAGTATGAAGGCAAGGAGTATGAACAGTGTTTTTGTTAGTTGTTAATAGTAGACAATGAATTTTAAGTTTTCTTAGGGTTTTTTTTTTTTTTTTTTTTTTTTCCGTATTTCTCGTTTTATAAAGAGAACTTACACCTGGAATTATTCAATCTGCAATTAATTTTAATATTTTTTTTAAAAAAAAATTTTTAATTTTTTTTTTTTTAATTTTTGAGACGCTAAAAATGCTATTGTTTCAGATGTAACTTTTCTCATCGCAGTTGTTAGGTTGTGTCACCATCTTTCAGACTCAGAGTGTCAGAATTGACCCGAGCTGGTTTTAGTCAGTGAAGATTAAGACTATATTTACAGGGATCATTTCTATAGTTATTAACTAGGAAATGTGTTTCAAATGTGTTGTGTCTCCCAAACCACGATGATGGGTTTTGATACTCTTTTCTGAGCATGAATCGGGTGTAGAGTAATGATTCGTTTCATAAGCTTTACATCATTGATGAATGTTTCTTGTTGCTTCTTTGCAGTAAGAAAGAAAAGGGTATGATCAGAGTGGTTTTATGGTTGTTAAAAACAGAACAGTAGAGTTTAATTATGAATTATATGGTTATAAGATTTTTTTAAGAAAGTGGTTTTATTCAAAGCAACAATTTTTTTTTTATTAAGAGTATTAAAAATGCTGTTTTTTCAGATATAGCTTTACTTGTCACTGTTAGGTTGTGAATCTGTCTGTGAGAACCAGACCCAAAGCTGATGTTAGTGAATGAAGTCTAAAGAAATATCTGCAGAAATCATTTGTGTAGTTCTTAATTATGTTCCTTATTGTGTTTTTGCAGTATGAAGGCAAGGATTATGATCAGTGTTTTTGTTAGTTGTTAATAGTAGACTTAATGAATTTTAAGTTTTCTTAGGGTTTTTTTTTTTTTTTTTTTTTTCTCCGTATTTCTCGTTTTATAAAGAGAACTTACACCTGGAATTATTCAATCTGCAATTAATTTTAATATTTTTTTTTTTAATTTTTTTTTTAATTTTTTTGTTTAATTTTTGAGACGCTAAAAATGCTATTGTTTCAGATGTAACTTTTCTCATCGCAGTTGTTAGGTTGTGTCACCATCTTTTAGACTCAGAATGTCAGAATTGACCCGAGCTGGTTTTAGTCAGTGAAGATTAAGACTATACTTACAGGGATCATTTCTATAGTTATTAACTAGGAAATGTGTTTCGAATGTGTTGTGTCTCCCAAACCACGATGATGAGTTTTGATACTCTTTTCTGAGCATGAATCGGGTGTAGAGTAATGATTCGTTTCATAAGCTTTACATCATTGATGAATGTTTCTTGTTGCTTCTGTGCAGTAAGAAAGAATAGGGTATGATCAGAGTGGTTTTATGATTGTTAAAAGCAGAGCAGTAGAGTTTAATTATGAATTATATGGTTATAAGATTTTTTTTAAGAAAGTGGTTTTATTCAAAGTAGTAGTTTTTTTTTTTTGTTGTAGTTGTTAAGAGTATTAAAAATGCTGTTATTTCAGATGTAGCTTTATCTGTCGCTGTTAGGTTGTGAATCTGAATTTGAGAATCAGACCCAAAGCTGATGTTAGTGAACGAAGTCTAAAGTAATACCTGCAGAAATTATTTCTATAGTTCTTAAGCACCACCACCAGTCCCAAGTTCAGTCAACATGACAAATATGCATTCATACTTGGTTATTCTAATTACTAAAGTTCTATCATCATATAATGCTAAATTATCATAATATCATATTATAATGCTTGACTGACTGATGCTAAGTGTCAGTGGATAAATAGTGTAGATTAATGTACAATGTTTTATAATAATAATTTATTCTATTTAGAGTCCATTTCATTAATTTAACATATTTAATAGTGGGGGCATCCAAGTTATTTGACATTTGAACTTTTTTTTTTTTTTTTTTAAAGTAACGCAATAGTTACTTTCCCTGGTAATTAGTTACTTTTATAATGATGTAACTCAGTTAATAACTCAGTTACTATTTGTGAGAAGTAACTAGTAACTATAATTAATTACTTTTTTAAAGTAATGTTCCCAACACTGCTAGTAGCACATAGTCTTTTCAGCATGACAGCGGGAGTGGATTTTTCAGTTATCTCAATCTGTACATTCCATCTCTTTATACTGTGTGCAAAAAACACGTACAATTTTTCCATGGTGTTGTAAAACTTTGTCAGCTCTGTTATTGACTTAACTGAATCATTGAGGACCAGATTTAAGTTATGGGCAGTGCAGTGTGCATATGTGGCATTTGGTTGTCTCTCCTGTATCCTTGCCTGAACTCCCGTGTAAATGCCACTCATGTTCACGGCCCCGTCAAACCCTTGGCCACAGCATTTTGAAATATCAAGGCCTTTTTTCCCTCAACCAAATGTATAATTTCATTGGCTATTGTGCCAGCGGACGAGTCTGGTATTTGCAAGAATCCCAGAAAAGACTTGTTGATTTTCACAGCCACTGCAGCCCCCTTGCTATCTCTCTCTATGGTTACATAGCGAAAAATTTGACTCATCTGATCCACTTTAGATACATCTTGAGTCGTATCCATGATCACTGAGAAAAATGGTGCGGCCTTAATTTCACTGATAATTTCTTTCTGGACAGACTCAGAGAGTATACCTGTCAATTCATTTTTGGATTTCTGGACTGAGATATTTCACAGAACCAGCAGGGCGACTGAGCAGCTCCTTCAGCAGTGGATCATACATGACCAGTAGGTCGATGATGGAGAAAAAATTACCTTTGTTGACACTTTCATTATTTTCAAAGTGTCCTCGAAATGCAAGGATGTTTGATGCCAGAGTTAAAGTGACATTAATGATGCGGTCAAGAACCTGCCTCCAAAAATTAACCTGTTCACAGATTTGCTGTTCTGACGGGTCGTAGATAGTACCATGCAGACGCCACTGATCATAAACACTGCAAGCCGCGACGTAGCACTCTGCGCCTTCATGCTTGATAATTTTTTTTGAAAGAGTCTGCCATGTTCTTATTCCTTGTGTCTATGCCACGTTGTAGCTTTTGTGACTGCGGTCTGCAAATAACCAGCATGGTTCACAATATGCAGCATCAAGCTTAGGCGAGTAACACAGCCAAGATTGTGGTAGCTGAATGCCAGCTTTTGTTGTGGTGGAGTAAAATCTTGTCGAAAAGCACCGGTCTCCTTGCTGTGGATCTCGAGGGAATGGGCCAGGGGGTTTGCTTGAACCTTGGGACACAATAAAACGTTTTACTTGCCCATCTGTTATTGTGTCTGGGTAGTTCCTCTTATCTGTTGGATAACTCATTGATATGTTTCCTGCCGAATATCCAGCTTTTGGGTCATCTATGGCTGCTTCTTTGCTTCCCGACTCTTGGGATGTCACCGAGCTGTCAGCTGCGTTGTTGTTCTCATCTGTACAACTGCTGTCGGCTGACAAAACCTTCCTCTCACCAACATCAGTGTCATTCGCACTAGGTCGACACAAAAAACTGTCTATTTTTGGTATTTTTTTGTGTCGCGACCAACTTCTCTGCCCTCTCTTTCCTCTTCAAGGCCCCACTTTTATGTTTGTATTTGTTGTCCATCTTTCTTTCCAATTTTGCAAACTATAAACCTCTCTCACCGTTTTTTTTTTTTTTGTTGTTGTTGTTTTTAAATTGGTGCAGCGACGCACATAGTTTTTTTTAAAAATGACGCTGCAGTTCTACGGCAGCTGCGGAGTCAGTTAACCGCCACAGATCTTCTTTTTGTAATTTTTTTTTTTTTTTTTTTGACTAGGTGGAATTTTCACATTAATTAGCCTAACTTTATTCACGCTATAGCCTATAACACTCTAATCTGTAATTTTGACTTTATTCTAAAAATATTGCTACAGCAGAAAGAAAGAAAGAAAGAAAGAAAGAAAGAAAGAAAGAAAGAAAGCTACTCACTCATTTTAGTTGTAATTAATTTAATTTCTTTCAGCAAATTCATCCACACATCCACAATGTCACAATGATTACTTTAAGGCTTTGTGTATTCTCAATGCAAAGAATAGCTACTTTCGATAGTCTTTCGATAAAACAGAACTGAAATAAAACAGTGCAGGTGTTGCAGAAGCTAGACGTGATACAGTTGTGATACAGCCGTGGCAATGCAGCGTTTGCACACAGTTTTAAAAAATGTCACAGTTCTACAGCAGCAATATAAAAAATGGGCTACACACAAGAAATTACGAGCCCTGCACATGCAGACAATATATGTATATATATATATAAGTATATATATATATATATATAATATATAGAATTATTATTATTATTATATATATATATATATATATATATATAATAAATAGAATATATATATATATATATATATATATATATATATATATATATATATATATATATTCTATTTATTTATTGTGGCCACGAATTAGATTAGTTGAGGAAGTTGCAGGACGTTGCTTGTGCCATACAAAGCAGCACTGCTCAGACTGCGAGGTAGACCAAGCCCTCTTTACAGGTAGCTGCTGATCTTTCTCTCCAGGGCCTGGATATTTGTTATGTGTACTTCGTACACCAGCAGGGGCCATAGGATCCGGGACAGGATAGAATGCTGGTAAATCCAGGCCTTAAACTCTGGGAGACCTGATTGTCCACCTTGCTAAGCCTAGACTCAAGCTCTTTACTGGCTTTCTGGATGGAGTCTTTGAGGCTACAGTCAAAGAGCTTACCAAGGCTCTTGTCTGGCTGCTCAGTAATGGATGGGATGGTGGCACAGTAAAGTCTCCTTTTCCTTCATGAGCCTCCCTGATGAGTTGTGTAATGATTTCCATGTGTTCCAAACAGCCATGCACTCTCAGAATTCTTCCCTTCGGCATAGAGGTGTCAATATAGTTGTTCTTCAGGAGGAACTTGGTTCGCAACAGGATGCTGAAGAAAACCATGACTCTGAACTGACTGATGTTCTTTGAATTCTCTTTGTTGGGGATCCATACACCTTCTGCATATCTCCACTGCTTGGCAACTCTTCCCCTGCACAAGATCACCCAAAGATTCTTCCACAGGTGCCGAAGGAGGTGCGGCCAGCACTTGTACACGGTGTCAGCTAGGCCCTGTAGCAGAGGCATGTGGCCCCATACATTTTATGGCTCTGCATTTTACTCAAGTGCACACACAGCAGTGAGTAGTGAACAAACACATACACACCCCCAATGAGCACACACACCACAGCCATGTCCAAGGGTCTCATCTCAGTTGTGGTATTGGAAGAATGCACTGGTCATTTACTCCCGCCACCTACAATCCCTGCTAGTACCGAGAATTGAACCCACAGCCTTTGGGTTACAAGTCCAACTCTCTAACCATTAGGCCACAACTGCCCCAACGTTATCCCCCTCTGTGAAATTCATCCTTGCCTGATGTATCTTCAGGCCATGCAGGTTCTGGCATACATTTCCACAGATGCACCTTGCTCTTGTTGAATTTCTGTTTGCATGTTTTGATACCACTGAGTCTGTCCTGTTGAGGTTCTCATTGGTGAATACCTGGTCACCATGTTATGAAGACCCATAAAATAGATTACAGGTGTCAAAATATCAGGTTTTGTGTTTATGTATTAAATAAATGTCCAAAAATAAAAAAAAAGTTAAAAATGAATTCAAACAACACGTGATGCACACAATCACCTGAATTCAGTGAAAAATAAAAGGATTAATTTGTACAATTGTACTTTTGAATACTTTTTCATAGTTTAATGTCAGTGAGGCAGATCTCAGGTGACTATACAGTGTTAAATACTTCACCTAGCGCCAATGACTTTTATACTGCATGGGCAAATACATTTCCATCTGAAGTTAGGGGTAGGGGACACTTTCAGCCCCAATACAATATTAATGCCCCCTCTATACGTGCGCAGCCTACCAACACCCCCATAATGCATCAGCGTTACCCTGACTCTGCACTTTTATGCGGTAGCCTCATCATTTGACGTGATGAAGGTTGTCTCACACCCTTAAGGGGTCACGCCGTCTGCCAGCCTCACAAGGTTTTTTAATACCTCTCTATGTGCACCTGGCTTTCCTGTAATGAAAGGTGTTTCTGTCAGGATAGACAATTTTACTCTGAGCAAGATCCTGCCTGTGGATAAAACCAAACTGCAGCCTTTGTGATATCAAAATTGGATCAACTTTACTGAATAAAAATAGGTTTTGACAAATAATAACTGCTATGAATAATAAATTAAAGCTGCTATAGAAAGTTTCCCTAATCAAAAATAAAAGGCAAAAGCATCCTAAGGCAAAACAAGTGCATTACATAAGGAGATACAGTGAACGTAACATGAATAAATATATATATATATATATATATATATATATTTTTTTTTTTTTTAAACTAACAACAACAACAACTTTTTATTATTTTATTTTATTTATTTTAGTTTAGTTTAGTTTAGTAGGAAAGTTATTTTCTGTGAATTGATTTTGCCTTATAATAATAATAATAATAATAATAATAATAATAACAACAACAACTTGTTTTTTATTTATTATTTTATTGTATTATTGTTTTAGTGGGAAGGATTTCCTGTGAATTGGACTAAACAATCTGACAAATCATAGCTGCAATGGAAAATAAATTAGCGCTGCTATGGAAAAAACCTACTGAAAAATAAAGACAACATCCAAAGGCAATACAATGGGTGCATTGTGTAAGGAGATACAGTGAAAGTAACATATATTTACAAATTTTTAAAAATGATAAATTATTGTGAACTTAATTTTTATTTTTTATTTATTATAGTTTTAGTAGGAAATCATTTTATGTGAAATAATTATGGACTAAACAGTCCATCTAGTTTATGGATTCTCATGCATCTCTCGCTCTCTCTCTGTCACACACACACACACACACACACACACACACACACACACACAATGAACTGGAGCTGACTCTCCATAGGCACAATGGTTTTATACTGTATAAACTGTATTTTCTATCGCCCTACACCAACTCTACACCTAAACCTACCCCTTACAGGAAACTACTGGCAATTTTTGAATTTCATAAAACACCGTTTTGTATGTTTTTTTAAGCCTTTTGTTTTACGGGGACACAGGAAGTGTCCTCATATACCATGTTTACGTTGTAGTACCCATGTCATTATACACATTTGTGTCCTCATAAACCATATATACCAGTACACACACACACACATGCACACACACACACATACAAACTGTCTCAGTCTTTTACTGTACTCTTTTGTGGAGGTGGAATTGCAACTTGACATGTTGTTCATGCCATATTTAACACACGGCATGCGTTAGTGCATAGGTTGCAACTATGGAAATGGAAAAAGGCTCCTTACATCAAATCATGGACACACACACATATATGCTCAGCAGGTATAAAAGATAAATGTGAGCGAATACGAAATGTGTTCATGGCAGCCGAGAAATGGAGGGAAAAAAGTATAAAATATTAAAGATGTACAGGAGTCTGTAAGAATACTGCCACTAAGATCAGACAGAGAGTGCTAACACAGTAACAATGTCTGTCAATCAATGTCTGTCTGGGACAGGATAGGACACACAGCTGGGGACTTGTTACAAATCCTACAGGGAAGCTGTAGCCAGACTAGTGTTATAGAGCCACTGATGTGGGGGTGAAAACCAATACTACAGTTTCACAGGCAATATTGATCCAGTGGCTCTGTCTCTCTGTCTTGCTGTCAGGAATCATGACTTTGGGAAGTGTTATCTCTCAAATGAGGCAAACGTAGAGGGGCTATCTGTTAGTGACTGGAGTTACACAATACATACAGCACAGAAAGAGATACAGAGGAAGAGAGATTACTAAATATTTAACCTGCCCTGAAACCTTCATGATAATAATGCTTTGATAATGCAAAAACTGAAAAATCTGAGGCTAGGACAGGAAGGAAGGGCTAACAGCAATTTTGCCTCTCCACACTTTTTGCCCCTCTATCATATACTTCTCAATATTGTTGTGTGTGTGTGTGTGTGTGTGTGTGTATATGTGTGTGTGTGTGTGTGTGTGTGTGCGCATATTGGACTAAATAAACAAATAAATCAATAGATATAAAGAAACCCTTAAAATTAAAATGTGTGTGTGTGTGTGTGTGTGTGTTTTAAGAAGCAGCTTTAAATGCAAAAAATTAATTTAATTAAATTAATTAAATTAATTAAAGATGTATGCTTTGCTTTAAAAATGTCTGGTTTTTTTTTTGTGTTTTTTTTTTTGTTTTTTTACAGTTTACAGGACTGATTCCAATTGATTAATTTGTTAGTCAACACTGATTAATTTTGTGTCACGGATTTTTTTTTTTTAATGCATCAATTATGGCTGACTTTGCAACCTCTCAGCCTTGGCCTACAGCAGAAAAAACTGCCTCTCATGTAAGAATATTTATGTCCTTCTCTGTTCTAAATTTTCTAAATTCAGTTACATAAACTTGGATTCAAAAAATCTCATTGGCTGTTAAAGATAATAATAAATATTAATATCAAAGCTAAAAAACAAAGTGCTCCAGGGTCACAGTGGCAGCTTGACCTCTCTGAGCTACAGGTTCACGTCTGTCGTTTTCATTCTGTAATATCAGCACTTTCCTAGTGCTTTCTAAACTTTTATTGCCACCCTGCTTTCTTTGCAAAAAGTAAAAAAAATAAAAAATAAAAAATACTTTACACGTAGCACATGAAATGCTTTGGTGTTGTTCCCTGTACAGTTCAGTGCTGGTTGACTGTATTAGACTGTTTACTACAATTGTGATGATTAAATGTTTCATCCCAAACAAGAAACAGGCAGAGATGGTGGGGGAAGTGATTACTTTCAAGTGGGTCACAGAAACTCAGGAAAAATACATTTATCTTGCATGGCAGCAGAGTTTCTCTCTCTTTCTCTTCCTGTAGTGAAGGTTGTATGTGAGCACAGTAGACGATCGAAGGTTTTCTGACAAGAGACAGATGGTGCTGTGAAAATAGCCTGCTACTTTCAATCTCTTCCTCTTTATCTCCTCTACGGTAGTCTTCAACTCATCTCTGGAACAGTATACTGTAGTCAAGTCCAAGTGTGCAGGAAGGCAGGATCACAGCCTGCAGCACACATCCGGGATACAAACTATGAAACATCAGGAGAACGTAAGAAAGAGAGGGTGAAATGTGACTCATATGTTTCACATGGAGAAGACTGGCTGTCTGAGCTGATTTGATCAAAATAATCGGATTGGACCGAGTAAAAATTGAATCAGAGTCACAAGTCATAAAGCTTGTTAGCAGTTTTCAGTTAATAGTGTGTTCAGTTGCGTCAGACTGTACAACTACTGTACCATTCAAAAGATTTTATTTGAAAGAAATTAATACTTTTATTCAACAAGGATGCATTAAATCGATCAAATGTGACAAAGACATTTGTAATGTTACAAAACATTTATATTTTAATTAAATGCTGTATTTTAAACCTTTTATTTAAAGACCCCTGAAACCAATGCATCACAGTTTCCACAAAAATATTAGGCAACACAACTGTCAACATCTCTAACATCAGAGGTCCTGACCATTTTGACAGCATCCAGCAATTAAAATTATACTACAATAAGTTATCATTTTGATATACACTACCATTCAAAAGACTGAGGTATTTTTTTAAAGTCTTTTATGCTCATCAATTCTGCATTTATCTGATCAAGAAATACAGTAAAAAAAGTATTATTGTAAAATATTAATATAATTTAAAATAATTATTTTCTATTTTTATATTTAAAATGCAATTTTAATCCTGTGATGGCAAAACTGAGTCAGTTTCAGTGAATACAAGTATTAATTATTTACCCAAACTTTTGGACAGTAGAGTATTCCGATAAATTGATATTTAATTATTTATAGTAAACAACTATTTCAGTAACTTTACTGATATTTACATTTGTCCCATACCTGTGCATGCAACCCTGCAACATGACTGTCCCCCATTACAAAAAACTTATTACATTTCCTCCATTTTTACAGTTTATCAGTAACTACAAAACAACATTTATTCCAAAACTATCAATCCCCTGCTTAGTGACTTAATTTAAGCTTAATTTATTACCCTTTTACTTGCAACATGTTGTAGTGTACTTTTATTTTATTCTACAAATGTTGAAGTTTATTTTTTGTTGGATAGAAAATAATAATAATAATAATAATACAAAAATAACACTGCTTACATACTATTTTGTACCCTATTCATTGAAAGTGGCATTCAGTTTTCCTATTAGGAGGTAGGTGGCACCATTATACTGAAAATGAAACGTTTGTGAATAACACACAGGGGCAGATGTCAAGTGGGTGACACCCTGCCAACATACCATGAGCACGAAAGGGGGAACTGAATCATTCACTGAACTTGCCATAGTCTTTTCAAAAGATATTATTGTGTGTGTGTGTGTGTGTGCGCGTGTGTGTGTGTGTGCGTGTGCGCATGTGTAAACCACTGGCATGTCTGCAAGAGTTACTTCCACATAGATGTAATCATCTAAAGGCCCAGTGAACCAAATAATATGAAAAAGAATTAGAAAAAAAAAAAAAACGTGAGGTAGAAGACAGAGAGAGACAGAGATGGAAAAAGAAGAGATAAACGAGAAGACTGAAAAAAATGACAACAGACATCAGTCCCAGTATGCACTGGGGCAGTATCCTCTCACATATTTGTCTTAAATACAGGTGACTGAAGAATCCTACAAAACAGACAGGGATGCACTTCACTCCCATTCTAGCTTTAAACAGAAAAATAATACCCTCGCATTCCCTAGACATTATAATGGAGAAGCCAGGAAGTTTTACATCTTTATATTTCCTGGGCTGGCTTCTTCAAACAAAAATTGCTTTTATTTGCAGAAAATATCCTCCCCCCTCTGAAATAATGCCTTTATGCCCTGCTCTTATGGGGTTGGGTAGGAGGATGTGGCTTTGCTTTTGCATATGCATCTGCCAAAGCCAAGAGATTTTCATGTTACAACATGAAAGCCGTATATGTGATATAGTTGCGGCGGTCACACTGCGATGCTCCGAGACTCAAAACAACCCTAACGTGGGATTATGATTTGGAAGTAAAATTTGATCACAAAAGTTTCTCGAAGTTTGAAATTGCACAAGTACATTAGGCAGGGCTCCGAGGAACAATATTTCACGCCACATGGTGGTTGTTCTTGATTTGGAAAGTACTTTTGACAGTTTTATGGCTACGAGGAGGAAAGTATACATGTTTCTATTAAGTTTTGGAAAGTAGTTGAATTAAAAGTTACTGAGAAGAGACGCCTTTGCACACTGAAAGCTTTCTACATGAGCATACTTTGTCAAAAATGAAAAAAAAAAAAAAAAAGATTAATGAACTATCTCTTGGATGCTCAGTTCAAATAAATATCTGCTCTTTTGGATATTCAAAACTTTCGATGTTATCGAAACAAAATCTCGTAAAAAAAATATATATATATACATGAAAATAAAAAATAAAGTTCTTCTTCTTCATGGTGTAAACAGCTAATAAAATTCCCTCATCCAGCCACAATCACAAGAAAAAAAAGGTATCTCAGTCAGTTATTTTTATCAGCCATCTATTGTGACAATTCAGTCTCTCTTTGCAGCTACAACACAGAAAGCTGGTGTATTTTATCACATTTTAACCGGCTTCATTACAGGTGACAGATTTCATACACAATCAGTGTAATTTGTGGCATAATGTGAGGTGACTGTTCCTGACCGCTCCGAGGGCATGACTCTTTCTTCTGCTCATTTATACAGAGTTCTGAGGAAAACTAGCTGGCTGTAACATCATGCAATGCAAATGACTTCACTTAAGACTATAACACTCTAGATATAAAGTATGGATTCTGCAAGAAAAGGTAAATTTAGGTTATTCACTTTTGTAATATGAGCTCAAAAACCCATTCTTAACTGACAGCTCAAGATGTTGTTGACAGCTCTATTCATACTGAATGAATTGCATTTTGAGTATTTATTTATAACTTATCTTGACTATTCCTATTTTGCTTCTATGTTATAATAGTTTGCTGGATGGCCTTGAGAAAAAAAAAAAAACGGTCAGAGAAAATGCACATATTTTATCATTGCATTAGTTGTTCTTTTTACAATTTAAATGAGTCTGACTCAAAGAGATGCCAAGGCTGTTTCTGTCAATAAGACTGATTGGTGCAGTGCCACAAAAAAACTGTTTTTACACCACCGTATCAGAATATTCCTGAATAGACAGAGTAAAATGTATTCATATACTTTAAATTTAAAAACCAAATGCAAGTTTATTTACCAAATACAGGTGTTATATTCTTCTTTATGTCTTCATGAATAATGAGATACATTCCTTTCAGTTTCTTGTTTATGCTGAATATGTGAGTACTGAAGGCTGCTAAATGAGTTCCATCAGACTCAGAATGACAGAAGGCTTATCCCAAATAATCTACTAAATACTATGCACTTAAACTATGCACTATGTACTCCTGAATTTTAGGTTATTTTTGATGGCCCTTCTCCTTTTTTATGTGAGGAAAGATGAAAGAGTTAAATGGATCATGTCCCAACATTCCACACTTTAGCCTACTGACCTAATATGTAACCATTGTAGGACACTGGTTAGACAAAAGTTTATTTTGAAACAAAGAATGCAAAAAGAAGCAATGGATCCTCATGACTGGAAAGCCAGTGTGAACAGATGCCTCAGATCGGTTGGTGTGGACAAAAGATTTAAAGCTTGCTTACAGGATGGAGAAGGAAAACAACAGCAGATCGGTAAAGGAAATGGTAACCTGTCCATTGTCTTGATGAGCTGGGTTTGAAGTTTTAAAAGGTAAATCATTTTTCCACAGAATCAACAACAATGGACTCCACAGATTTCAGAGGTTGTGGGCAACGTAACCACAGAAGAAAGCAAACTTATGTGTATTTACTTATTTGTTTCGAGAAAAAAACATTGTGTACCAGCTACCATATTCCAAAACAGAGACTTCTGTCTTCACCAGAAATCCACAGTTAGGTCCACCAGGTGAAAAAGCCAGGTGGTTTTTTGAAAACACCCAGCTGTGAATACTCAGAGACCAGCAACACTTATTTCTTCTTTGCTGTGTTGTCATTGCACAGCTAGAAGGTGACGCTGGTGTTATTCCTCCCACCCTTCCTTCACTATGATTGGACAGCAAAAGTAACAGTGTTGAGAGCAGTGCTTTACCCAAAGTTTTTACCCATTTTTTAGCTTTTGGCAACCAGAAAATAATGCCAAGCGCTCAGTGTGAAAGCCACACTGCTGATACTTTCAAATATGTGCAACTCCCTCAGGAAAAAAATGCTTTGGTGGACACACAGTCTTATGGTTTTGCATAAATTTAAGTGCATTAGGTCACATGAACATTATACAACTAACTAAAGATATATAATTTTTTTTTTTTTTATAAACTTTCACTTTTAAGCAAATGAAATGCATTAAGAAGTCACACCCCTGTAAAGCTAACAATTTCGTGTCATTACACATCATCTCCTGAACATCAGCCAACGGAAAATAAGGTTGGAAGTTGGGAATATGCCACATCTGACTTTGAACGGAACACTGCATAACACAGCCTTTTACTTATCCAAAATAAGCAATACTGAAATCCACTGGTCTTATCCACAAATCCAGCTTGGTGCTAAAGTCATTCCCCAGGCCCTTTCTTTGCTTCTGAAAAAAGCACTTGATTATTTGTCTTTTAGTGGTGCAAAGTAAGTACAAGTGGAGTGCACGAGTACAAAAATCAAAAACTAGCCTCAGTCTATTTATATATAGATATTTATATATATAGTCTATTTATATAGAGAAAAAAAATAGAAGTGCTAAAACTTGCTTCACAAACATTTAGTGCCAGATGTGCAAAAAAACGCTACATTATATTTTCTGTTGATAACCGTAAACCTAAAAAAACTAATTCTAGCATTGTTATTTTGTTTCTTTATACAAGCATCTGACAAGAAAGTGCTACATGGTCAGAAGTCAGAGATATCAAGTGGGAATATCTCTCAACCAAATTGAATGGCCTAAATGTACAACATGAACAAACAAGAAACATTGATGGGATGTGGCAGAATTCCAGGAGCAAGGAGAAGTGTGCTGAGCGGTAGCTGATGGAGTTGTGTAGATTGTATTAGCCCGGCAAGATATTATAGTGCTGCTCTGATGTGTCAACATACCTTAATTTAATGACCTGGAAACAGAAAGTAGCGTGTAATCAAATGACCTGGAGGCAAAATAGGGAGTCTGAAAGTCAACAACCCCCAGGTCAACACAAATTAGCTAACGTTATAACACGAGAGCAGTGAGCTGGCATGAAATCTAATGAGGAGAGAAAGCCGAGTGTGACCACGCCACAGCTGACAGACGGAGAGTGGTAGGTGTTCGTGCGGTGAGCAGAACCACAGGAAAGTGGATCGGCAAGGAGACCACTGAGAGATTCCAGCATTGTGGACATCTGGCTCATTCCCACTGGCCTTTGAAACACCCATCAAAGCAGTCAGTGCTGGGCAAGAACAAACTACCCCGAGGGCATGGAGAGGCAAGATGTTTGGGTAATTTTACTGTGGTGGATTCCAAGCGCTGCAGGTTAGAGAGGAATGGACACAATCAAAGGCGAGAGAAGGTGAAATAACAAATACTTCAGACAAATGCTGAGATGATGTAAAGAAGTTGCCATTTTACCATAGTTGCGTTTCGTGAAACAATTTACAATACACTTTCTTGCTAAACAGACCAGTTTACCTGGTAACTAACATATGTTTTAGACAACCCAGGCTTATTAGAAATATGTGACTCTGCCTGCATTTCTACAAAACGGCAAAAATGTACTGAAACATATATATATATATATATTTTGCAATTTCCAGGTGAAATGAAAACTAGATGCAATAAAACACCAACAACTTTTGTTTCTTTTCATACAAATTATGATTACAGGTGCAGATTATTGACAAATTAAGGCTTATTTTTGCACAATTCTATGTCATGACTCTAAAACAGTTTTACCAGAGTGCATGATTTGTAAACTAAAATATTTTAATGTTTGCATCACATAAGCAGCTCCTTATACAGTACATGGCTTTTCTGACATAGTAAGCTTGCTCAGTAGCTCACCTGATTCAGTGCATGCTCAGGTACGAGTCCCATTAAACATGAGTCACAACAATCCACAAAACAACTTAAATGTCATAGTTGCTTCAGCAAATGCGTTTTCATCGCACATTTGCTTTTGTTAACACTATCAGTTAGGTTTAGAGTAGGATTTAGTGTAGGTGGTACAATTTCAAATTTAATTTAATTTCAAATACGACAGAGCATTAATGTTTTAGCGCCACTCAATGGGTATTTCATTTCTGAACAGCCGTGATACGTACAACCAATGTGAAATGTTGCAAATGTTGTGCAACAGTCACATTTCGGAGAAAATTAAACACACTATTCATTGCTATACAGTGGACATTTCACTTAGAAACTGCCGCGAACCATGTTACTAGCAGCGCAATATTATTCTGCAAATATCTGTCAATGTGCACGTAAGCATGATTTATATACTACAGTCATATGCCATAGAATGCAATCTATATCAATCAGTATTCACACTAACAGGCTTCTCTGTGAATTGTAATATTCTTACTATAGTAACCTTAGAGCTAGAGATTAAAATCATCATTCAAAGGCATTAAAGTCATTTTCGAAAGACCATTCTCTCACTTTTCTCACTCTTGATCTTTCTATCCTCTCTTAAGCCCACTCTACGGCCCAAGATCATTGGTAGGATAAGTGACGGATGAGTATGTGTGTGTACACATGCTTGTGTGTGCGTGTTAATGGTAGAGTTCAAAGTTTAAGAGCTTTTCTAACATACTCATTTACTGAGGGGCCGAGGGGCAAGGAATGTCAGCCCAGAGAGCGCACACACACACACACACACACACACACACACACACACACACACACATATACATTAGCTCTTCAGAGAAAGACCACTCTCAGCCTCATGCTATTTATCCGTCAGGGTGCTTCAGCTAAAACAAATCCATACTATCAACCTCTAACCGTGATACTTGATACTCTGAACACAGATGCACAAACATACATGTTCATTCAGAGATGCACAGAGGAATTGTTTTGTTTGTTATTGAAAGCAATTGTAGTGAGCGATATTAAATTAATTTTACAAAATTAACATTATCAAGATTTAAATAGATGCAGGTATGATTTTGTTAAATCATTAGGAGGCAAATGCATCAGAATCAGAACAAACTGATGAATTATTTAAATGCAAATGCTTGTATGTTTGCTCCAGTCTGTAATTGGACAAATACAGTCATTCTCTGTATTATTTTCCCTGTCTTATTTCCTCCTTATTGAATTTCCGCTCAAACTGCAGAATCTTTGCTCCGTTACTAATGAACTCATTCCATCTCTCCCTTCATGCCATCTTCAGTCGCATCCTTTTTGTCTTCCAACAACCTGTATCGCTTCCCAACTCTGTCTCACCTCATTTGCAATCTGCTGCTCTCCCTAACTTTCTTTTAAACACAACAGCACACTCAAGAAACAAATATTTAGCCAAATGTCCAAACCGTATGCATTTCCAAAAGAAGATATTTTTACTTTTTACTGATTCTCAGTGGGGTCCCAAAAATATCTTTTTTATTTATTTATTTTTACATTTTTTAATTTATTTTCTTCCATTTTGGAACAACACAAGGCTGAACTATAACAGTCATGATATTTTTGTCCTTTTTGTCCGAGGCATCAAGGTTTGGTCCAAGTTAGTCCCTGCTGGTAAATGCTTTAACTATTTTATGGATGCAAAAAAGATCTTTCTTCATTGATGGCTATTAAAGGAATGGTTAACTAACTAACTAACTAAATAAAAATTACATATATAATTTTTTTTTCTTTTTTCCTGAAAATTACTCACCCTCAGGCCATCCAATATGTAGATGAGTGTGTTTCCTCATTGGAACAGACGTGGATAAATATAGCATTACATCACTTGCTCACCATTGGATCCTGTGCAGTGAATGGGTGCCGTCAATGAGAGTTCAAACAGCTGACAAAAACATCACAATAATCCAAAGGTAGCTCTGCATTCTGTATTTTTGCAAACACCTATCACTCATATGAGATCGCAGCAATTTCCTGATGAATCAAATCAATTCCCGCCCTATACATTTTTTTTTTTCTCATTCAAAAAGCCATTTTACTTGGTTATACATCACAAAAAGGAAGAAAAGATGATCACAATTTCTATTTCATGCTGACTTTAAAGTCATTTTCATTTTTATCTAGTCAAAAGCTTGAGGAAACTTGCTGCTTTCTAAATTTTGGCAAAATTAACATTCACAACAGATCTGCTTTTCTGTTTTTCCTCCCTTTAATCTATTCTGTTTATTAAAAATTCTGCTAACATGATTATATTATGTTGCAATGTTTAGAATTTATCAAACACACAAACGCACACACATCCCTAATTGTATTTCATATGCATTCTCATTTCCTCTGCTCGTCACCAGGCCCACATGGAATTTGCATCCAGAGAATTCCAGAGAATGCTCCACAGATTTGCCCATCATTCATAAACTGCTTGTGTGTTCATTTAATAAACATTTCTGGAAAATCGGATTATTCTTTCAGCTATCTTTTCAGCTCCATTTAACACATATTACTGTTGAATTCTACAAATTTCCCCTCAATATCTGCACAGAAAATGCAATCAAAGTCTACATATTTCAACTGGGCTTTACTCATAACACTGGACTCACTCATAACAAGTATGGCGACACCTCTCTTCCCATTTATCATTAAGATCACAGGGCTCCAGTAAAAGCCAAATGAGAGCCAGAAGACCGAAGCATCCCTTACTGCGAGAAACCAGTCATCTCTATTGATTACAGTTTGCTGGGAAAATGGACGCCACCTCAGAGTGAACATAATCACTCCACAACAAATGCATTACCTGAGAATGAGAATGAGAGAGAGAGGTGAAATTGCTTTCCATCGCTCTCAAGCTGGGTGGGAGGTTTGGCTCAATAAACCACTAGGATACACTCAGTCAAACTGCCTGTTACCCTCAACACAAACAGATGTGTCTTTATTTTTGAGCCTTGTCCGGTCTATGAACAGTATGTATGCACAATATAATTTAAATATTATATCCTTGTTTATACTGGCAATTCATTGTGAACTGACATTTTGTGTTTGTGCTCCGGAAGCTAAATAGTCATAATTTGAAATTAAGCAAGATCTTGTGTTAAAGTAGTTAGGTTCTATAAGTTGCTAACAAAAGTGGCATGCTACATTAAAAGTATGTAAGTGTACCAAGCCTTTTAAACTAGAATATTAAACAGTCACAAGAGCGCTGCTGTTCTCACCAAATCTCAAATATCACAAATGTCAAAATAAACACAGTCTAGGCATTCAAAACAACAGCACAATTTTGAGTGTGATCAGCTGAACAAACAAGGGATTTATATTGAGTAACTTTGTCGCCATTTCTAAATGTAGACAAATCCTGAATGAATCATATGTGAGAGAAAAAAAAAAATAAAAATACACACACACACACACACATATATATATATATATATATATATATATATAATATATATATATAAAAAACTGAAATCGCGTTTGGTCTCGTACTGTATCGCGTACCTTGTCAGTGTCTGTTCTTGCTTGGCCATTTATTGTGATTAACAGGAAAGTGTGTCCAGCTGAATTCAATTAGTGATTTGTTAGACGGGTATAAAAAAGGTTATTATACCACGGCAGCGGTCGCGGCAGCCCTCGTGTGAAGCCTTCGGCGTGTTAAGACCGAAGTGTGTAAAGACCTTGCGACTCCACCGGGCAAGGACACTGGCAAGGGATAATGCTGTATTCAAGTTCTCCTGGGACGTTCGTACTTACGAGTTGACAAGTCGTTATTACGACGCTGGGTGCGTTCAAGTCATTTTGGTCGAAAAAAGATGGCGATTTAACTTTTCTACATAAAATTCAACGATTTATTTTAACTCTACATCTATAAAATATTGAATGAAGAATGTGCATCATTGTGTTTTTTTTTTTTTTTTTTTTTTTCCGTTTTTATTTATTATATGAAGGTGATGAAAACTGAATAATCATATATTCTAATTATACAATAATATAATATTTTGTACATGTAACTTATATATTTGTATTGTACATTACAAAAACATAATAATTTTATTCATTTCTAATTTTACACGATGATTACAAAATTGGTCTCGTTTTTATAAAGGTTTCTATTTAATGAAAAAAAAAATGGCTTTATTAAATTAACTATTATTTATAATTTTTTTCCCCCTTCTGGGGCCTGAAACAGAGGAATTTTGGTCAATATTGATCATTTTAAAATAATATTTTGCTGAATGTGTTTTTGTGCTTGCACCTTGGCTGATTTAGGTCTGTCATGGATAGATAAATATGACAATAATCCCACCAGTAGGTGGCAGCAAGTCCCTGTTTTAATCAGGTTTTAATAAATGACTTACTGAATCATTCATATTAAATCATTTCAAAACGGCTGATTCAATAGAAACTAAATAAGTGAGACCATCTGAATGGACCGTTGAATCACTGGCTCACTCGATTCATTCACAAACTGATTCATTCACGGAATGAAACACTGCGTTGCTATGCACTGTTGTATAAAACTAATAGTTGTGCTTGCGGCCTCGCGCACATGTGCTGATATACAGAAAAGTGCATTGCTTGTGCAATGAATATAAAAACGTAAAAACTCATACACAGGTATTTTATGTTTCATTGCTGGAGCCTGGAAGTATAAGGGCATTCTAACTGTATTCTAATGGGCTTCATCGCGCAGTGAATGCTTTTGGACTCTCAAGCCGTGTTTTTTTTTTTGTTTTTTTTCTCAAAGTTGTATAATGTCACCTCTCCTACAGTCACACATACATTATGTCAGGAGAATGTCTTTAAATTATAATCAAGGAAAAATCATACCTTCTATTGTCTTCTTTTTAAAGAACTTCAAAAGAACAAAAGTTGCGCTTGAACCATTTTGCGCGAAAAATTACGAAATTGCTTCTGTTTGTGCGCAGTTTGTTACAGTACTGAGTTCTGATTGGCCAATCTCCGTTATATAGTTTGTGAATTATCATAAGTAGAGAATTTTAACATTTCATGTGCATGATAAGTTTTGCATAATACACAAAATTAATAATCCAAAGGGGATGGTGGGGGGGATGGTGGTTTTAAAGAGGGGATGCTTTTTGTCATTTTTTTCGACCAGGGGGATGCCATCCCCCCTCAATTCGAGCCCTGGGTATCACTTTACAGTAAGATCTCATTAGTTAACCTTAGTTAATGCACTAACATTAACAATAAGCAATAGCTACATTTGCTACAGAAGTTATTAATCTTTGTTAAAAAAATACAACTCTTAGTTCATGTTAGCTCGGGTTCATTAAATAAAGTTGCAAGTTTTGATTTTTACAATGTGTTATTAAATATTTGAATTACCTAAGATTAATGAATGTTTAGAAAAAAATTAATTGGGAGTTTATGTTAATTAACAAATTAACTAATGTTAACTAATGAAGCCCTAATGTAAAGTGTTTCTGTTTATTTCAAACAATATCTAGGACATGTTGTAGTCCAGATTAAAATGTAAAAAGTTTGAAAATAAATGGCCTACTAAATGTTTAAGTATTTGGCGCTGTGATGAACACCATAGCGAATACACAAATCTGAATGGCTGTTTAAATAATTTAATTACGTTCCAGAAACAGAAAGTAGCGCAGCTGTTTTGTTTACGGATGTAAAAGCTGCATTTCTGCTGTTCAGCGTCATCTGCTGTCAGAGAGTGAATGTGCGTGCCCTTTAATCCAGAGCGTCTCTCACGCGTTCTGCCATGTGTTTCTCATCCGTGCTTGTTTACATCAGAGTGCCCACGGGTCTTTGGCCCAGCTTACAGTGGTGTTGTGCACTGTGACCAGTTGATGGGAAAAGTATTCTTAAAATGCATTCAAAATTCTGAATAATTTGTAATAAATATTTTTTCTCGGTATTTTGAAGTGCCCACGATAACAATATCGTGCATATTCATTATCGTGATATATCGCATTACCGAATACCGGCATATGTCTACATCCGTCAGGTTTTTTCACTGACACGCCCCCAACTCGGAAACTCGGGGCTTAAAGAAAAAAATCGAGTTTCCCACTCGTAACAACGACTTTGTGGTGGTGTTCATGTGCGTTCAACTCGTAAATAAGATGTATCCGACATGACTTGAACGCAGTATCGCTTTTTTATTTATTATCTTTCCTATTACTTGTTTCAGTTTTGTATAACCATTTCTTAATATGTGTAAATTGTTTTTTTTTTTTTTTTTTTTTAGCACACTCTCAAAAAGGATGTATTAATTAATAACACATTTTTTGTGTTATGGCCATTTTAACACATTTTGTGGAATTTTAAGTTGATCATGTGTAAAAAGAGAGAGAGAAACAGCACAGTGTGTCCAACACAATATGTGTTAACTATCATCCAATCACATTGCTGCCTACATCACTCCACAAGCTGTTAACTAAATCCGCGCCTCTTTTTTCATTGGTGGATGACATGGATGCACTCAGGTATATGGTCAGGTATATGGATTTCCTCACTAGAAAAGTAAAGTTCCCAGAGCGTTCTCAGAAGGTCCCACCGGTGTCAATGACATTCCCAGAACATTTCCTGAGATGATGTGGAGTTCTTTAAAGGATTGGGCAGAGGTGGGACCAAGTCAAGTCTCAAGTCAAATCCGAAGTTCTCAAAGAGTTAAAGTTGAGGAAATAATTAAGTGACTAATTAAATGATGATTGTGCATTAGTGATGAACACCTGCTGTTATTGAGTATTACAGATGATCAGATGTTGATGTTTTATTGATTAAAATGATGCCACCATCGTGGAGATCAGTGTTTGCTTTAGTTGGGCTCTTGACCCTTGACTTCTTGTGTTAGAGCACTCTTTGTAGCAATGCATGTAGTGTTATAAAGCAGAGCGGTGATAGTAGCCGTTTTTATGTGATGAGCTAGTCACTGTGAGGTAAAAAACCTTTTTAATTATTTTTTTTTAACAAATATATTTAGGTTTTGCATAACCAATCATGTGAAACTGTAACATGAAAACAGTGTTGCTCTAATAGTTATAGTGAATAAATTTTAAATCTATGCAATAAATATAAAACTTTGAACACCAGTATTATTTCGACACACACAGACATCAAGAACCAGTATATGAATCTCAACAATGGTGACAATCAACAAAATGCTTCATGCTGCAATGCATGCTGGGTAACACCATAGTAAAAACTCCCATCATGCACTGCAGTATGAAAAATTATTGTCGCCACTGTTGAGGATCATATGATAAGTGTTTATGTCTAAAAGCCTGAGCAGAAACAGCTCTCTTTTTTTTTCCCTCAATATTGAAGTATTACAGTGGTATTTGTTAAATAGGGCACTTTTTTTCCCTTTTTTGCAGATCTGTAATAGCTGAATGCCAGTCAATTAACCAAAGAGAGACCCTTTCATGATGTTCATTCACCATGAATTATAAGCAGAAAGCATAAGTTAATCTGCTATTTCAAAGTTTGATTCAGCAATGCACAAATGCTTACTGTGAAACAATATTGTAATTGTTTAGAAGCAAATTACTTTGAGTTAATAAAAGGGTCAAGAGACCAACTAAAGCAAACCTTGACCACAATTATGGTGGCATCGTGTTTTTTTTTTTTTTTTTTTTTTTTTTTCCCCAGTTGATTCCATCCAAGGCTGTGGCTGAAGTCTGTAGTTCTTGTGTTTCTCTTTCCTCAATGATGCTGCTTGTTAACAACAGGTGTTCATCACTAATGCACAATCATCATTTAATTAGTCACTTAATTATCTCATTAACTTTAACTCTTTGAGGACTTGTGATTTGACTTGAGACTTACTTGTGACTTGAAAGTCCCACTTCTGGATTTATGACACATTAGTGTAAGTATTTTAACACACTGCCTGTGTTAAGAAGAATAACACACTGGTTGTGTTAAAATTGAATTAACACAAAATGTGTTGTCCTTAACCAGACACACAGGTGTGTTAAAATATAACACACGTTGTGTTGTTTTTAACACGTGTTTGGCTCAGTGTTACTTTTTTAGGATTACTGTTAAACTAATGTAGTCTGATTTGTTTATGTTATCTATTTTAATTTTAGCTAAAGTTGTATTAATGTTTGTCATTTTATTAGTTTTTATTATGCCTGTATAGGTTATTTATTAAGTTTTACTTTTATTTAATTTGAGTTATTTCTGTACTTCAACAAACTAAATGGAAATGAAATAATATATATATATATATATATATATATATATATAGAATTTATGTATGTGTGTGTGTGTGTGTGTGTGTGTGCGCATATATGCCTGTGTGTGTACATACACGTTTTTGGTGTTTGGCTTAGTGTTATGTTAGAATCATTATTATACTCTTATACCTTTTGTTCTCAATATTTTGAATTGTTTGTAGCTTTATTTTGTTTTCATTTAAATGTTAAGTTTAGAAATTTTGTTGTATGCATTTGTCTTTTTAATTTATTTATTTATTTATTAATTTATTTTGTGTGAGTGTGTGTGTATAGTATTTATAAAGTTTTAGCTTTTAGTTTTAGATCAGTTTTAGTTGTTTTAATATTACAATTGATTGTTTCTGTTGTCCTCATTTGTAAGTCGCTTTAGATAAAAGCGTCTGCTAAATGACTAAATGTAAATGTAAATGAAAATAACCTAATAATGACAATATATTGTCACCACCTACTGGCGTGAATATATACCTTACATCATATGTGTTGCATTGTTCAAAATGAGTGTATCCTTAATGTACACTCTGAAAAAAAAATGATAATAGGAGATTATTGTAGTATTTATAATTAAAAAAAAAAAACTATTTCAGTTTTCTACTTCTAAATTCTAAATCAAGTGTAATTCAATGTGTTGTGTTCCTACAGCAGCAATCATTGTTCCTACCACCAAGTTTATGGCCTGCTCAACATGGAAACTCAAAATTATCTAAGTAGTAAATACAGTAAATATAGTTTCTAAGCAGTAAATACAACCTGAGAGTCCGTCCAATTTCCCATTAGGAAACTCATATTTATGATAATTCCGATAGCATGTGAAGGCAGCTATAGCAAAGCCACTAGAAGGCAAGCCTGCAACCTTTAGCCAAAAAAGCGTAACGGCTAATGCTAACGGAAAGGAGACCAGAGGCCATTTTTTTTTTAAATGGATGTTAATGGAGGTGAGGCTTCACCACGCTGAATAAACAGCTTTTTAGAGGAAACGGCTTATCATTTAATGAATCAACAGCCTATCGGTTAATCTTCAACATGTTTTACACTAAACAATACTTTTGGATTTAACTATTTTTAGAGTTTACCAAGAAAAAAAAAATACTGTTTCATAAGAGAAGTCATTAACTTCTTACGACAGGTGGGATTCAGCTTACGGCGCTTCTTATTCATTCCTATGGTAAGCTACCCGTAAACGGCGTTTGAGTGTCGCACAACTCTGACTAAAATTCAATGACGTCTAGGCTGTACTGTGATTGGTTATTAAGGCACACGTGATCCAAGTTAGCCGTTACACTTTCTCCAATAGTAAGCAATACAGACCCTCTCATCTCCCTATAGTAAGACAATCTCTGGCTATAGTTCCTGAAAAAATCATTTCTAAAAAAAAAAAAAAAAAAAAACCTACCAATTTAATGACACACAGAAGAGTCGATTGTCGCCACCTACTGGCGTAAAGATGTCACATGCAGTTATAGAACCCTAGTAAAATAACTGAATCATCTTAATGAACCAATTTATTGTCAGGGTAGTCCCATATTTCATTTTTGACAAGAATAAAATTGAGGCTGTGAGCGATAGAAGCAGTGCATTCAATGGCTTGTACTGTTGTTCAACAACATTGTTCAGCTGACAAAACATTTTTCCCAAAAAAAGTTTTAAAAGCTGTGATTTGTGAAATTGACAGGATCTAGTACCTTTATACAGTGGATGCCATTGTAAAGTACGTCTATCCCTCACAGCTTCATTTTCATCCATGTTATATTTAATATGGCGTCTAACCTTATTAGGGTCTATTAAAATGAATCAGACTTTTATTAGAAGAGTGCATTTGTGCCTCTTTCAACTGTAAAGCCTGCAAACAACATTATAAAAAGTAGAAAGTAAAAAAAGGAGACGTTAGTAGCTTCAATGGGCCTACTTTTTAGCTTTAGTGTGGACACATTACATTCAGTTTATCTACCCTTCTCTCCTGCCTTTTTCTCTAAACATGATGAGCAGACAGACACTGTCAGAGTTACCGTGGAGTGTTTTGCTGAGGTGGCAAAGTTTCTGTGGAATTTAATGTGCCTCCGTCCACTGCAAAGAGAACAAGTTCAAGAGTTCAGTCTATTCCTTATACAGTTTTTTATCACCCTGATTATACAAATTGAATTAACTTTACGGTGTTTCAGAGGTTTAAAAGTGGGAGGGTGACGTTTGAGGACATTGGGGAAAATATGGCATGCGAAGTGGGAATCAAATGGTGATTGCCTTAATTTGCTCAAAGAAATCTCATGCTAAAAAGAGCTATGAAAGGGAGATTTCAGGTGCTGTCAATTGCCAGGATTGTCTATAAGGATGACATCCTTAAATGATGAAGACACATCTAAATGATAAAAGGCTTGAGTGACAGTAAATTACTGTAGAAAACTGATCCTGATTATGTATAAAGCTTCCAGCATCAATTAGGAATATCTATTTGAAATGCATTAGATTTTGTTCGTCGGATATGCGTTTGAATAATGGGGAACAGAAGACTAATGACTTCCTTCATACCAGACTCACTCATAGATTAAATATATTTTGATCCGAAAATTAGATTAGTTTTCTCAAGAGAGTGGCAAGCTCTTTTGTAAGAGACTGATCTGGATCTAATGGAGTGCAGTCTCACAGGGAAGATTTATTATGGGCTAAACACTGTACAACAGCACTGTACTTGAACTAGAACCTTATGAAGGAGCCGTTCACACAGGATGTGTTCTTGTGTTCACCAACAGTTGGAACTAAGTGCAGATGTCTCGAGGACATTTTAAAAAGCGTACCTTTTTAAAGGGCCGTCCATAGGATGTTTTCTTGTGTTCGTCTGCACTATTGTCAAATTGACTGTTATATAGAAAAGAGACATTTAGTTTAAAAAAGAGACCCTGTGTTCTGTTCCAAACTCTGTCTTGCTGAACTGAAGAATATTCGTTTTTTTAACTTTACACAACTTTAGCTTAAAAAAATATTGTAGTGGCTTCCTTTACTCTGTAGCCACTTTGTGACACTACAAACCTGTCTGAGCAAACTTGTATTTATTGTAACAAGAAGTAAAGTGGAAACTTAAAGACAAACTGTGAGCAGTTAAAAGTAAGCAGTGTAGGTCAAAAAACTGTCTCCCTTCCTACTGCTAACTGCCACATCACATCCAGTTCTTCTTCTTTGGTGTTTTACGGCAGCTGGCATCCATAACGCTGCACACATCCTGTTTAAGGTGGCTGCCTACAGGAAATGCCAAAATAGATGCAATACATTCCCTTTACCACAGGGGAAGTATAGAAATATAGTGACATACAACGAAATCATTGAGTAACAACATTAACAAGGCTCTTACAATGATATTCAGAGATTATTGTAATATGTTTTACAATGAAGTTTGCTGTGATTCTGAACTATCGCCGTTGTGCCCTTGAGAAAGACATTTAGCCTCAGGTAGCAGAAGGACCATTCTGTAACTTAGCATGGTGGCACCACATGAACAAATTCCACCTTCTCTGATCACAGATGAATAAAAATCTAGCCTAATAAAGATCTGCCTTTACTGAAAGTACAGCTACAGTTTTAAATAGTCACATAGTTACTGTATGTTAAAGTGCGACTGAGCTGAGAATAAGTTTGTATGACCTGCACTATAATTGAGATAGTATACAGTTGTCCTCTCCCTGGTCGTCTCCTGTTATTTGGTGCTCCAGCTGGTTTCAGAGGCAGGCTCAGGGAGGAAGGTTCTGATTCCCTCATCCACCAATCACCATCACCAACAGCCACCGCCATCTGCTTCACCTGTCTCCTGCAGAGATTCATACACACGCTCACTAACTTAATGAGCGTAAACATCATCGCCTGCTAACTCATTAGCACAGAGAGACTGAGACGACGTGTGGAAACTGATAACAAACTCCCTTCATGGCGGGGGGTCAAGGTTTAGCTGGTTTAATGAGCAACCACTTCTTCTAAAGATACACATTGCATGTTCATACATCTTTTTGTCCTGTAATACACAAATGCTTAAACGTTCTTTCTTAATAGCAAAAAGCAACTCACTTTATCAGGCATTATAGGAAAGATTAAATAAAAATTATATCAAAGCTTTTCTGAAGGTTCCCTTTCAAAGATACTGTACATTTATAGAAAAACACACGCACCACGTTGTGATTTTGAAATGCGCAGTGCTCAAGTTTTTTTTCAATGAAGTCAATGTCCTTTGGAAAATCTATTTGTGGTCAGTGTTGAAATTATGGCAGGGTGCCACAAATAAATCAATGTATGGGAAACACTGCAGTATATAAATGTGTTATTTAGCCATATTGAAGTCTTTAAGGTATGTGAATTGTTTTCAAAGTTCAGTATTAGTACTGAAATAAAGTAAAATAAAATAAAAGATAGGTAACATGAAGTACAGCTCCTTTCTATTTGAATGAGGAAAACCAACATCTCTAAAACTGTTGGCTAAACTTAATATACAAGTTTAGCCAAAAGTTTTAGAACTGTTAGTTAATAATTTTACGTTTTTCATACAAATAATTCAAGTAATGTAAACATTTCTATTTAGTCACATCATTGTCTTTAAGTTATGTGAATTGTGTTGAAAGTAGAGTATAAATAAAATAATATAATAAAGAAATAAAATAATATATATATATATATATATATATATATATATATATATAGGTCAAATGAACTATAGCTAATTTCTACTTGAATGTGGAAAACCAAAATCTCTAAAACTGATGGCTAAACTTCTGTTTTTATAATCCATTTTAAATAACAAATAAGGCATAGTATCAGATAGTATCAATGGTATCAAATTTGATCTCTTTATTAGAAATAAGTATAAAACTTTACCAGTTCCCCATTTAATGTAAACATTAAAAATTCTATTTAGTCACATCAACGTCAAAGTTTGTTATGTGAATTGTTTTTAGTACATTATAAATAACTTTTAGTACACAGACCAATTATAAATAACTTTAGTATAAAAAAAGAACAGTAACACATTTATAAAAATTAAAGTTTACTGCCATTGATGTCCTACAAACTAAGAAAAGGAACATTGTAAAGGCTCCTCTAAAATAGCAAAAGCAACAAAAATGTAGGCATTTTAATGAATGAGCAGATATGGATAGAACAATTCTGAAACAGATGTAGCACGTCATGCTACATGAATTGTATTCATAATCTGTTTCATGCTTCATACGAGCCATAATGCGAGAGATTATGGATAGACCACAAACTCACTGACACATGGGAGGTGTGAATGAAAGGGTATTATACTGCAGGGGGTCTCTGGTGATGATTTCAGGGGCTTATAGAGGCTAGATTTGGAGGCTAAAAACTGGATAGGTGGAAGATGAGAATCCAGTCTCTGAGGATGTTTAACTGCAGAATGATTCTCTAATGGCACCAGCGAGACAAGATGGAGGTTGGCTGGAAAAAAGGCAATTAAAAAGTAAACACACATTTGTAGGCGCACACACTCGCACTCCCTGATCAGATCCTGCAAAATAAATAGTCTTAAACACATTCATCTTCAAAATAAAGTACAAAACACTGCAAACAATCAGAGGAATTCATTTCCTAGGACATGCGGTGGAAAGAAATGCAGACTCAAACACATTTTATCCACTGCGACGACATATCACAACGCTACAAAATAAATTATGTAGAAGACTCTCAATACAAACTACATAGAAAATCAATTGGCACCAGCAGCTATGTGCTTTAGCTGCAGGCTGATGAGAGAAGAGAGCAGGATGCAAACAAGCCAAAGAGCCCAGAGGCTGTCTGAAACAGAACACAATGGAAAGCCAAGTAAAATTCACTCCATCTTGTTCCACATGAAAGATGCCTCCTAAAGCTAAAGAGAGAGAGAGAGAAAGAGAGAGAGGCCCTCATTAACTGAAAAGGCCAGATACGCACTGGCCCAATCTTTCCTCAAGGAAAAGCCGTGGGCTCTTAGTAGACTCTCCAGCGCTCAGGGATTAATGAAGATTGCAATCTAACACTTAAAAGGTTTTGCACTTAAACCATGACCTCTTCACTCTGCATCAGCCTGAGCTTTCTACAAATGTGTGTGTTACTTGAATAGGTTAGTTGTGTCAGGGACAGAAACTTCAGTATGCAATTTATGTGCCACTAAGGGAAACAAACAAAAACCCAAAAACCTCTACTGCCCCTTTCTGCCCCCATCTGCCAGTCTAGATTAAAAACAGTTAGTTCCGTCCCAAACTCATGCAGTATCAAAGAAGAAATCAACCTATTAACATCTCTGTATATTAATTTTGGATAAGATGAATGGATGGATGGATGGATGGATGAATGAATAAGTAAAATTTTGACCATTAATATTGTTAATACGAACTTTCTTGTCATCTAAACGTAATAGAAATCAGTAATTTAACTAACAAATAGTTCTTATCACAAGAAAGCTAAGGCTTATTATAGGAAACTAATTAGTAGCAAAATAGTAACAATAAATAGCAGTATTGGCAAGGCTGGTAACACTGCGTGCACACACACATACGATTTCTTGTCATTGTAACTAAATTTTATCATTTATTCTTAGTTTTCTTACAGTTTTCTCACTAGAAAGCTAAGGTTTACACATAACACCACTGTAAGAAAATGTTCAAGAACTGGCAAGCAAGCAAATAAATAAATAGCTGACCACTCATATTGTCTAATATAAAGTTTATTGTCATCCGACAATAAAAAGTTGGTCATTTAAATAATAATAATAACAAACAAACAAACACTGGGGCAAAAAAACAAACAAACAAACAAATAAATAAATAAATAAATAAATACAAACAAACAAACAAACAAAAATTCTGGTCTGCTGCAAACCATTAAATTGACATCTATCAAACATCATTCTATAACCATACATGTCATAGTCCTTCAGGATGGCTGGAAATAAAGATATACCACATGTCACTAAGGGTCACTATAGTGTATGCAACTTTGGTTAAGTCATAAATCACAAGAAAATTAAGATCTTGATTGTATAGCCCTAGCACTTTGATGGGAAATAATATTGTATGTCTTTAATTTTTAGGAGTAACCAAATGGAATGATTATTTAAAACAACAAAACTATAGCACAACATTAGAATAAATGTCATGATTTCCTGGGGATGACCAGCAACAGATTTAAACAAGACAAAAATAGGGAAAGATCAACTTAATGCAGAACTGGTATGTAAGACAAAGAGAGAGAGCTGAAGGAAAGAATGGGAGATTAGAAGCAAACAAAAGAGTGATGATATGTGTCTAGTGCAGGCAAAAACTCACTCCTTCTCCAGATGTTGTATGTGATGTTGTATGACTTTGAATGAATGTACACTCATGTGATTTATGTAGTCAAGCCCTAATATAAATCTAGGTACTCCCACCCTGCCATCACTCACACATGCTGTTGATTGGATATTATAATTAGAGGAACTGAAACACAACCTATGTCAGGAGTTCATCAGTGTCAGTGTCTATATGAAATGTCATAATTCAACACTGAAAACAAACAGAAGCAAGCAGCATTGCCTTCTGTTCCACCAATTCACACTAAATTAGCCATGCACTAACATAGGGACTCTATTAGCCACAGACGAAGTTGATGAACCTGTTAGTACACATGATCTTGAGCCTTTAACAGCCAATAAATAAATTTATAAACAAAAATACTTGTTAGGGTGAGCAGAAGGATAAGGCCATTGAATGTATGATACACTGAAAACATAAAAGGAAAATGAATAATATGTGCTAACTGTATCATTAATTGTAAAAGCAAATGCAAGTTTATCTTTTAATTCTAATTATCAGCATAACTGCACAACTACGAGCAGTCATTATAATAAGCCTGATAAGATCCCTTTAGACAAACAGCATGCCTGTTTTCAGACCTCACCACATTCACATCATTCTAGATAGCAACTGTTGATGTTGGTGATAACATTAGTACAATTCTTATATAAAAACCACAGCGAACCAATTTGTGGATTTGGAATCATATCACGATGTAGAATCATATTCTTATTATTTTTTTCAGAATAAAGCACTTTCACAGTAGTAAAAGACCATTTGCTTAAACTAAGCTGCAAAAATGCCTCATTCTGAACGAATGTAACCTTCTGACATCAGTTAGATAAATATGTATAAACATGATCCCACAAATGTACACATTAATGAAGCTTGCTGTGTGGTCAAAACCTTGCTCAACTAATCACACTTAAGAAATAAGAAGTAGGACAGATAACTTCTAAACACCAGAAGGACTTACATAAAAGGATAAAAAGTAAGGATGTTTATCAAAAGGAAACAGAACAATATGCTGCTCCTGGCTGTGTGTAGCACCTGCTGCTCTGCACTTCCTTCTGAAAGATGTCAAAAGTGTATTTACATTGAAATCCTAAAGGCACAGTAGCAAAAAAATGGCCATTTAAATTTAACCCCTTGACGCTTACGGTCACACCGGTGTGATTTGAACATTCGGTGAGTCATGTGATCAACAACTAAATTCAAATCTGCTTTGCGCTTTTTATATATCAAAACTATTTCGTGTTTTCAACCATACAATGTTCATTTTAGGTTTCATTCATTTAAATACTAGCAAAAAAAAAAAAAAAAAAAAAAAATATATATATATATATATATATATATATATATATTTATAGTTTGTAAAATATACACTGATGTCTATGAACAAATACATTATGTCTATGATTGCCTTAAAAAACTCAGGGTGGGGGCCCAGCTAGAACATTTTTGATGAAAACACACATTTAGGTGGACCTCAGAAGAAAAAAAACATGGTCCCTTTAAATGAAAGGTGAATCCCAGGCAAGCTAAACATGGTTGGCATCCAGGCTATCATAACTGCTTTCTCATTTTACTAGTATACTGTATATTTAGGTCCACAAAGCCACAACATTTCCAAAAAATGTAGGATTGTGAAGAATTTAAAAGTTGCCTCTTATACATTTTGAGATGTTTTATGAAGTGAAACCCACTTAATCTAACAATCATCTGAGTTTTTTTTTATTTTTTTTATAAATAACTTTCATTAAAATGTTGCTGATGCCAGAAGTAATCGTTTTGAAATGTGAAAGAATGTATCCTACCGGAGAGCCTGAGTATCTTCCTTACACTCCACAGAAAGCCTGTGCTAATAGTTTTCACCCAAGTGAAATTACATAGATAATCTATCTACCTTTCATCCTTGTTCAACCATAGGAGTTCATTCTTAGTCTTCTCAGGGCTTTGACCATAATTTATTCCACTGCTGGGAATTCATTTTAAAACTGAAATTTCAGGTAATTGGTGCATGTAGAAATGCAACCGTACAGCATGATGATGGTGCTACAGTGTGGATGTCTAGTGGTTGTTGACCCTCATATGGGGCACTGAGTGACTTAATATTCTGACTTTCATTATTCCAGAGTTTCTCTGACAGCCCCCTTACCAGAAAATGATTAACAGTAATGAGCTCAGTCCCTGTGAATGTAATTGTGAATGAAATATTGCCATTATACTCCACGTTTTTTTTATGAAGCATTTCAAGATATGTTTGAAGAATCGCAGGCTAATAAATCATGCATGAACAGGGTTATTCCTGTTATGCAGTACCTTTTGAACTCTCTAATTAAAAAAAAAAAAAAAAAAAAAAAAAAAAAATGAATATGCATGTGTTGTGCTTGAAGGAAGTTTTTCTATAAAGGCTATAAAGGACCATGAGAATGATGATCCGGTCAACCTCAGATGCTTAAACTCTATTAAATATTTAAACTGATTATTTACAGAGATGGCAGTAAAATAACAAGATGGAAATAAAGAGCTACTATGAGTAAATTATAAGATAATAACATGCGTATTTCTGTATTTTTATCTAAATAAGACGAAAAATGGCAACATCAGCTCAAATCAAATTATAACATAACTTCATAATCATGTGATATTGTAAAAATAAATAAATAAATAACATCATATAATCTACAAAAATTCCTAAATATTTTATCCAATATACAAGTACATATGATGGGGATATATGAAAATACCTGCATAGAAAATACCCTATGATGACTTGTGGGTCTTGCTGCTAAAAGTAATAATGTGTCCTCAAACATGCATTTTATACAACCCGAATTCCAGAAATGTTGGGACGTTTTTTAAATGTGAATAAAATGAAAACTAAAAGACTTTCAAATCACATGAGCCAATATTTTATTCACAATAGAACATAGATAACATAACAAATGTTTAAACTGAGAATTTTTTACAATTTTATGCACAAAATGAGCTCATTTCAAATGTAATGCCTGCTACAGGTTTCAAAATAGTTGGGACGGGGGCATGTTTACCATGGTGTAGCATCTCCTCTTCTTTTCAAAACAGTTTGATGATGTCTGGGCATCGAGGTTTTGAGTTTCTGGAGTTTTAGTGTTGGAATTTGGTCCCATTCTTGCCTGATATAGGTTTCCAGCTGCTGAAGAGTTTGTGGTCATCTTTGATGTAATTTTCGTTTAATGATGCACCAAATGGGTGCTATAGGTGAAAGATCTGGACTGAAGTTTTACGAGGTGCCGATTTCGTATAAATTCTTAAGATGTGAATCATATGAAAACATATGATTTTTGCAAAAATGAAGGTCCTCCCATAAACATAACCATCACTGGGGTGCAAGTAGACAGAGGTGGAAAGTAACGAATTACATTTACTCGCGTCACTGTAATTGAGTAGCTTTTTTTGTGTACTTCTACTTTTTAAAGTAATTTTTAAAATCTTACTTTTACTCAAGTATATTTCGTTTGAAGTATTGTACTTCACTACATTTTATGACACATTAATTACTGAGTAAAAAAAATCGCTGTCTGGAAACTACTGCTGTAAATAATGGGCAGGAGAACAAACTGACGCTAAAATCACAAGAAAGATGCAGACTGACAAGACAGGCGTTATGGAGCAGACCCAGCTGAAAACAAAACTCCGTCGTATTCAGCTGAAGTTGAACTCGAAGGAAATGAAGTGAACCCCTGGCCATATTTACAGGTGCATCTCAATAAATTAGAATGTTGTGGAAAAGTTCATTTATTTCAGTAATTCAACTCAAATTGTGAAACTCGTGTATTAAAATAAATTCAATGCACACAGACTGAAGTAGTTTAAGTCTTTGGTTCTTTTAATTGTGATGATTTTGGCTCACATTTAACAAAAACCCACCAATTCACTATCTCAACAAATTAGAATATGGTGACATGCCAATCAGCTAATCGACTCAAAACACCTGCAAAGGTTTCCTGTGCCTTCAAAATGGTCTCTCAGTTTGGTTCACTAGGCTACACAATCATGGGGAAGACTGCTGATCTGACAGTTGTCCAGAAGACAATCATTGACACCCTTCACAAGGAGGGTAAGCCACAAACATTCATTGCCAAAGAAGCTGGCTGTTCACAGAGTGCTGTATCCAAGCATGTTCACAGAAAGTTGAGTGGAAGGAAAAAGTGTGGAAGGAAAAGATCTGAGAGAACCGCAGCCTTATGAGGATTGTCAAGCAAAATCAATTAAAAAAATTGGGTGAACTTCACAAGGAATGGACTGAGGCTGGGGTCAAGAGCCACCACACACAGATGTGTCAAGGAATTTGGCTACAGTTGTTGTATTCCTCTTGTTAAGCCACTCCTGAACCACAGACAACGTCAAAGGCGTCTTACCTGGGCTAAGGAGAAGAAGAACTGGACTGTTGCCCAGTGGTCCAAAGTCTTATTTTCAGATGAGAGCAAGTTTTGTATTTCATTTGGAAACCAAGGTCATAGAGTCTGGGGGAAGGGTGGAGAAGCTCATAGCCCAAGTTGCTTGAAGTCCAGTGTTAAGTTTCCACAGTCTGTGATTATTTGAGGTGCAATGTCATCTGCTGGTGTTGGTCCATTGTGTTTTTTGAAAACCAAAGTCACTGCACCCGTTTACCAAGAAATTTTGGAGCACTTCATGCTTCCTTCTGCTGACCAGCTTTTTAAAGATGCTGATTTCATTTCCAGCAGGATTTGGCACCTTCCCACACTGCCAAAAGCACCAAAAGTTGGTTAAATGACCATGGTGTTGGTGTGCTTGACTGGCCAGCAAACTCACCAGACCTGAACCCCATAGAGAATCTATGGGGTATTGTCAAGAGGAAAATGAGAAACAAGAGACCAAAAAATGCAGATGAGCTGAAGGCCACTGTCAAAGAAACCTGGGCTTCCATACCACCTCAGCAGTGCCACAAACTGATCACCTCCATGCCACGCCAAATTGAGGCAGTAATTAAAGCAAAAGCAGCCCCTACCAAGTACTGAGTACATATACAGTAATGAACATACTTTCCAGAAGGCCAACAATTCACTAAAAATGTTTTTTTTTTTTATTGGTCTTATGAAGTATTCTAATTTGTTGAGATAGTGAATTGGTGGGTTTTTGTTAAATGTGAGCCAAAATTTTCACAATTTGAAAGAACCAAAGACTTAAACTACTTCAGTCTGTGTGCAATGAATTTATTTAATACACGAGTTTCACAATTTGAGTTGAATTACTGAAATAAATTAACTTTTCCACGACATTCTAATTCATTGAGATGCACCTGTATGCTCTATTATGCAGTGTAAGCTGTGTTTGTCTAGGGAGACCAGCAGCTTATAAAATATCGACATCAACCCTTCGCAAGCATGTAGACTGAGGTAAGGTAAATACTTCTCAAAATTGAAGATATAGGGTCAGAAAATGTATATATTTATATCATTTCATATAGTAAATCAATATCACACGAAGAGTGCCATTTTTTTTAAAAAATCAGCATGATTACATATAGATTTTTTTTTTTTTTACAACAGTTCAATAAACAAGAAGTTAGTTAAGAGACTTGCCTTTTGGACACCATATTGCCTGTTTTTGTTCTATTTCAACAACAAAAATATTTCCAAACACAGCCACCATTGCACAGTTTTGCGTCTCTGAGCAATGACGGTGTTTCGTTCTTGAATGAATCAACCGTTTAAATGATTCGGTTCAATCGCAATGACTCACTTATTAACAGTGACTTGCTGGCACCTACTGGCAGTTTTAATTTCTCATTTAAAGTATCTTGATTTTATTTATTTATTTTTTTAATAATTTCAAATATGAGTATTCAACATTGTACGTCTTATATATCAAAACATTAATTCTGCATTTGTAACTGCAGGTTAAATGCATTCATGTCCTGCATTAAACAGTGTGCAAATACATCTAAATGCCACTTCAGATGAAGCTTCTGTGTTTCCTCTGCATTGCAAAGATAAATTTTGTTGATTTTTGTTGATGATTTAATTTGCCTGGTAATAGCGCAAATGTCTTATTATTCTAAATAACTGAATCCTTTAATTAAAAACAACTAGTTTGAGATTTATAGGCCTATCCCAGGGACGTCAAACTCAGTTCCTGGAGGGCCGCAGCCCTGCAGAGTTTGGTTCCAACCCTGCTCCAACACACATACCATGTAGTTTTCAAATAAGCCTAAATGATTAGATTAGCTGGATCAGATGCATTTAATTAGGGTTATATCTAAACTGTGCAGGGCTGTGCCCCTCCAGGAACTGTGTTTGACACCCTTGGCCTATCCCATTTTTGCGTCCCTCCCACTGTTAAAATGTAACTAAGTAATTTTTACTTTTTTTTAGACTGGTACTTTTACTTGTACTTAAGTCAAATTTCATTAATGTAATGGTACTTTTACTTGAGTAGAATATTTTCTTACTCTTTCCACCTCTGCAAGTAAATTGTACGAAAACATTTGAATGAGAGTTTTCATACTATTCATACTAAGTAGCCACTATTTTGTCGTACGTACATAACGTACATAGTTACGAAAAGCTATTATATTGGATTATCAGGAAATACAAAACCTGGACTATGCGCTCAAGTTTGTACGGACTCCCATCTTCTCCAGATGGTCACTGGGAAGACTCACAGATGTCCAACCTAGAGGGCTCCAATTCTGGATTCCACAGAATCCAAACGAGTAGAGTGGCTATATCTGTGATGACTGTATGGTTCTAATCAAAGAGAGAAAGAGCATAACTGTTTAGGCTAGTAATGATCAAGCATGGTCAAAATTGGAATTCACAGTTTACAGAGACTGAGAGTGCTTTGAAACCTAATGTGGGTGGCAAATCTTTTGCCAAAAAACCTTGGAAGCATTTCAAGGCACCGTGGGGTATTTTGAAAACTATTTTTAAAAAGTAATCTGGTAAGTAGTGATATGTTAGAGAATGCCTTTCATATAGTCAAGCTCTGTGGGCTACTTATCTCCCTCACACATGTTATATCCAAACTGGCACCTCTGAGCAAAGCTGTCATGCAATCCTAAAGGAAGGGTTTGCTGGCTTTTCAAAGTGTCACGAATGTTTGCTCTTCCCAGAAGGATCCTTTGGGTAGAGAGAGCGTACGTTCCTGAAGCTCTGTAATGAGTGGCAGCTTAATGGATGTTCACATGAGCTTCCACTAGAGCCTCCCTTCGCATATAGCTGTAGCGCACTGAAAACTTAAGCACATTGGAACTAGCATGATGGCATATGTTCACAAAAACCCCATTATAACCTTCATGAATAATACCTTGTGTTCCCCAGATGCACACTCACATCCATGAAAACCAAGCTTAAACCCTTCAGTTTATTGGCTAATAACAAATCTCTGTTTTGTTTCTGGCAGTCGGAATTAGAATCAGTTAGTCATGTGGTTTAAAAATAGACGTTTTCATAGGGGAGAGCCCAGACGTGTTTACTCTGAATTACAGAGCTCTCTTCCAGCTCCCATATGGCTCAGCATATGGGCATCTCTCTTACAACAGATCCCCTGAGTTGATATTGCCTGTTGGCACCGATCAGCGACCTGGTCCCACAAGTCATAACCTTCACCATTACAACAGACACAGCAAAGCTGTTTACAGGTCAGTCAGAAGGTCGGTCATGTAAAGAGCATGCATACAAAAGACTCGCCTTACACATTCTTGCCACGTTTCTTTTGACAGCATGAAACACAAAGTTGTTTAATAGGCAATTGGAGCCTGAGGCATGAAGACTAATTGCAAATAAAGTGGCATGCATAGGTTTTCCTAGTAGAAATATGCTGTTGGATAAACAAACAAATAACAAAAAAAAAAAAAAAAAAACATATTTTACACATTCTCACTCCCAACTTGTCACATATAGACACTAGGTCAGGACTCCCTGGCATCACTTTTTAATGCATTAGGGCACACTGTGTGTTAAAAAGTTAAAGGCAATTTTTAAAATGTTAAAGGTAATGTGTTTGTAATTTAAGTGTTATGGTGGATGGAGACGGTAATTGTGTCGTAAGACTTGAAATATTTGTAATTAATAATTGAATAATTTGTGACTGTAGGTGTATGTGTAATCCTGTGTTTTATATTAACAAATTAGGGTTAGGTGCTTAGAAATGTAAAATAAATTGTTATTATGGCTGTTTAAATTGAAAACCATATCCCAAAATATGTCATAATGATTTCTTGACAATAAATTTCCCGTGTCCTTCTGTGTATTGATGACAAAGTTTTCTCATTAAAAGCAATGGAGTTTCCTGCATGTTGAAAAATTTTTCTGATGGGGTACCCAGTGGGTTAAAAGGTGATGCCAAGGGGTCCTGAGCATCCATATGTGAAGAGAATGTGTTGGATATTCCTGTGACTTACATAAATAGTAACTTATATTTGGATATGTGTAAAAAAAAAAAAAAAAAACACTGCTAAAGCTGATTCTCTGAAAATTATTCTAGGCTTAACTCAATATGGGAACACTTTCACTTTGTATAAGTGACTAATCTAATGAAGTGCATAATAAAACAAGTCTCTGATTTTTCACTAAGCCAAGAACAGAAATCTCCAAGGTTTTATTTCAAAGTTTGCTAAGTTTGTTCTATTAAACGAAGATGATCAGATTTGAATGGGTCATATTGGATTTCAAAACTTCTGGAATTGGAACTGTGGTCTTCGTTGTTTTATTAAAAGACCTCAGTTTCAAGCTTTGTTCTAGAAAATAGGCTGCATCTGAAAAGAGTGTGCAATCACTTATTTCAAACATTTTACCCATGATACATAGAGGTCACTATATAAAAAGATAGTTCAGTCATTGAAAATTCTATCATCATTTACTCACTCACAAGTCATTTAAAACCTGTATAAATTTCTTTCTTCTGTGGAACAAAAAAGGAACAACATTGGACCTTGCATAAAACACCTTGGTTTAGCATTGCCAGGGTTCCCAAGAGATTCTCATTGAGATATAAATAAAATGTTAGCTCTTGGCAGAGATTAAATCTGTTGCTTGGTGATATGCTTGAAAGATACATCAGCCTCCAGGACCCGGAACAAACCTTTCTCAAGCGTATATCATTTCCTCAAGAATACGTGTGCATGGGACCCTGAAAATGAAGGTATTACTTCCTTCCCAGTAAGAGTATTATGTGCCTTGGTGCAAGAAAAGTAACTCAGAACCACACTGAAATCTCTCTTTAATCAAGACATCTTCATTTCTCTCCAACACAAGCTTTGAAACTCTGAAAAGATCTAAGCAGAAACTGTATTCCATATTGCTTAGGTAAACTGCCTTATTACATCTCTGGAAGATGTACCCTCTTCTGATGATCTCAATCGATAATATAATATTAGTGAAATCTGGCAGCCATTACAATGCTGGAATGGAATATTACTTTTTTTATTTCAGTATTGACTGAACACACATTCATATTCTTCACAATAGGTACAAATTGTTTATAAGAATATTGAAGAAGAAAGAAAAGTTATTGTTAGTTTTACTTACATTTTTATTTATTATTCGTTGACTGTTGTAAACCTCAATAAGTTTTAGAGCCAGAGGTAATCTTGCAGTTAAAGATAAAAGATGCTCATCCTCATTACAAATGAAAAAAAAAAAAAAAACACATTATGGATTTCCTGCACAAGGTACTGTCAAATAAATACATTTTTGCTCAAATTAAAGACATTTTTCAAAAACACATAGTATTACTAAATAAAGTTTCTAAGTGCAGCACAACACTAGCATTGCTCCAGGCCTTCAATATCTTATAATATTTTTCACAGACTACAGAGAGCATTAGCTGAGTAAACAGCAGAGTGTGGACTAAGACACAGTGTTTGTCAATATAAAAATGTGTTTGTTTGGCCTTCTGAGTACAACTTCAGAGGTCATATCAGTAAATGTGCACAACAAACACAAAGGTTTTCTTCCCCATTGCATAGATTGTGTCTTCAAACTCACACGTCAAAGAACAGGAAACTCTTTCTTTCATTAAAAATTATAGCCACATCTGACAAAAGGGCATTAAGGCCTATTTACAACAAGTACACAATGAAAAGGCGAAACAAATTGCTGGTGAATGGTCTATTCACTCCAAGAGCGAAACAAAAAAGCACTTTGGTCATCTATATGCTTTAATGTAACATACAACTCACCACAATAAATTTATTTTTAAACAAAACCAATTTCTCTTGCTTTTATGCAAAAGAGAAGCCATCTGATGATCCAATTTTCACTGTACATTGTGTGTATTACACATTTGCACACACTCACATTTTGTAATTTTTGAGTATCGTATTTGATAAATCCAACTTAGATGGCTCATACTGTACAATATAGTAGAATATGGAGCTCTTTTTTTTTTCTTTTTCATTCGGGGCCCCTCAGTACTCCCTTAGTCCAGTTTGTTTAGGCATATACAGAACACAAGCATCACGCATGGATCCACACCAAAACAATCAGTTGGAAATTGCCTGAACGAGGTGGTGCAGCCCCGATTAAGAACTCTGGAGTGGTTTGATTGTAGTAAGAAAACAGTTTGACCCAATGAACTGATAACCCCATTGAATCCCACTGGAATTGGTTGGTTTTCTGCATTAATTGGTCATGAAAACAAAAATGCAACATACAATCACAAAAGTAATTTATTTTAATTGTGCACTGCAATCCAAATTTTAAAAATCTATATGATTGCAAGGAACAGATCCAAATTCTATTCTTTATTCAGATGATCTTCATCCTCAGCAGCAGGTTTTACAGCAGTGAATCAAACAGTTTTTGGCTCTCACCTGCTTTTTCACAAACTGCGGTATGCCATGTTTCAGGTGATATGTGTTTGAATGAGAAATGCATGCCTTCATGGAGTGGATTGGGAAAATAAAATCAGCAGTTAACAACTTCAGTACTGTATACTGCCAGAGAGGACTACAACTGTAACACATTGTCATTTGGACATTTTTGCAAAAATTATTGAGGTTGCACTTGCCCAGTTTGCTGTTGGTTATTGCTGTTGTTGTAGATTATTGCTGCTGCAAAGCAAGTACAGGAACTTGCTCCTACTAATACATACACTGATACAGTGCTGTGAGTATTTAAGACATACTGCTGCAGCACAAGTAGCATATATAATAACCCTCAGCAGATCTATACAGGTGGAATTGGGGAAGGTGAAGGGCTTCAGAAAAACTCTAAAAGCGCACTGTGAAATGCTCTAGTGAATGCTAACCAGCCATTTAAATGTAAAGCAGTAAACTCATTGGCTGAGTATACAACATGAACCAATCAGCTTGTGCGAAGTAGTTTTATGCTGTGAATATCATCAGTTTGCGTTAACGACCCATAAGCCTGTGCCATCTAGAGTTTCATGACAGAATTTTCTTAAAAATGGTTATGTTTATGTTTGGGGATAGGGTTAAGGGCTCAAAAATCCAAATTGTTTATCAATAAATGGTAAAAGTGCATCTATACAAATACATTTAAGATATAAAACATAAAATGTTATGTACTAATACCTTCATAAACAATGAGACCAGGATATCAGTATCACCAAAAAGGAGACATCGAGACACTCTGACCTCCGAGTGGCATTAAAATGGCCACCATAGATCTCCTACGGTGGACACCCTGTTGAGGTGATATCAGTGTGAATGAAATTGTGCAATGAGCTAAAACTCTCTAACAGCCTTCAGCCATACCTTAACGTTGCAATGGCTCTCTCCTGGGGCGAAGGTCTCCCGAGCTGGTGAGAAAAATGGAGAAAGCGCTGCTCCAGCAGTATCATTAATCACTTTTACTTCTGTGTTTACCTTTTCTGGTTTGTTTCAATTACTCTTAGTGGATTCCAACTTCATGAGCCATGCTACTGTTTTCCCAGAGTTAAGAAAACTATTCCCTGCTTGAATCATTTGGCAGAAGAGGAAGTAACAGTTGGTGACTAATAACCATTGATTAAATTAAAAAAAAGTAAGCATTTGCGCACTTTAAGCTTGAATGCCTCCTGACCGGGAAAGATATAGCCAGTGAATGTAGCAGCTTTAGGTGGAAACCAGGAAAAGAAACGTGAAAAGACAAATTGCAGTCTGCCGACACATGAGAAAGAACTGCTGTTTCAGACCTGGAGGGTAGCTAGAGGAATCTACACTGGGAAGATGTTAGATAAGATCTTTCTGAAGCAGCTTCAAAGCTTAAAAAAAGATTGGTGGGTCTCTAAGAAAGGCTTGAGAAAAAATGAGTGTAAATATTGGAATAAATGGAGATTTAATGGAACATAGGCAGATTTAAGATACTGTTTTGGTCTAATAAGGTACCAAATAAAAGTTCAAAATCACAATCAGCTTTAGGCAAAAGCACAAATATGAAGGTCACAAGGTTGCTTTCATACCCCTTGCTGAAGTGGTAATTTTGCTGGAGATTTTCAGTAAAGTTAACATATTGATTCTTAACAACGGTTTAAGATTAATGCATTTATTCAACAAGTTTTGTTGTATACCTTTGACATGGGAGATGAAAATTATGATGATCTACATTGTGGGGAAAAATGGAGAGACACTTAGACAAAATAACTACTCTCCATCCAAGCAGAAGAAGAAATTACTTGACAGATTACAGGAACGGTTTCTCTTCCTATCTTCATATATTTTAGGGCAGCCGTGAAGAGGTATTGTTTGACAAATTACAATGCAGAGTTTTAACAGCATTATGGTGCTGATAATATGGCTAAAATACATGTAATATAATAAATAAAATAAAATATTATTAATTATTATTATTATTTTTCATTATGATTCTACATGACAACAATTTCTACATTCTACATGGCTACAATTTTCTTGTAACCATGGCCAAGCAAAACAAAACTCTTCAAACTTATAGATTCTTTTTTCTTTTCTCCCCCAACATTTTCCATGATATTTTTATAGAACAAGAGCGGAAAAGTGGAGGGAGAAAGATGATGAATGTGATCGAGGCCTTGTGAGCCAATGTGCCGTCATGCCAATTTTGATTTACTTGCTAAATATACATCTCAAGGGTAAAGTATTTGATTTAAGGCTACTGCATTGTCAATATTCTTTCTGTTACTAGTAGGGTTGGCGTCCTTGGTTTTACTACAACAAAAAACAAAAAAGGTGTCCTCTTGACCTTCAAAAACCAATTCTTTATGTGTTTCTGTACATGTGTGATGCCATATACCGGCTTCCAATCTTCCTATGTGGCAAATCTGTTCTCTTTCAGCCATCACTGGCATGTCATCTGACATTAGAGGATGCCTCCAGATCTGAGAAAATGGCTCTAGATCTGAGAAAACCTACTCACCTCAGAGGTTTGGAAATTTCATAAGAGCAGAGCTAAACTGATTCCAGCCGAGGCAACAGAATTATTGGAAATGGAAAAAGCGGATAATGTGGGGAGGAGGCCACGGCAAATGTTTTCAATGGGACACTTTCTGTTGTGACAGCCTATTTGCAAACAGAATTTCAGAGAAATGCAAACTAAAGGTGCATTAAATTTGAGCATGTGACACCTCCTGAGAGATTTCGTTGGATGGCAGGCCTTTTCACACTCTGTCAGCAGAAAATTCAGTCTTTGACATTAAATTCTGACACATTGTGTTTCTGAGTGGTTTTAGAGAGGCTAGTCTTTTGCCATTAAAGAGATTCACAGCATCACCAGACATGACTGGCATCTCCCTTGAATCTTCAACAGCCATATAATAACCAGCATGTACACCATATGAAAAGAGCTATAATCTATAATTCATCTCTGCTTCCTCAGAGTAGTTGCTTCTTCCTTCAAATGAAGAGCAATGAAAACCAAACAACTTCCTCACACAATATGCAATTAGGAGGAAATCAATTCACACTGCCACATATTCACTGATGTATTGTATGATTATGCTAATTGGAAAATTATGGAAAGATCAGGACGGCTATAACATCTCAGAGCAGTTAATGAGGAGCATGATTTTGAAATAGATCATACTTTCATCAGTGCACCTTGTCTTTTATGTTCTGTCTGATATTAGGCGGCATACTAAAGATCTGTGGTAAACACTTTATAAATCAGGCGTTAATAGGTTTAAAAGATTCATTATCATCTTCTCTTCCTGACATTTTGTATGTGTGTGTGTGCTGAATGGCACTATGGATAGAGCTTTATACAGTCTTTCTATCCCATTTCTATGAGATATTACATCTTGCATCCCTTGCATCCCATCTTGTGCCACCTTAACCCTTCAGTATGCCATTTTGAGTTATATGTTAGTAAAATGTATAACAGTTATTAGCAAGATAATAACTAGATGATGTACACTGAACCACAAGAAGGTAATACAGGTGTAAATGTTGTTTCCGAACAATATGAAACATTTTGACTTACCATATTTTTTTTTTCAACTTTCAAAAACATTTTTTAACTAACTAAAAAAAATACATTCAGAATAACAGTAAACATAGTTTATAAGTATTATTTATATTAGTGCTGTCAAACAATTAATAGCGATTAATCGCGATTAATCACATCCAAAAAAGTTTTTGTTTGACATAATATATGTGTGTGTACTGTGTATATTTATTATGTACTGTATATATAAAGACACACATATACAGCATATATTTTGAAAATATTTACATGTATTTGCATGTATATTCATATAAATTATATCATATATAAATATATTTAATATATAAACATAACATATTTTTCTTAAATATATACATGCATTTGTGTGTATTTATATATACATAATAAATATACACAGTAGACACACATATATTATGTAAACATAAACTTTTATTTTGGATGCGATTAATCGCGAATAATCGCTTGACAGCACTAATTTATATGTATTAGCAGACCATATTTTGTTTTACCTTTGCTTATTACAATTAGCATTAACATTTTATTTTTTAATGTGTACTTGAAAATAGGATAAGAGAATAAGAGAAAAAAATACATGTAATACCTACTCTTAAACAAAGTAATGAGGACATTTGACAAAAATGTAGTTTAAAATGATTAGCATCACATAATTCATACTATTTTACATATTATTTTTAAACTAGAAAGTGGTATACAAACTGTAATGAGATAACATGACTGCATTATACTGCTACCTGAAATGATTAGCATAATTTTGTACTGTTTCACATACTTTAAAAACTGCAGTATACAGTGCATACTGTGCAGTTTACAGTGTATTCCATAATCCATTTTGAACCCAGCTGGAGGAAAAGATGATTCTTGGGAACACACACAGGCAAATACAGTACTCTTTAATGACAATATGGTTGCAGAAATTTGCTCATGTGGGTGGGGAGGTCATTAAAAATATATAATTGCAAAAGCTGTAGTCCGTTTCAAAAACAACCAAAGCTTCAGGCAATTCATGCTTACACAGCTGTAACATTGGTGAAAAAATGTTGTCAAGCTATGTTCAGTCCGTTGAAGGAGTAAAGGCCACATCCAGTCACAGGGTGTTCACCTCTGCTTCTCTCTAGTGTGAAATCATTGACAGAGATGTATCACCATCCGATAGTCTCTCACCTCAAACACACACACACACACACACACACACACACACACACACAATCAAACACTTTCATATAAGGGTGGGTTTTCAACAATGTCATCTCATCCTTTAAAGCAACACAAGCGTGTAAGTGCACTTTAAAACAAGGTGATTTTCATCTGCTTTAGATTTAGTCGATGTTATTTTGTACATCGAAGCTCTTTGAAGTTGTGCTAACGAGCTAACTTCGTATGAACAGAGAGCAGTGTCACTCCACTGTATAGACTTCACAGCTCCACTAATTCTCTCTCTCATTAGCATGCATGAGGCAGATGTTCTATACTGTAATCAGATAATGGGGTTAGTGTTTTACTTTAAAGCTACGACAACTGAGGCAGGAGAGTGGGATGATTGGAAGTTAAGAAGAGGCTGGCATTTTGAATGCGTTTATCACAACCTGACAGGTGACAAATGAAGTGTATGGACTTATATAGAAGAGTTGAATTTCACCTGGAATGGCTTTTGTCTTTTAGACTCAATTGTGTTTCTTAGCATCTAATAAAAGTTTTGGAACTGTTCACTTGCATCAGGGCTGATTCCATCAAGAAAAATATGCCAGTTGGTCTTATTTATATAAACTGCACACTTGTTTGGGCAGAAGGGATTCTTACTAAAAATATCAACAGCTGCATTGGTTTTGTTGATGAATCCGGATTAAGGAGATACATTTCATTTCATTTCATAGACTTCTGTTCATATGCATAAGAATGTGAAAGACTGGAATGGCAGGCTTATGCGAAGAAGTTTTGCAATTCGCCAAGTCTGGTGAACTCTGACCTGCAAATTATTATTGCGTGAAGAAGTGAGGCCAACATTGATACGACAAAGTGTGACTACAAACTTTAAAGCTGCTTTCATGCCATGAAAATTAAGTAAACTATATATATATATATATATATATATATATGTATATGTATATATATATATATACACATTTACATTTTTACATTATTTGTTATATATTAAATTTCTGTTTTTAAAAACGGCACCACAGAGCGTGACATCATGTCTTAGTTGCAGTGTCTGAAGAAATTTCGAACCTGTCCCAATATACACACTTGTGGTCTTTAACCTTGATCACTATTAACATAATGTATTTCCTGTATTTGATGGGGCACACTTACAACATTGTGGTACAATACTGTAAGTAAGGTTTATTTTATAGCTTTATTTGCAAATTTTGATTTTTAATACTTCACAATTTAAAATAACCTTCTAAATGTTTGTTCAGCAGGCTTTACATAACAAATGTCATTTACAGATAAATAAATAAACGAAATATTTACAGACAAAAATATTACAGATAGTGTGGATTTAGTGTGCGCTAAAGGACTAGTTAAAAATGTTGCGTGTTTGTAAGAAACAAATCCATTATGAAGGCGTTTTAACTAAAAAAAAAAAAAAAAAAATGTTTATGGACAAAATACGAGTCAATAACACTTCCTCTAGTGAAAAAGTTCATCCCCTGTTGTCCTCTCATATCAAAATCAACAATAACATTTGCGCCTCGGCTAAGAAGGAGCCTGTGTCATTTGCATTTGCTCCTTGCGCTAAGTGTTAGTTTCGTCTTGAGCTATTAGCACTCCGTTGGGCTATTGGCTGGGCTAATCAGAAGCCGGCCACAGCTGTTTTCACTCTAGTCTGTTAAACTGTGTATTTATTTGATATCTGTGCGCTGACGCGGAAGCGTCGTGTTCAGCCTCCTCGTGTGAAGACCGACGAGTGTAAAGACGAACGACTTTTTCCTGCGCGACTTTAACCGAGCAACGAACTTAAGTATCATTTCTATCTTCCCTCACACACTCTCCTTTTCTGTCCTCTTCCTTTCCACCTCTATCATGTGTTTCCAAACCATTCCGGTTATCTCTCAACCACGCTCTAACATCACACGCAGACGGCAACGTAATCCTGCTAACCTGCGCCCTATCTCTACATCTTCTACCGCACCTCTTTCTTTCTCTGTGGGTCTCTGGAACTGTCAGTCAGCGGTCAACAAAGCTGACTTCATTTCTGCTTTTTCTTTACAATCCACGCTCAGCATCTTGGGCTTGACTGAGACCTAGATTCATCCAGAAGACTCAGCGACCCCAGCTGCTCTCTCTAACAATTTCTCTTTCTCTCACACCCCACGTCAAGTTGGCCGGGGTGGGAGTACTGGACTGCTCATTTCAAAGAATTGGACATACTCAAGCCACTCTCCCCTATGCAATTACAACTCATTTGAATGTCATGCGATTACTGTAACAGCTCCTATAAAACTCCAGATTGTGGTAATTTACCGTCCCCCTGGCCAAATTCTAGCCACCTTCCTAGAGGAGCTGGACGGGCTGCTGTCCTCTTTCATGGAGGTTGGCACTCCACTCTTAGTCTTTGGCGATTTCAACATTCATCTAGACAAGCCTTATGCTACAGACTTCCATTCACTCCTAGCTTCATTTGATCTCAAACGCCTTACCACTTCTAGCACGCACAAATCAGGCAACCAACTTGATTTAATTTACACACACAATTGCACTGCAGATAACATTCTGGTGCAACCACTACATATCTCTGACCATTTCTTCATTTCTTTTACATTACTTTTTGATACCCATGTGCCATCAACCCCCTTACCGGTTACTTTTAGACGAAACCTACGCTCCCTTTCTCCCTCACATCTGTCCTCTGTAGTATCCTCCTCTCTTCCCTCACCTACCCATTTCTCATCTCTGGATGTGAATGCAGCTACTGACACTCTATGCCAGACCTTAACCTCTTGTCTTGACGACATTTGTCCTCTCTCCTCCAGCCCAGCACGGGTTGCCCCTTCTAACCCCTGGTTATCCGAGGTTCTTCGTGAACATCGGACCAAACTCAGAGCGGCAGAGAGAAAATGGCGCAAATCAAACGATCCGTCGGACCTGAGTAGGTATCAGTCCTTGCTCTCATCTTTCTCTGCTGAAGTCCACACTGCCAAATCCTCACATTTCCACGACAAGATCAACAGCGCTCCAGACATGCGTAACCTCTTCAGAACATTTAATTCTCTCCTCTGTCCCCCTCCTCCACCTCCCACCACTTCTATAACAGCTGATGACTTTGCCACTTTTTTTACAGGCAAAACTAGAACAATCAGTAGTCAGTTCTCTCCTCCACACACACACGACCTCCAACCAACCACATCCACTGCTAAAACTCCCATCTTCTCCTTCTGTCCACTCACTGAGGCAGAGGTATCCAAACTTCTCCTCTCCAGCCATCCTACAACATGTCCTCTAGACCCAATCCCATCACACCTTCTCCAAGCAATCTCTCCCACACTCTTACCAGCACTCACACACATCATCAACACGTCTCTCCTCACAGGCATTTTCCCCACTGCGTTCAAGCAGGCTCGGGTAACCCCACTGCTCAAGAAACCTACATTAAACACTTCTCTTACTGAAAACTACAGACCTGTCTCTCTCCTTCCATTCATAGCGAAAACACTTGAACGAGTTGTCTTCAACCAGGTCTCATTGTTTCTTTCACAGAACAACAAACTGGATGCTAAACAGTCAGGTTTCAGGAGTGGCCATTCAACTGAGACGGTGCTACTCTCAGTCACTGAAGCCCTGCGAATTGCAAAAGCAGACTCCAAATCATCAGTCCTCATTCTGCTGGATCTATCTGCTGCGTTTGACACTGTTAATCATCAGATCCTCCTGTCTACCCTCTCATCTCTGGGCATCACTGGGATTCCACTTTGCTGGTTTGAATCCTATCTCACTGGCAGGTCTTTCAGGGTGGCCTGGGGAGGTGAGGTATCCAAAGCACATCAACTGGTCACTGGGGTTCCTCAGGGATCGGTTCTTGGACCCCTCCTCTTCTCCACATACACGACATCACTGGGTCCCATCATACAGGCACATGGCTTCTCCTACCATTGCTACGCTGATGACACACAGCTCTATCTCTCTTTTCAACCAGATGATCCAACAGTAGCTGCACGGATCTCAGGCTGCCTGGCGGACATCTCGGCATGGATGAAAGAACATCACCTACAGCTCAACCTGGCAAAGACTGAGCTTCTTGTCTTCCCTGCTACTCCAACCCTACAGCATGACTTCATGATTCAGTTAGGTTCATCAACAATTGCCCCATCAACTTCGGTCAGAAATCTCGGTGTAATCTTTGATGACCAATTGACCTTCAAAGAGCACATTGCAAAGACCGCTCGATCTTGCAGGTTTGCACTACACAACATCAGAAAGATCAGGCCCTTTCTGACAGAGCATGGTGCACAACTTCTTGTCCAGGCCCTTGTCATTTCTAGGCTGGACTACTGCAATGCTCTTCTGGCTGGACTTCCATCAAACACAATCAAACCTCTACAAATGATTCAGAATGCAGCGGCACGTCTGGTCTTCAATGAGCCCAAAAGAGCCCATGTTACACCTCTCTTTATCTCCTTGCACTGGCTACCAGTTGCAGCTCCGATCAAGTTCAAGACACTGATGCTTGCATATAGAACAACCACAGGCTCAGCACCCGCCTACTTCCACTCAATATTACGAATCTACACCCCCTCCAGAAGTCTGAGATCTGCTAGTGAGCGACGCCTCGTGGTACCATCACAGAGAGGCTCAGAATCATTCTCCAGAACATTCTCATTCACCATTCCTGGCTGGTGGAATGATCTTCCCACCCCTATCCGGAATGCTGGATCCCTACCAATCTTTAAGCAACAACTGAAAACTCATCTCTTTCAGCACTACTTGACTTCATCCTAAAAAAAAAAAAAAAATTCTTTCTCTTTATTTATTCCTTTCCTTTCTAGCTTGTACTTATTTGAACAATGCCTGAGACTTGTTGTTACAAGCACTTCCTCTGTCTGATTGCCTCTTCTAGACGAATCGCTTTATGTATTCCCCAATTGTAAGTCGCTTTGGATAAAAGCGTCTGCTAAATGACTAAATGTAAATGTAAATGTGTTTAGAACTATGCATATTTCTCTCCTCATTCAGACAAGGCAACCTTTTTCGCGGTAGAATGCAATATTATATATTATATTTATACATTTAGGATTTTAGTCAGACACAACAGTTAAAAAAAAAAAAAAAAAGTATGTTTCTTCAAATCTCTTTCGATGTAGAAACAAACTCATCTACATCTTGGATTTCTTGAGGGTGAATATATTTTCAGCAAGAGTCTGCCAGTATAATATTAGCATAATACACACCTAAATATATATTCTTATAAGGGTGTTGTATGCAATTCCTACATCACTCTAAAAGTGGCATTCACCCATAAAACATATTCCAGATAAATACAATTTATATTTTAAATTATATCATGAATTCTGTATTAAAACATTTCGGTAAATCAAACCAACGCCAAGGTCATGTGTTTGATTCTGTCAAATCCATGTGTGTGATATACATGTAAAATATTTGCACACACAGAGAGTGAACAAGACCCATTATGATGCAGACTGGGTATCAACTCTGCCCTGTGCTTTTAACCACTGGTCCTTGACCTCTGCTGAGAGAGAACAGTCTATTTTTTGGACTAACTAGCAGCAGGTATGGTCAAACGTTGTGCGATCGCTCTTCTCCTTGGGGGCAGTGAGTCTGTCAGTCACTATTGACTGAGCAACCATCACCCTATCCACATCAGAACCACCTTTCTCACACACGTATGCACAGAAATAGCAAGGCTGTCATTCCATCAGGCCAAGGCTGAAATATGACATATCGATATGCCATGGCCCTTTCACAGGAGACATGTCAAAACAAACCGTCACTCACTGCACTGACAAGACACACTGGTAGCAAGGAAGCCATCAGAGACACCGAATGCCCAACTCCCAAAAGAGCCTTCCTGTCATATCAAAACAGCTAATGATCACAGGCCTCAAATGGCAGCAAAGAAAATGGGCAACACATAAATAATATGCTTGTCTTCATTAAAGGTATAGTTCACGAATAAACAATTCTGTCATCATTTACTCACATGCACGTCCTTCCAAACCTGTATGACTTGCAGTTTCCTGCAGAAGACAAATGGAGAAATGTGAAGATTGTTTTTGGGAAGCCTTTTGAAGTCATAGTTTTTGTGTGAGATACAGACAGAAATAAAACACAAAGTCATGATATCCACCAAAACTCTCCTTAACAAATGTAGAGATAAACAACTCCGTTGTGCTGTGTTTGACAGATGTTTTTAAACAAATCTTTTGAGTAAATGATTCATTGAATCAATTAAACAGGCACTGATGGTCGTTCATCAGAGAAATGCTGAGAGAATCAGTGAATGGAATCAAAAGACTCGAGTAACCGCAATGAATCAAAAACACCACAATTGAGTTGTTCAGGTATGACTTCAGTACTTGGAAGGCTAATTCGCCACTGTTTTTTTTTTTTTCTATGGGTTTTTATAATGGGGTTTTTCAATTTATGAGTAAAATAAAGCCTGTGGTAAACATAACTTGACGATACTTTGTTACGTTTTCCAAAGTAAACTGCAAACACCCATAACAAAAAGCTAATTATGAAGCAGTTATATTGATTTCTGAAAACTGATGTTTCTAATAAGCAACTAAATAAGATCGTTTGGGGTGTGAATGTATGCGGTTTATGTTGTAGATAAAAACGTAAAAAAGTATCATCAAGTTATGTTTACCACAGGCTTTATTTTATTCATAAACTGAAAAACCCCATTATAAAACCCCATAGGAATTAGTCTTACGGGTTCTAGCATAATACCTGCAACACTTTATTAAATATTTGTGTACAAATTATTCTTAGTGAATCGGTTATTGTTTCGATACACAACCCAACCTGAGAAGGACTCTTCTGGTTCAACTCACTGAAAACCCTCCACCTTCCCCAGCTCCACCTGTATAGATCTGCTACGGAGTAATTTCATGTATGTTATATATGTTTTTTTTTTTTTTTTCATGTATGTTATATGTGCAGCAGCAGGGGATTCAGACTGTCCTACTGCAATGATGTCATTGACTTATGACTAGAAAAGTTTTCCCCTTAAGTTTAAAACATGAGCCTGTTATCTACGATTAGAGGCATTATTTATTTATTTATTTATTTATTTATTTGCTGACCCTTTCATATCCAGTCTGTAAGAAGAAAAAGAAGGAGAGACAAGGAGAAGAAAGCAAACACATTTAGCACTTGAGTCACCTCAACATGCAGTTATGAGGCTGAGGACTGTAAGTGGTAAACACATTGATAAAACCATTTCTTTAATAACACTTGTTTGTCAAAATGCCACCCAGAGGCAGTTTCCATTATCACAGTTTCAACACTTTATGAGCCATCTTTAAATACAACCCACGTACAACGTGTTGCCCGTGAGAACGTGCGAGAGTGGTCTGTGATCTTAAAAGCACCCTCCCTTCAATTCTCCAGCAATGATTTTAAAACACCCCATTCTGTCTCATGGGCAAAAGAGCAATTGACTTTAGCTATTAAAAGAAGCGATTTTTGCTTTAAAAAACTGAGTTTAGCGCTGTTTCATCAATTTTCCTGAAAGATGACAGTGCAAAGCAAGCGTTTTTACTGTGTGGAAATGATTTTCATTTTGCTTTGGTCACTTGATGTCAAACCCACAAGAAATTTCATAAAAAAGCACCTCAAATCTTCCTCGGAGGAGGATGTTTATGGAGCCATTGTTCACACTCAAGTAAGCATTTATGCATGAAAAGTCACAGAGTATCACGCTTTCATATTATATTCCTTTTTTATGGTTATTATGGATACATCAGTCTCATGGTTTTTTTTTTTTTTTTTAATACAAATTCCACATCAATTGGAATCCTTCGGCTATGACGTGATTTCTCTTTCCACAGAATGAATCTGATGACAGGAGATAAATAGTAAAAGGAGCTCAACATGCTTTTAGCAGTAACTTGCATTATATTATCTGCATCTTCACGTGTCATGGGTGAACAGTCCTCATTTGTCATAGAGTGACAGGCCCATAGGCTCCCCAAAGCTAAATGCATTATTAATACTCCTTCCTGCTTGATAGATTCAATTAGACTGAAAACCGGAGATAAAAGACACACAGTGATCTCTCCAAAACACAAATCTTTCTGTCACAGATGACAGGATAGCAGAGGTCAAAGTGGATCTGTGGTTTAAGTTAAACAGTTGTTCAAATTTCTTCACTCACTGCTACAATTCCTACAAGAGTGTTCCCAGCATTTTAATATGTTGCTATGATTTCTTACTGTCCAAGCCAAAAGAGCTCTTCAAGCTTTATGTCCTTGTTCTGAAATGCAAAAAAAAAAAATCTATTTTTTTATTTTTTTGCATGACAATTTTTTTTTTTTTTTTTTGCCCATTTGACTTAAATCCATTAATTTTATTTAGAAACCAAAGCCTTGTGACTTGTGATCAAAAGCAAATGTTTCCATACAGTCCGAACATCAAATATCAAATCCCGCCATATATAACTTGCAGTTTGAGCAACAAGCTTAAAAAATTTAAATCCAGTAAATTTTTGTTCTTTATAGATCTCGGGTCTGTCCTTTAATGTGCTGTAAGTCTACATTTTTTAAAACCACATCTTTTCACCAGCATTGAAAAAAATGCTGTCGAGTTTACTTTGAAAAAAAATAAATAAATTATCTATAAATTGCTAGTGAATTTCACAAATAATTAAAAAGAAGCAGCAAATAATACATTGAATTAAACATGAAATTTTGAAGTAGTATTTTCTTGTGAAACATACTCCAATTTAAAACTTCAGTGAAGCTGCATGATTTATTTAGAAGTTATGTGCTCAACTTTAAGTTAAGAGTTTCAAATCACTATCCCTAATTATAAGCAATATGTATGAGTAAACAATAAGTCCACACAAACTTTAGCTATAGTCTATCTGAAAATTTATAATTTATTTATATGTAATTCAAATCAAAGCGTCTTCCCTTCTGAGACCCTGAAACACAATAAGACAGGCTGTTAGACACAGATCGGTTTAAGAAAGGAATGGAAAATAACATTTATGCTAATGTTTCACAGACGATGAGCCAAGACAATAAACAAGGTGTGTTTTGGGTTTGCATTTCCTCCGTTTTACTGGCAACTCAAAACTAATTAACTCATTCTGCAGTGAAGCCTCTTGCAGTCTGCCTATTCAAATTCAATTAGAGCTAGAGTTACTCAAAATAATCGTAACTGGCAAAACCTCTCTGGTATTTGATTTATTTAGCTTGATTCTAAGTGGATTTCCAATATCCTCCATAACTGTCCTTTGGTTTACTGTTTCCCTTACCTTTTAAAATAAAAAGGCTGCGTTCCAGAGCAGCTATCATTGGCACACTTTTCATCCTGCTGGTATGTGAAAGAAGCTAATGAAAATATGCAAGCTGTCTTCGTTGTTGTCACATAGCAAACACATGACACTCAAATTAGTGCAGACATATTTGGTTCATTCAAGGTAGCAACACACACAAAACAACTAGAAAACCCTTTCAATTACCACAAAGGGAGAGAAAAGAGAAGAAGTGTTTTCCATTTGTGTGTAATGCAGTGCTATGCACAGATAAATTCAATGACTGTGACTTCACTTTTTATTAGGCTTAAGCAATGAACTTAATTAAAAATGAATGAATGTGTCTAAATATGGGATTTATAAATATGAATATGAGTGCACAGAGTAAATTAAAATATACAGAAATATACAGAAATAAATAATACTTAAAAAAAGTAAATGTAAATTGTTTAAATGATGATTGCTTTATTTTATATGAAGCAGGTCACCTCTTTAAAGCCACCATTTTAAAATCCAGTTTACTAGTCGAATACTTCTCTCTTTATCTTGGCGACCCCCTTGGACAATAAATTATCCATGACTGACAGAGAACAGCACTTTCTACTATGCAGTGTTGCCAGAGTTGTGGTTTTCCCGAACAATTGGGTTGTTTTGAAAATGCTGTTGTGGGAAAAATTATAGAGCTGTGTGTTTCGTTTTTTTTGGGCTATAATGTACTGCGGCCATCAAAAAATATATTTGTAGACAAATAAATTATATATATATATATATATATATATATATATATATTACCAATGTGTATTGATCCTTGGAATGGATACCTGGCAACCTAAGGTCTGCTGAAAGATTAAGTGCGGGAAACGCTGTGCCTAAAATGGCATACTCTCTAAGTAAGAATTTCTTTTGAATAAGTAATTACTTTACAACCATTAAATAGTACATTTTATACAGTATGAATGTGTGCAGCATGAATGAAATCCAGACGAACTACATCTGTTATGTTGTAATGTAATTGTCATGTTACCTATACCAGCCTCGGTTGTGTTGGTTAATTGCCATTCATAAATCCACTCCTGTGGCCTCAAGAGTCAGTAAAAGCCAGGATAAAATGGGATAAAATAATTTCGGCAGAAGTAGTAGGTCATCTGGGTTCTTTTTGCCTACTGTTTATGAATACTGAATTCAGACATACTGTTTTTCACCTACTATATAGTAGGAAGGTACTTGAGTGAATGTAGAGAGAAGAAGAGTGAAGCAAATAAGAGAAAAAAAGTATGTAGGCTGTTAAGAATGTCCTTGACTGGGATCAGAAAATATCAATGTGGATTTAATTAATTTTTTTTTTTTTTGTATGAAGTTAAGGAATTGAGGAAGTGATTGTACAATATACATTTTAAGGCAACAACTTGCTTATAGATAGGATTTTATGGATAGCTATGTCAGTGTGCTGTGTTATTTATGTTGTGACAGTGTTATTTATATTTATATCTCACATTATGCAATGAAAGGAAAAGAGAATAGCATGTTTAGAAATACAGTGATTTTCTAGAATATACATAAGATTGATTGAGTTAACACAGTTTTTTGATGTATTCATATACAAAACATTGACACTGGACTTGCCTTTTATTGTTGTCACATGATATTTCTTATGTTTATCTTTATGGCAGATCAAACAGAGGCATGAAGATGTAGAGGTATTGCAATGTTTGCTATTGTGACGGCTCAAACAGTGACATGTAGATGGAAAGAGTCGTGCAAAGAAAGAAACAGAGAAGAATATGCTCAGAAATACAATGATTTTCCAGAATTGAAGGTTCATGCTAGAATTTTATCATCAATTAATACAGGTTTTTGATGTATTCATATAAAAACATTCAGATTTTATTTACCTTTTATTGCTGTCATGTGATCTATCTTACCATATTCACCATTGTGATGGCTCAAACCATTGCATGTAGATAGAAAGAGTAATGCAAAGAAAGAAACAGGGAAGAACATGTTCAGAAATACATTGATTTTCCAGAATCAAAGGTTCATCCTGACATTTAACATCAATTAGCCTTATACTTTTTATTTATTCATATAAAACTTTGAGATTTGACTTACATTTTATTGCAGTCATAAGTCTGTCATTGTAATGGCTCAAACCATATGCTGATGTAAAGTATCATGAAAAGAAACAAACAGAGAAACATGTTCAGAAATACAGTGATTTTTCAGGAAAAGAAAAAAAAAATCAAGCTGCAGTTTTTTAACGTATTACCATGTTTGCCATTGTGATGGCTCAAACCATGGCATGTTGTTGGAAAGAGTCATGCAAAGAAAGAAACAGAGAAGAAATACTGTGATTTTCTAGAATTAAAAGTTAATTCAGTTTTTTTTTTTTTTTTTATTAATATTGCCAATTATATTTCTTACCATATTCCCCATTGTGGCAGTTCAAACGATGGCATGTAGACAGAAAAAAAGTAATGCAAAGAAAGGAAAAGAGAAGAACATGTTCAGAAAAACAGTGATTTTCTAGACTATAAGATTCATGCTGCACTTTAACACAATCTAATACAATTTGTTGATGTATTCCTATACAAAACATTCAGATTTGACTTGCCTTTTATTGACATTTCTTATTATGCTTACCATTATAGTGGATCAAACATTTAGATGGAAAGAGTCATGCAAAGACAGAAACAGAGAAGAACATATTCAGATATAGTGATTTTCCAGAATTAAAGGTTCATGCTAGAATTTAACATAAGTTCATTAGTTCATTTTTTGATGTATTCATATAAAACTGTGAGATGACTTACCTTTTATTGCTGTCATATGACATTTTTCACCAAGTTTGCCATTTTGGCAGCTCAAACCATGACATGTCAAATCATGCAAAGAAAGAAACAGCAAAGAACAAATTAAGATATACAGTGACATTTTCCACATATAAGATTCATGTTGCACATTAGCACAAGTTAATACAGTTTTAATGTATTCATATGCTACACATTCAGCTTTTCTGTAAATTCAAAATTAGCTTACCTTTTATTGCTGTCTTTGTTGCCACTTGCCATTCCTGGCAGTGACATGAAGATGGAAGAAACAAAGAACATATTCAAGAGATTATTTTCAGAAAAATCTTTTTGTGGAATTAACTTGAGCAAGTCGATATTTTTTTGCTGTACTAATGTATAGAGATTTTACCTTTATAAATAGATATCTTGTTCGTCCTTGTCAAACACACGGTCCAAAGTGATCAACTACACAATATTGCTGTTCAAGTCCATGACATCGTAAAAGTAGCAGAACGTTCAAGTATGAATGTATTACCAAAGACTATAGAATACCCTTAAATAGCCAGAGCTGGCCAATACAACTTTTCAAGTCCGTGTTCTACTTTGTTGACCTGTAACCATAGCGACAAAGACAAAAGTAAATATCAAAGATGGCGACGTCCAACTGCACTAAACGGTCAGGGTGTGAATTACACTGTATAGACATTACAAGAAAAAGTAGCTTTAGAAATAAATTTAATTCAACATACAAAACAAATAAATGCTGAAATATGAAATGATTTTAAATAAGAAATGATGCTCTAAATATAAAAGTAAAAGTGCCACTAGGTGGTTTTATCCCTTAATCGGTCCTTGGGGTCTATCTGACCCCAGTGGCATTTTCCTTTATTTTTTAAAAAATGTTCCCTTCATTTCAGGGGCATGAGACTCTGTGACATTTCCTAAATAATCTGTCTAAACACACACACAAAAAAAATCTGGACTTGATTTGGTTGTTCTAAAGGTGTGTAAAAAAAAAATAAATAAAAAAATAATACCGTTTAAGGTCCTCGGGGTCAGATTGACCCCTCATTGAAAATGAATGGGAAAAGTGAAAAAAAAAAAGATTTTTTGTTGTTGTTTTGTTTCATTTGTTAAAAAAAAGTAGTAAACCCAGTATAAATCTGAAAAGTTTTACATTTTTATAAAGGCCTGGATCTAGAGCACAAATGCAAATTGGAACGAAAATTCTATCTCATGCGCGCGCGCACACACACATACACACACACAAACACACACGTGTGTGTGACTGCAATAGGGTGCATTTTTATAGAAATTGCCATATAAAATCAACAAATTTGGCATAAATCTGAAAATTTCCACTCATAAATGAAGGACTGGTACTAGAGCACAAATGCAACATGGAACAAGCATGTTCACTCACACACACACACACACACACACACACACACACAGAGAGAGAGAGAGAGAGAGAGAGAGAGAGAGAGAGAGAGAGAGAGAGAGAGAGATTTCTGCAAATTTATGTAACAATTTGCAAAAGCAGACAATTCAGAAGACACCAGACGACAACAACAAATTCTAACCTTTGACAAAAATATAGATTTTTAATATATTTTTGAATTTTTAAATATATTTTCACAAAATAAATATCAAAAAGTTGCAAGGAGAAGCTGAAACATGAAGAAAAAATGACTTGAAACTGAACTGAAAATGAATGAGTCTTTATGGACCTCTGCTGGATATATGTGGTCATTGCACTTTCTTTCTTTAACTGTAATCCCTAAAGTTTTTATTCTAACCTGCAGATGGCAGTATTCTATCCCTAACACATGGGCCAATATCTAGAATCCATTTATTTTTAATTTAGGTCATAATTTAAGTGATTTTTTAATAAAAAAATAATTTTCATAATACAATTTATGGCGTAGCTGAGTAATTGTGCAGTAAATAGGTAAAAAACTATCAAATATCCACAAAAAAAACAGCATAAACATATAGTTGAGAAGTAAATAAAAAAATGATATATAGTTTGTCATATAAAAAATGTATATTTCCTTATGCAATCGCTCTGTAAAAGTTTGGGGTCTATCTGACCCCAATTAAGTAAGGTCTTAAGTAAGTCATTCAGTCTTTCATTCAGTCGATTCGTTCAAACGGCTGATTCATTCAGAAACTGAGCAAGTGACTGCAAAAGGCTCACTGAATCATTGACTCATTCGATTAGTTTGATTCATTCAGTAAAGAAACATCTCTGTGTGTTGATCACAACAGTTCTCCTAGAGCTTTATTTTCGTTGGCGAAATTATTGACAATGTGTCTAGAATGCAATTACTTGCAGTTAATAATCATAATAAACACGCTATTTTCGTCGCGCCTTTGGCTGGCGCTCAGCTTCACTTTTTTAATGCGGCGTGTTTTTGAACAATTACTTTTAATAACCTCTTTCAAGCTGCAGCGATCTTTTATACTTTTAATGTGATATTTAGTAATATTTGCGTTGTTTTATTTTGTATTTTTGTAATATCGATTATATTCTCATCCAATTTTTTTGAGAGGCTATAAAATACATAGGCCTAGTAAATAATTAAAAGTCTGGTTAAAGTCATTTAAATAAATGTAAAATAATAATAATAATAATAATATAAAAAACATTTATTTTAAGGCACTGTGATTGGAAAAAAATAAGCTAGTTTTCTTTCCTTTTGAGCAGGATTTGAATCTGTTTTGGGCTGGAAATTTGTCAGGGACCTGACAACCCTGCTATAATGCCATGGGTAACTGAGAATATTTTTGTTTGTGATATTGCATCACACCACTAATTGTCAGTACAAGTCCAAGGCGACTGCAGTATCGGCCAGTGCAACTTTTAAAAGAAACAAAAGGTTACATTTTGGTTGTCTCAATAAATGCAAATTTAACATTTTGGTAGTCTTAATATATGCAAATTGCATAACACTGATTCCTATGCATACATGTTTGAAATATAATCTTCTGGAAATCCTACAAAATCCAAAAGTGCTGAATGCACTGCATGCACAAATAATGTTAGAAAGGCCTACAATAAATGAATGTTACAGTGGTTTTGGGCAGCTCACGCGGCATCCACCAGCGTGTGTAGGAAAACAGCCCAAGACATGAGCCTTTTTTCTCCCTTTCTTTAAAATGGGGTCAGAATCAATGTTCTTGCAGAACTTCTTGTACCTTCCTATTGAATCAGACACAGCGGATGAAGGCAGTGGCAGTGAAGATCGATCAGTCTGAGTCAGTAGGTAACAAACTTTCCCATCTGCAGAGAAACGTGTCTCTGAAATGAACTCATGAATGATAGTAGGCGTCAATTAGCATGTTAAATTCTCAATTATGCACATCTGCAAATTTAGCAAAGGTTTGAACCTGTGTGAAATTCATTTCATGCATGAATGACAAACAACTCTGCTTTTCACAAGCTGTTAGATGCTAATGTCTGCCTTGTGGATTTACAGCGGATTTAATACAGTAGTGAATAGCATATAAGGCTACGTTTCTATTGAGCTTTCAAGCCCTCCGGGGAAGCTCATAAAAGATATCATTTTTTTTTTTTTTACGTTATTTATGAGTTTTTTGCCTTTATCGGATAGTGTAGAGAGACAGCAAAATTGATTTGCAAGGGAAGGAGAATAGGATTGGGATATAATGCATACCAGATCTGAACCAGCATCCATGTAAGCATTCCTGACAGCAAAGGATAAAGCCTTATTTTCTGGGTTCTCAAAATGGTACCATCTCGGATGCCTTCAGAGATATCTGGCCTTTTATTCATGACCTGGTAGATCTAAATGTCACTGTATAGCTGAGTGAATACTGTACATTCAACACTATTAGGTTTAGGTTTATTGTATAGCGCTTTTCACAAAACACATAATTTCAAAGCAGTTTAAAAGATTAGATTACTATATTGTGATATGATTCATTGCCTTGATAGAAAATTACCCAATTTGTGGTAAAAAATTTCAGTCATATTTCCAACCTCCAAGTGTTTTTATTAGGGAGCTGATAGGAAGTTATTTCATAATTCTTATATCACTCATGACTTGACTCTTTTGATTGAGTTTATCAAGAATCATTATAAAGAATAATTATTTTACTGATTCATTTACTCACTGTTTCTGAAGGTTACATCATTATCAGTGTTGTTTTAATATTATTTTTCCTTTGAGCTTTTATATCCATCTAAAATTTTGATGAAAACTCAATTGACAAAGCCCGTTTCTTGAGGAACCTTCTTCATAAGTGTAAGTAACCATTATTTGTTTGCCAATTAAGTAGCTGCATTTGAAATACTGTTGCTTTTACATGAAGATGGATATCAGTAACCCAGTATATCAACTATTAAATTTTAATTTTCCATTTATTTTAGTGTTCATAAAAACACATTCTATATCACAAGTGTTCAAAATTCATTCACTGATTCATTCAACTAAAAGTTACCTTCTGAGTGTTATGTTAGTATTATTTATATACTATTGCAGTATTTATTAATATTTTGAATTAGCTTTTTTATATTTTCAGTTTAATTTTAATTTGAGGAATTTTATGTGCTTTTGTCATTTTTATTAGTTTTTCAAATATTTCTATCTAGCTTTTATTAGCTTTAATCTAATTTGTAACTTTTTTTAAGCTTAAGCGTTCCATCTAATTTAGATTTTATTCCAGCTTTGTATCAATAACTGAAATATTTATTGTCTTATTTTTATTTGTGTGACAACAAGGCTCATTTGAAATGGCAAACGTCTCTCTATATATGTAGATGATACAGGTGGATGACAACTCCTTAAGGGCCAGCAATCGACACAAGTAGAAGCAAACATTCACATTATTTGTTTGCCACTTAAGTGGATGCATTTGAAATATTGTTGCATTTACATAAAGATAATCCAATGCATCTACTATTAAATGTCAATTTACTTCAGTGTTCATAAAGTCACGCTTTCAAAAATATGATTAAAATCGCACATTCTATAAATCACACTGTAGGACTGCAAACCATATTCACACACTCCTGTATTTCAAGCAGCAGAGCCTAGCGTAATACCAGGTTTAAAGGAGGTCACGACTGAAACGCCGCTACTTACTCTTTCTTTTCTGCTTCCTTGCACCAGTCCAACTCCATTTCCCTTCATACCAGCATTTATTATAATGACTGGCTCAGAGGAGGTCTGTGTTTGTTTCTTGGCATGCAGGTGGGTGGCTATACATTCTCACGGGTACAATTTATAATGGCACATAAGGCTTGGGTTCCTCCCAGTGAGGTCATGTTGTTTTCTTAGATCTGAGAAAGTAATCTCCCATTGTTTGCAATATGCAATTCCATTTGATCATGTGGAAAACTGGGCTCAGACGTGACAGCTACGGGGAATAGATGCAAATAACAGTCTTGAATCATTCGAGTTTTTCAGGCATTCTGTCACTGCGGTGACTTCTTGCCTTCCCAACAGGTCCCATGATGTGTGTGTGTCATTAGGACTGCCTATTAAACATGTCATCACAATGGCAGCACTAGAGCAGCCTGTCTCTTTGGTTATCATTGAAGCATATCCACACTAAGAATGTGTGATGGGGTCCCTCAGCTCAGTGAACGCTACTAACTGCATCATATTTGGCTGCCATTAGCATTAGTCTCCAAAGGCATGGGCTGCCGATGCGTTTTACAAGGAACACGTATTCATTTTAAACAATTAGCAATCTATCTATCTTATGTTGTGTGCTAAAATTATGTGGGTGAATTTAATCAATCAAATACAGCTAACTCATACTGACTCGGGCCGTTTTTGGTATCAAACCAAGCGTTATTTATAATGTCATTTGTACACATCTAGGTCTTTCGGCAGAGGAAACATCAAGTAGACCAATGGAGTGCTTTAATGTGTCACATTTTAGGTGAAGGGGAGGAGAAATATTCTCCCCAGAGACTTCATGGATCATGAAAGTAGTTTGTTCCGGCTAAGCACTTAAATTAATTAATGATTAATTAGTGTTGATTTAACACTAAATTGAATCCAGATTTGGAAGTGAGGCCCTCTCATTGATTTTTATAACTCTTGGCCTTCAGAGTGTGTGTGTGTGTGAGAGAGAGAGAGAGAGAGAGAGAGAGAGAGAGAGAGAGGGGGGGGGGAAGTGTTTTATTTGGGATGTGAAAATTGTCAATATTGGGTAATTTAGCCAGTTAAGTTTGTAAATATAATTCAGATAATCAGTTTATGAGACTGGCCGAAGATGTTACACTACAGTACAAGTGGTAATTATATACATATCATAGACATTTTATGCTGATCCTATCATTCGTTTAGGGGCTAAGAGTATAGACCAAGAGTATATAATAATTTTACGTTATGAACATATATATTTTATTTCAGTAATGCTTTTTTCTTTAATAATTAGTATTCTGAGGGGATTTCTTATTTCTTAAAACAATATTTACATCTAAATTATGGATATGAAATAATAATAAAAAAACATTTCATACTATTTTTGAATTAATTCAGTATACAGTATAAATTAAAAATATAGAGTTAATGTATTTAAAATCCATTGAATGAATTAGTGCCATCTTGTGTTCATAAAAAAATAAATAAATAATGTCAGTGTGTAACACTAGATGCCTGTATATCCCTATACCCAAGACCGTGTATTCCCTAGTTAGTGAGAACAGTGTTTCCATGCATAATTACTTATTTTATTAAGTTTTGCATTTTGTATATGTACAGATTCTTAGAATTTGCTCTGTTACAGTCTCACCAGTTCATTTCTGTTGTGTAAATGTGTGTGAGTGGGTGTCTATTTTGCACTGTTTTTTTTTAAGTTTATCCTCCTCCTCCTTTTATTTTATTATTTTTATTTTATTTATTTATTTTTACATTTTCCATTAATTTCCTATGGCAATGTTTGACCCTGAACAGTACAGTACAACAATAATTTAAGACCATTTTGCCTGTTCAAATCCTGTCCACATTTGTGTGTGTTCACAAAGTAAGTACCACAAAATTCTCCAAGTTTTGTACTATTGTACCAAAGTATATTTTTATGTTATGCTTGGATCTCAGCTTAATTACATAATTACACACTTCAGCTTTAATATTACATCTTAATACATACTAAACAGAGCTGTTCAGTCATGCCAATTTGTAGACCAACCCGGAAGGTTAACACACATTTTGTTTTAAAACATAAATTACACCTTACACCGTTAAAGTTGCTGTGCATTTTACTAATTTGCATGGCTTAAAACCACAATTTTTTTTTGTATGTTTTAGTACTACAAACTGAACTGCTCTATAAAACATATGCGGTTTTGCTCAGAGCCTAGTTTATAATAACTTGGAAGTCCAGCAAAACATCAGTTAGCTAAGGGTCTCAGCGTCTGAAGTCCCCTTTGATTTGGGGAAGTGCGTGTGTGCATGTGTACCTATGCAATTACACTCTTTGAAACTTCAAAACATCCTGTTATTTGCAGTGTAAAAAGGGAAATATATAAATAAATAACAAGCCTTGCAATTAAATGTTACTTCCTGAAGTTATTTTCGGAGGACATGAGAGGGAAATGCAAATTGTGTTTATGAGTCCCGCAATTGTATTTTTTTTTTTTTTAAAACCAGTTATCCCCTTGAGGAGAAGTACTGAAAGTAAGATGACAGTGTGCTGGCAGCTATTACTCTCTGCCGTGTGACACCACCTACTGTGACAGAATTAAACCGTAATGAGTTAATATCTTCTTGGCTTTTATTGAGGTTATGAGTCACCTGCATCATAATGCTCATGTGATGCAACGTCCATGTCTGAACCAGGTGCGACTTGATTAAGGAACGTGAGATAAATCCTCTTGGAACCTCTTTCACATTAAGGGCCGTTCACACTGGCAGGCGCTGTACTGGGTTCAGCTACTCAACTGCGGTATCACATGAGCTCCGCCTTCTGCCTCCATTGGTAGTTACCACATGTAATTGCTCTTTTGTGTAAAATTTAATACTCATTGCAACTGAACAACTTTTGGTTGCTTTACCATAGCAAACCACTGCTAATTTATGGTTTTTAGGTGTTTTAGCAGGCATTCCTGATATTACCGATGTATAATTATCTGCACGTCCATTGGTTGGTGTATTGCTACTTATTTGCATAGTTTTATGCAGACTTTCTGGAAATTAATGACTCATGTCATTTTGTCACTGTAAACTGCTATAAGTAGTGTGAAATTTAATATTTTTGTTTCTTTAAATGACCACAATTTGGCCATATGAGACAAATCCTAAAAGATTACTCTGATCATAGACCAAAATCTGTAGTCTTTGACCACTAGTTTGACTTGTTTGTCAACAGACACTTAATGACCATTAAAATGTACCTTTTTCTTCTCCTACGACGACCGTCAAATCAATACCATTAGGAACACAGAACCTAATGACACAATTAAGAGCGACAACAACCAACACTTTCTCCACACACCGACTGCATTCAATACAAGCCATGATCAAAACCGAACGTCACCAAATGATGATGTAAAACTGATGTAAAACTTGTTATTAATGAGTCTTGACGTCTTGTACCGTCTCATTTTATTGACAGCTGAGATCCCAATCATAAAGGACCATTATAAATCATATAGTGTGCAGCTTTACTTGTTTTTCTATATGTGACCTTGGACCACAAAAACCATTTTTTTTTTAAATTGAGATTTATACATCTGAAAGCTGAAAAAAATAATCTTTCCATTGATGTATGGTTTGTTATGATAGGACAATATTTGGCCGAGATAACTATTTGAAAATCTGTAATCTGAGGGTACAAAAAAAAAATCAAAATATTGAGAAAATCGCCTTTAAATTTGTCCAAATTAAGTTCTTAGCATTGCGTATTACTACACAAAGATAGAGTTTTGATATATTTACAGTAGGAAATGTACAAAATATCTTCATGGAACATGATCTTTACTTAATATTCTAATTATTTTTGGCATAAAAGAAAAATCGATAATTTTGACCCATACAATGTATTGTTGGCTATTGCTACAAATATACCCACGCTACTTATTTTTTGTGGTCCAGGGTCACATATCTGAAAATCCTTGAAACAAGACAAATTCACTTGAGAAGTACAGTAAGATATTGAGACCTGTTTTCAGAGAATGCATCTTTAATAAAAGGTAGGTTTGTGGTTTTTAAAGTGGCAAAGTAACACACTTTTAATAAAATAGTTCAACCTAAAATGAAAATGGTCTTCATTTACTTACCCTCATGTTTATATTTTGAATATCAACCTTTGATTAACACCGTTTATACAATAAATAAATACATACTACTACTACTACTACTCATCATAATAATGATAATAATAATAATAATAATAATAATAATATCTATACAATAATAATATATTTTCCACAGAAAGTCTTGGAACAACACAAGTTGAGTAAATGATGACAAGATATCCTTTTAAAAGATGCATTCTCTGAAAATAATATCTTACGCAGTGTTGCGTGTATTATTTATTTATTTACAAAAATAGCTCCAGAGAAGACGGAAAAATGATTTGACACTGTAAACTTGCATCACACCTCGTTAAAGCTTCCCGTCATCAGTGGAAACATCAGCTTAACCTGCATGCGTTGATGTGTCCACTCGCTCTGTCCTAGTTACCTTTGTCTTCTGTCTGTTCAACTACCTTCAAAATCCATCCTTTGAAGTACACTGGGCCAACAAATAGAGAAAGACACTGAGGGAACGGGGAGCGGGAGTTGCTTAAAGGCATTAGCGAAGGGGAAGAAAAAGAAAAGGGGGGGGGGGGGGCCTCCTTCGACAGCTAAAGAGGAATTACTGCCAGCTTGAATTTTCTCAATTGTAATGCTGCTGTTGGTTCTGATTTGATGCCAAATACCCTCTTTTCATATTTGCTTGAAGCTACTAATTCAACTGAGCGTCAACAACAGCATTGCCATCATCACTATAATGTCTAGCTGTGCAGCACCATGTGCTCACGTTTGTGTGGCACATGAAAAATGGAATTACTGTGGATTATAAATTATTATAAACACATACAAATAATAATTTCTCTATTAAATCGATTTCCAAAAATATAAACTGCACACCATGTGCATTAGCAAACATTTTTAATGTTTTGATCACTATGCTCAACTAATTAATTTTATTAATTGAGATTTAAGTATAGTATTAGCACATTTGAAGTAAACATATTTTTGCTCTTAACACAAAAAGGCTACTTAGGTGGCTAAATTATGCTGCGTTATAGACGTCAAATGGTGAGATAAATTATTTGAGCTTACAAGCACTAATTAAATGCTCTTTGACAACCAATAAAACAAACAAAAAAAAAGTTTTAATGAAGTAGATGTGCCAATAAATGTGTATTAGAAGCTTCAGGGCAGGATTGACATTATTGTCTATGATGACAGCTAATTTAGATTAAATTCTTTAAGGAAATCTTTGCTTCCAAGAAAAATGTCATGGACGTTATCACCCAGTTCTCTTGTTTGAAGTTAAATAAATATGTTAGTTCTGATATTGGAACAAATTTAATTGGATCGGTGGTAGCCGAGTTGGTTTTAATAAAGAAGATTATAAACCCCTTTCACGACCTACCCAAAATAAAAGGGGAAAAAATCGAATATTTGAATATTCCTTCACAGATTTCAAAAGAGAGAGAGAGAGAAAAGAAAGCGAGTGATAAGGAGAAAAAAAAAAACTGACTGAAGGGGACAAAAAGAGGACACAATCTGCTGAGGCGCACACAACAGCCTCAAGAGAGGTATCATAAACGGCAATAACAAATAACAGCCACACACACACACACACACACACTCTCACGTATGCTTCTCTCCCCACAAAACCTTCAGGATATGATCCTCAATTTGCAATTAAAAATTAAAACTGGTCATTTAAGAAAGAAAACATTTCATTTGGCTTCAATTGATGCACACACGCTCACAGACAGAGCACGCAGTGGGTAATAGTTTAGTTTATTTATATTAGGTCACACATGCAGTGCGTTACAGTCAGACTGTAGTTGAATTCATACACGAAGCCCCAGAAGAATGGCAGCTTTTTTCTTCCACGACATGATCTTATTTAATCAGGAAGCTGAAAAATAGTGAGAAGGAAAAAGAGAAGAGTGTCAACGATGAAATGTTCGCTGACTGGAAGTGACATCATCATCTAATCATTATGAGAAGAGTTATTTAGACTGAAAAAGGTCATTCACTGGGGTCTCTACAATTACCAATAGCAACCACAGTTGCTGTACATTTAAATGCATTTTATTTGATTCATTAGCTAGTATTCTGCCTAGGCTGATGTACATGAACACTACATCAAGTGAAAGGAATGTTCCATTTAGAATACATTTCAGTGCTTTTAAAGGAATCTGTTATGTAAACAAAACATTCTTGTTTACTTCCATTCACTGACTCATTTTTCATTCAGTGAAACTTGTGATGACTTTGATGGCTTTTCTTTTCTCCAAACACTGACTATACAGCAACATATCCTTGATTCGACTTGCTTCACAAACTAAGTTAACTCAAAAAAAAAAAAAAAAAAAAAAAAAAAAAAAATTGACAGCTGAAAAAATAATTGAATTTTGATTTGTTGTAATTTTTGGGGGAAACATGATGCTTTAACACTATCTGTTAAATTTCTTGGTAAATATATATATATACAGTGGGGCAAAAAAGTATTTAGTCAGCCACCAATTGTGCAAGTTCTCCCACTTAAAAAGATGAGAGAGGCCTGTAATTTTCATCATAGGTATACCTCAACTAAAAATCCAGAAAATCACATTGTAGGATTTTTAAAGAATTTATTTGCAAATTATGGTGGAAAATAAGTATTTGGTCAATAACAAAATTTCGTCTCAATACTTTGTTATATACCCTTTGTTGGCAATGACAGAGGTCAAACGTTTTCTGTAAGTCTTCACAAGGTTTTCACACACTGTTGCTGGTATTTTGGCCCATTCCTCCATGCAGATCTCCTCTAGAGCAGTAATGTTTTGGGGCTGTCGCTGGGCAACACGGACTTTCAACTCCCTCCAAAGATTTTCGATGGGGTTGAGATCTGGAGACTGGCTAGGCCACTCCAGGACCTTGAAATGCTTGAAATGCCACTCCTTCGTTGCCCGGATGGTGTGTTTGGGATCACTGTCATGCTGAAAGACCCAGCCACGTTTCATCTTCAGTGCCCTTGCTGATGGAAGGAGGTTTTCACTCAAAATCTCACGATACATGGCCCCATTCATTCTTTCGTTTACACGGATCAGTCGTCCTGGTCCCTTTGCAGAAAAACAGCCCCAAAGCATGATGTTTCCACCCCCATGCTTCACAGTAGGTATGGTGTTCTTTGGATGCATCTCAGCATTCTTTCTCCTCCAAACACGACAAGTTGAGTTTTTACCAAAAAGTTCTATTTTGGTTTCATCTGACCATATGACATTCTCCCAATCCTCTTCTGGATCATCCAAATGCTCTCTAGCAAACTTCAGTCAGGCCCGGACATGTACTGGCTTAAGCAGGGGGACACGTCTGGCACTGCAGGATTTGAGTCCCTGGCGGCGCAGTGTGTTATTGATGGTAGCCTTTGTTACTTTGGTCCCAGCTCTCTGCAGGTCATTCACTAGGTCCCCCCGTGTGGTTCTGAGATTTTTGCTCACAGTTCTTGTGATCATTTTGACCCCACGGGGTGAGATCTTGCGTGGAGCCCCAGATCGAGGGAGATTATCAGTGGTCTTGTATGTCTTCCATTTTCTAATAATTGCTCCCACAGTTGATTTCTTCACACCAAGCTGCTTACCTATTGCAGATTCAGTCTTCCCAGCCTGGTGCAGGTCTACAATTTTGTTTCTGGTGTCCTTTGACAGCTCTTTGGTCTTGGCCATGTTGGAGTTTGGAGTTGGACTGTTTGAGGTTGTGGACAGGTGTCTTTTATACTGATCAAACAGTTCAAACAGATGCCATTAATACAGGTAACGAGTGGAGGACAGAGGAGCCTCTTAAAGAAGAAGTTACAGGTCTGTGAGAGCCAGAAATCTTGCTTGTTTGTAGGTGACCAAATACTTATTTTACTGAGGAATTTACCAATAAATTCTTTAAAAATCCTACAATGTGATTTTCTGGATTTTTTTTCCCTCATTTTGTCTCTCATAGTTGAGGTATACCTATGATGAAAATTACAGGCCTCTCTCATCTTTTTAAGTGGGAGAAATTGCACAATTGGTGGCTGACTAAATACTTTTTTGCCCCACTGTGTGTGTATATATATATGTCAACAATTCTGTGTTTTTCTGTCAATATGGGTTGCTGTGTGTACATTAATGAGGAAAAAAATGAACTTAAATGATTTTAGCAAATGGCTGCAATATAACAAAGAGTGAAAAATTTAAGGGGGTCTGAATACTTTCTGTACCCACTGTATATAAACACCCACACATGCAGTATATATTTTGAAAATATTCACATGTATTTACATGTATATATTTGTATTCACATAATTTATATTATAAATAAATATATTCAATATATAAACCAAATATTTTTTGCTTAAATATATACATGCATGTGTATGTATTTATATACAATCAACAATTAATCATTTGACAGCACCAATAAATATATATATATATATATATATATATATATATATATATATATATATATACACATACACACAGACACAGACACAATTTAGAAATTGGTTGTGGTTGTGATCGAATTTGGTTATTGATTATAACTGAAATATTAATCACTGAACAAATCGATGAGCAAGTCAATGAACGAATCAGCGAGTGAATCTGAGCCAGTCTTTTTTTTTTGCAAATGGAATCAAATGATTCAAATCGCTTAATCAAAATCATTATCTCTGCTGTTCCATATTGTCACGTAACGAGGGAGCAAGGAAAACGCAGGAGGCATGAAATAACTAAAACTGTCTTTAATGACGAAACACAGGGATAATCCAATATGAAGGCTCGAACAGAAATCAAACAAACACAGGGAATGTAACGAGTAGACCTGACAAACCAGAACTGAACAGACAGGAACTTAAGTACACAGGATGATTAACAAAAACAGGCACATATAATCATATTAACTAAACGAGTAATCATGAAACAATCAAACTAAACAAGAACAGGAAAAAGACCATATAAGGAAACTCAGGAAGAACTCAAGACAAAGTTCTTCCTGAGAAATGTGTCACGTTTCTGTCTGCAAAACAAGACAGAAACGTGACACATATTACCATAGCAATAACAGTAACACATTTTTACCTTACACAAAATTGTGCTGTTTACAGAAATACACTTTTAAGTAATGTCTATGGGATCAGCAACAGTTTAAATGTGTGAATGTGCATCTTGTAGTTTATTAAAAAGAGGTAAACTTTCAACTAATTGTAATTAGTTAGTTACTGTAAACTATTTATTTATTTTTTGTTTGTGGGACAACAAAGGTAATTGTTACTGTTACTGTTACAGTTACCGTTCATTTAGCATAATTTCAATTAAAACAAAAATATTGCTGTAAAAGTCAAGGCAGAGTAATACAATAAAATCTATCTTAAAATTATATTACAAGAACAAATACTTAAGTGCAACAAGAGTGAGTTTTAACAGTAATGGATCTTACCTTAAAGGTAAATCTTACCTGTAAGGATAACCATGATATTTTGATCTGAAGATGGACAGAAGAAAGCTAAAGAAGAAGACCACTAAACCAAGTCCAACAAGACAGATAACTGTAAAAACAGAAAATCAAAAGCACAGTGAGTGTCACTCTCTTAATGAGCTGAATAATGCTTACATTGATGAAACTTAATATGCTGCAATGGTATTTTATAATGGGATTAAGCCATTGGTGAAAATCACTTTTCATGAACTTTGATCTAAGAGCTAATCCCAAACAGCCATCTTAAATTAAGCCATTACTAATGAATGAAACAATAATCGCTACTTAAATGCTTATAAAACATGCTGAGTAAGCTGCTTTGTCCCTCAGATGAGATAGTGCCCAAAATTTGATAACCTGCTGAATCACATTATAAGGTGATTTTAAAGATTAGTCAATGACACCATAAACACTGCACTATTGAGGAGAGAGAGAGAGAGAGAGAGAGAGAGAGAGAGAGAGAGAGAGAGAGAGACAGAGAGAGAGAGAGAAGAAAACAGCTGATTTCATCAAGAAAAATAAAATAAATCAGCTATAATACAGCATGCTCCCAGAGAATTTGCTGGATTTAGCATGCATATGTAAAATCACTTTTATTTATGCACTGCTATGACAAATGAAATATTTAATGCATCCAAGAAAGTCAGGAAATCCCATCTTATTCAGCCTTTTTTAGATTGTGGTGGAAAAACTCGGATTGGGCAGTAAGTCACGTTCTTTAACATCTGGTTGTAAAATGATAACCTACATTTAACAAGTTTATAAAATTGAATTGACGCTGCATATGTGTTTTATTTTCTAGATCTATCAAAACTCAACAAATCTATTCAAAATTTCCAAACATCAAAGCTAGCATTTGATGAGCTGATCATATGAAGATATTGCAAGATGTTCTTACAAGATTTCAAATAGTGAAAAAAAAAAAAAACTAAACAAAATCCAAAAAAAAAAAACAAAAAGAAAAAAAAAAAACCTTGCAAATGGAAAACGTATTGATCCTTTACTCCCAAGGCCTTGATATAATCAAAAGTTCTTGGCAAAGTTCTTTTTCAATCTTCAGTTATGGGGTAAAAAGACCTTCGGAATATGTAAGCAGCGATATACTGTTAGTAAACATTCAGACGGGATTCTGGTGTTTGATTGCAGCACATTAAAGAACCATCTTATCAAAATCTGTTTGTATTAAGTTTTTGAGGTGGCTAAACAGTTCTAAATGTTATAATATGCATAGGTTGGACAAAATAATGTGAACACCCATTATTATTGGAATAATATGAAAAAAAAAAAAGTTTCTATTATTTTTGGTAACACTTATTTTTGGAACACATATTCACTATTAACTAAGGGTTTTTCCCTCAATAAACTCCCAATTTGCTGCTTATTAATACTTTGTAAGGTAAATTTAGGTATGGAGTAGGATTAACGGATCTAGAATATGGTCATGCAGAATAAGACATTATTATGTGCTTTATAAGTACTAATAAACAGTCAATATACTAGCAATGAATGCTAATAAGCAACTAGTTAAAAGTGAATAATGTTTCCCTAAGCTAAAGTGTTACCTTATTTTTTTATTTATTTTTTTTGTTGTCTATCCTCCAGTCTCATAGACAAGGCTTAAACCTAGTCCGAGACTAAAATGCATGTCTGGGCTATTTCAACTGAAAGAAACTTGCACTGAGTGATCTTAAAATATGTAAGATTCATTGTTTTGCCTCAAGATACACACCAGTTACATTTTTATCTAAGGAAATGTCCTAACTGTACTATGGCATAATCCTGGCTTAACCTAAATCCTGTCTGTGAAACCGGGCCTATATTCTCTAGGTCAGAGGTCCCAAACCACCGGGTTGCGACCCACTACCGGGTCGCAAGAACGTTCTGGGAAAAATGTGTATAGATATGACACTCTGTTATTTACTGCGCACATATGATTGTTCTAATTATTCTGTATTTTCATTGTATGTGATTGATATTGAGTAGAAATTTGACGATTTCATGTTAAATAAGTAAATAAAAGATTGCTCTGATCTGTCACATATTAGGGGTTAAACGGATCACAGTTGATCCGTGATAGCTACGTACGGACGAGACCCTGCCATTCGGCACGCATGTGATTCGCAGATGAATTTGCCAATTTACACGTTCAAGCAATTTTAAATCACGAGAAGAAGAAACGAATGAGAGCTCAATTCGTTACTCACACGCTGTTCTCGCACACAATCAAAGCTCGCACAAGCATGTTTCAGACAGCACGGAAATACCGAGTTGCGTATACTCATAAAATTAGCCTATGTCAAAAGCCATTCATGGCATTGTCATTTTCTGTGCTTTAAATATTTTTTTTTTCTTGCTTATCTGAAAAAAAATAATCTGATCTGTGACAAAAAATAAATAAATAAATAATAATAATAATAATAATAATAATAATAATAATATATAATGCGCTGAACCACTATATAATGCTATTTTAATACTATAATAGCCTAATATATATATTAGGCTATATATACTGTATATATCTATCTGCCACCCCCTACCTCCAACATCTCTAATGCAACTGGCAGATATTCTGCTAGACAACTTTTAACTAGAGACTATTCAGAAGTTGTATATTCTAAGAACCTGTATTAAAGGCAAATGGTGGTAAAACACCTTAAATTATTTTGTAGATCTTTTGTTCTGGGTATAGAGAAGAAAGTTCTGGGTTCTTTAAAAGCACAATATGGTTTCCAAAAGGCTGTGTGTGTGTGCGTGGGAGAAATCAGTGTGCAAGTAGTAAACATATTAAAGAGTGAAGCAGTGGCAGCTGCTGTTTAGCTGAATGAGAAGCTAATCAGAGCTTAATCAAAGTGTGTTAACCTCCTCAAAAGAGGGGCACCTCCAATTACACCACACCGCCAGCACTGTTCCTCTCCAGATTAGTCATCCAGAAACACCCTCTTATCCTGGGATCACACCCTCAGAATACACACACACTGAGCTTTTAATTTAAAGTTTCAGTATCTACTGAACTTCCCCAAAGACTTGTTTTCAAGGCTTCATACCACAACGTTTACTCTGAGACCTTGATGTTCTCGAGCCTATTATCATGTCCCTGACAAGTTACACAAGCCTTCCCAGAAGACACGCGGTAGTGGCCGCAAAAGGACTCTGCATTGTGCAAAAATGACAAACATGACTAACTAAGATGTGACATTTAAAAGCTGCTAAACATTTACTTTCAGGGTCATCTGTGTTGCAGGGTAACTAATGTGATGTTGCGCAATAACGGCGCACTGGTGCAATCACATTTGGCTGACTTTCCTACAACTGCATGGAGCAGCTTGCTGTAAATGTTTCGGCAGGGGAAAGTGGGGTTTGAAACTAAAGTGTCGCTACTCTGACAGTCTTCATTTAGCATCTTCCTATTTTAAATGCTTCGAGTCAGTGTGTTTCCATGACGACCGCTGGGTTTGATCAACCACTCACTGTGCAAGTATTCTTATTCTGCATAGTAGCAATTAACATTTTAAGTCACCAGAGGTTTATTTTACAGCCTTGCAAATGTACTTACTGTTTCAGATAAAAGTAAAAGTGAAAAGTTTTTGGTTTTTTTTGGCCATACAATGAAAGTCAATGGGATCCAATGTTGGTTTAGACTCCAAAATATCTAATGGGTTCCACAGAAGAAAGTCACATAGGTTTGGAATGACATAAGGGTGAATAAATGGTGATAGAACTTTAATTTTTGGATGAACTGTGCATCACTAATTAAAATACTAAATAAAATGCCTCATACTGGAAGTCAAATCTGGGCTGTCTTTATATATCAATTCTTCAAAAGGTAGATCTTGTCTTTCATAAAGGCCAAGGTCAATGATCTTGGGTTTAAAAAGGTTGGTGACCACTGGTGTAAATTAACATTCCATGAAAAATACTATTTGCATGTGTACACTGGAGTTTTAGTAGTTGAGGTATATGATCCTTATTTATCATCATAACATGCAGTTTATTACACTGCAGCTTTTTTATTAACACATACCAAACATCTGGACCACCTACCTGCTGCAAATCCAGCAGACAGGCCTCCTGTTGTGAACAGTTTCAAAGCAAATCCTTTTACCTTGTTTTTACCCTTTTAATACACATCTGCCTCTTGGACTAATCATTCTTTACTTTTGTGTTGCAAAACATTGAGATTGTCACTCTTCGCTAGTTTTTGCACTAGTTTTTACTAGTGAGTGGTTTATTTTCTTCCTAATGGCACAACATACAATAGTTTGCCTTTGGCTATGCATTAAATATAATTTTTATGATGATAAGCCTAATAAGATACTCCATCTGCTTTCTGTACAAATGCGTTTAATGCCGTATAATGGGCTATTCCCTCTAAACTGTGTCCCAAATGTATTCATATTCTTTATGAATGTATGTTAAAGAATATTCCGAGTTAAATTCTAGTGACAGCATCTGTAGCATGAAAGAAAATAATGTTGGCTCAATAATATTGGCTCCTTAAGTTGTTGACAGAAATGCACTTAAAAGACTATGAAGCAACCACTGTCTGCCACATACTTTAGTGAATAATTGCCATCTGCAGTTTGAACCAATGGTGTGAGTTTTGAGTGGGGCTATCTGACCAATGATAGATGGGGGAGCTGCTTGGAAACAATCATTATTTCTGCAATTACACACTTAAATTGTATTTAACCTGGAATATTAGTTTAATTATAGGAGCTCTTTCAGTGATTATTGAGTATTTTGTGTACTGAACAAAACAAAAACAGACACTCAATTTAGTTGTTGGAAGGCAATGGATAGGATTTTTCCGCTTATAGGTTGACTTCTCTAACCCTGTTCGAAAAAAAAAGTCAATATCTATTATAGTCTCACACAGTGTTGCATTACTCAAACATTTTACAGTCTATTGTTATGACTGATGCAAACAAACAGCATTTTTTTTTTTTTTCTGTTAGGTAAGGACCCGCATACAAGCTGACTGCCCTGATGTGATCCATCAATGCAATGTGCTGTTTGTCCTTTAAATATCTCCAGCCACAGACACTAATAATAGTAAGATTAATTAAAACATCTATTGTACATAGTGTAAAAAAACAACAACAACAACAAAAATAAAATAGTTTCTGGATGACACCTGACACAGTGTCTGTTCTGGAAGTGACCAATGATGCTAAGATGGTGAGGCTGTGCATCCCACAAAATGTTTACTTACCAAGAACCGGTTAGATTTAAGCTAGGGTAGACTTCAGCAATGGTAAATTGGGAGATTTTGTATCCTACTGTATTTTCAATGAAAATGCATTGGTATAAATATTGACTTATAGGCTGTTTTAGAATTGCAAAAATAGTACTTTAAAAAAATGTTCAAACAATCCCCTGTGGCAAACTTCTAGTGAACACGCAGAGTTTTCATATTTTCACATGCAAATGAGCTATGCAGCAAAACCATTTAAAAATATATACTACTGTTGAAATGTGTGAGTACCTTTTTATTTATTTGGTATTTATTATTTTTTTTAATTAATACTTTTATTCAGCAAGTATGAAATAATTATCTCAAAAGTCCCAGTAAAGACACTTAAATAATTTCTATTTCTATTATAAATTCTCTTTTTTTGTGTCTCTCTCTCTGTAGTCTATATAGTCACAGCAGTTAACTAACACCTATATACAGTATAGACATCATTTAGTATAGATATCGTTATTAATTATAATGAGGGGAAAAAAATGTATAAGAAGAGTTCAGATCGAAAATCCTTTAAGGGCCATCTGAAATTTTCTTCTAAAATGAGCATTTTTAACAGGCTGCTACATTTATGTTTAGTTATTTCACTTTAATTGCATAGAAAAGGACCTATACATTGCCATTAGAATACATTTACTGAATGCAAACATAGGAGCCTGATAAAAATGCTTATTTTAAATTAAAATTTCAGACAGCACATAGAGGCTTTTGCATCTGAACTCTTCATATATACACACCCCACACACACGCATGCACAGAACTAGTTTTGTTGTATTACAGTGTGCTTATATCTAGTGTAGATTGATACAAAAATATATATATATATATATATATGCACACACACACACACACACACAGGCCACTTTATTAGGTACACCTTGCTAGTACCGGGTTGGACCTCCTTTTGCCTTCAGAACCCAGTGTGGTCTTCTGCTGCTGTAGCCCATCTGCTTCAGGGTTCGACGTGTTGTGCGTTCAGAGATGGTATTCTGCATACCTTGGTTGTAACGAGTGGTTATTTGAGTTACTGTTGCCTTTCTATCATCTCTAACCAATCTGCTCATTCTCCTCTGACCTCTGACATCAACAAGGCATTTTCGTCCACACAACTGCCGCTCACTGGATATTTTCTCTTTTTCGGACCATTCTCTGTAAACCCTAGAGATGGCTATGCGTGAAAATCCCAGTAGATTAGCAGTTTTTGAAATACTCAGACCAGCCCGTCTGGCACCAACAACCATTCCACGTTCAAAGTCACTTAAATCCCCTTTCTTCCCCATTCTGATGCTCGGTTTGAACTTCAGCAAGTCGTCTTCACCACATCTAGATGCCTAAATGCATTGAGTTGCTACCATGTGATTGACTGATTAGCAATTTGTGTTACCAAGCAATTGAACAGGTGTACCTAATAAAGTGGACGGTGAGTGTATATTAGGGAGATTTATTTGTCTAGTTGCCACTCCTCAAACCCATAGTTTATTCCAATAGAACTCAAGACATGGCATAACAAAGGTAAGGCCAACCCCAAACATAAATTCAAAAAAAGTACACAAGACACAGATTAATTCAGACACCATATCCTTATGAGTAAGTTCATCTCTGTGACATGCGCTCAAAAGCACAAGCATATATATGCATGCCTATGCATGACACACACGCATGTATCTCATCAGTCAGAACTTTTTACTTTAACCCCATCACATAAATTAGTCAGTGTGCCCATCTCATGTACCTCCAGTGGCTGACAAAGGGTCAGCCAGCAATGCCTACAGAGCAAATATCTGCCTCAGCTGCAGGAGTCTTCCTTCTCCTCTCACACCTCAAGGGAAGCGCTTCAAGATGGGCACGCAAACCTACTCTCTTCCCCCTCTCTCTATGCATAATCTATTCATCCTTCAGTCTCTTTCTCTGTAAAATGACCTCTCACCACACCGAACGTTTCTGAGACTGACTGATGAGATTATAATAATGTAGATTCATATATGCATAATGGTCAATTAACAGTGACAGGTGTAGAAAAAGCCCAGTGCTGGGGAGACGAGGTGCCACCACCGGTTTAATTATCCGCTGCGCTAATATGACCTCTGACCCCAGAGCCACGGCCCTGGTGTGGCGGATGATGGCCACAGCAAATTTGGGTGGCGTAGGGGAAAATGTGAGACACAACCTCTGGAGAGAGGAAGTCAAGAAGGTGTGTGTCGCTAAAACACCCGCTAATGTGAGCTTTATGAAAAATATGAATCATTTTAAAACATCCACCTGTCTAGATCAAGCCTAATAAAACATTTTACTGTGAAACTCTAGATTTGCATTTCCTGGAGGAAATAACAGAGCTTACTGTAGGATTTAGGCTTTGGTTCTGTATAAATGAAATGCCACATCAGATCTGCTTTAAACATTGCTAATGCATTAAAATCACATAATGTGACACCATTTTTGGAGTATAAAAACAGCTATAGATTAGGGCTGTGAATTTTTGGGTTGTCAATCAAATTGATTCATGATTCACTGGGTTTTGATACATTTCAGAAGGGTTTTTTTCTTTTCTTTTTTTGCATATTCAGAATGATCTGATTCACAACTATTCAATAATGCAATCCAAATATCCACTACAGCTGTTTGAAAAAAGGTTCAAAGGGAAATACAAACTAAATTTATTAAATATACATTTAATATGTATGTTTTATATATTGCACACTATTGTAACAAACTACAGTTAAGATTAGATTTTAATTTGATTATGCCAATATAATAATAGTGATTTAAAAATTATATTTTAAGATTGACGGCTATTATCACGATCAACAGATATGAATCGACAAGATTTATAGTTAAAAAAAAGACTAAATCACAATTCATTAAGCAGATAAATGTTACAATGCCATCAACCTTGTTTTCAAACTTACTCTCGAAAAGATTTTCAAACTGATGTTCCTTCAAAAAAGCATATTTAAAAACTAAATGGCACATGTAATCTAAAAATGAGTTTTGAGAAAAAGATGTTAAAAGAAACTTTGAAGGAATAATACTAAGTGCTGTGGTCAAGTGGTTCTGAAACTAAACTAATCTTTTTTATTTTACATGTTAAATTCAATGTTCATTGATCATCATTTACATGTTAAATTCATTGTAATTAGTTGTGAAATTTACTAGCAATCCTACACCATTTTTTTAGTGTACAAAGTTACTGTAAAGTCCTTATATATAGTGGCAATTAAAACCTGTGAGAATAATATTGTTTCATTGTTTTCATAAGAAGAATAAACACTAAGATATAATTATATTCACAATTTGCATAGGTTCAATTAGGTAATTCTGTTCAACAAACAGATTAATTCTAAATCAGCATTACATCCATTTCCAGCTCAATTAAACTGTTCTGTGTATTTTGAGTGGTATTTAGCAGGAGTTAATAACACAAGTAGGGTTAAAAACAATGTGTGCACCACATTTAAATGGAGCTACGTATTCATGACTGCTGAAACTCCTGCCTTACACACGATCACCCACACAAACACAAATTGCAATTACCACAATTATACACTTCTGCTGACACACACATACAGTAATTACAAGCATTTGTCTCCCAGCATACTGCATAAAGAGCTCACATCTTTTTCTGAGCAGTCTAAAATCAGAAACAAAAAGCACTCCCCTTTTTTGTCATGGAGGTGAGTTTGAAACCAAGCCAAAAATAACTCATTATTTACATAACTCAGCATTTACATATTACCCATAATTCATTCCATTAGCATATCAAAGCTGGGTATGACTCTTTGGAGGTGGGACAGAGGCCATCACATTAAGTGGTCTCCACAGCTAATGCAGTGATAATACATGGAAAGCTATTCATCTATCAGAGTCTGGAAACGATGCTTGTCTTTATGGGAACCCCTGAGAAGCACTTCAGTAGGGGGAAAGGGAACGAGTTTGATGTGAGAAGCTCAGATGAAAAAAAAAAAAAAAAAAAAAAAGACAAGTCATGTAACGCAAACTTATAAGTGGGACAGAGACTCAAGCAGGAGGTGATACCAGGCCACACACACATACTGTATTCAAAACGCATACTCATGCTCACAGTTATCAGCAGCCAAACACACTTGAAAACACAACACAGTAAAACACACAATATCAATATGCAAAAAGAGAAAAGTATGCTGCTTTTGATGCTTTTATGCCTCTTAAAGAACATTGAAACCATGACTATGAAAAAATACATCTATTTGAAGCTTTTTCAGTATATTCAAAATGCTCTTTTTGACAGAATCATAGAAAGAAACTAGATTTTTTACACTGTGCGAGTGGTGCTTGCCCTTGGAAGACTCAAAAGCTATGATTGTGGCTGGCAGGCCACTTACTGGGTGTTTATTTAACTGTGCACTTTTAGCCCTATGGACTTTAAGAAAACAAACTGTCTTAAAAACACTGTTCACACTCTCAATAATAATTTGTTTAAGGAAAGGAAAGGAAAGGAAAGGAAAGGAAAGGAAAGGAAAGAACGTGTGGCCAAGTATGGTGACAAGTATGGCTCTGCATTTAACCCATCCAACTACACACACACAGTAGTGAGTAGTGAACACACACACACACACACACACACACACACACACACACACACGGAGCAGTGGGTAGCCATTTATGCTGCAGCGCCCAGGGAGCAGTTGGGGGTTCTTGCTCAAGGGTCTCACCTCAGTCGTGGTATTGAGGGTGGAGAGAGCGCTGGACATTCACTCCCCCCACCTACAATCCCTACCGGACCTGAGACTCGAACCCGCAACCTTTGGGTTACAATCCATTATCTATCCATAAGGCCACGACTGCCCCCTGTTTGATGTCCAACAGTGTACATATAATTTCCTTCTCAGTGTAATTTCTACCACATTCTCAACTGATATTCTGTGCTGGAAATGACAGGAGTGGAAATGACTTTTTTTATTTTTTGGAATAAAATGGCAAACTCCTTTGTCTTGTTAATTTTACACTTGTAGTAATATTTTAGCATAATTTGATAAAAGCCAAAAAAAAAACAAAACAAAAGTGACTGCGAAAAAACAAGAATAGATTCTGATCAGTGATATTTACCTTGATATCTCTTTGTTTTCTTCACACATGAATAATAATAATAATAATAACTTTTAGATTAAATATTTTAATGGTTTATAATTACTTCACTCTGCTTATATTATCATATGTTTTACAAATGTAATAAAAATATTCTCATTATGTATTGTCATAAGAAGTCTAAATGAGAAAGTCATAGCAAATATAAATGCATGGGAATAAAAAAAAGTTTAAGGTAGTTTAAATGATACGCATATTATATAACTACAAAATAAATTAACAAATAAATAAATAAAATCAAAATCAGAATATATCTATATAACAATAATTTTGAAAATTATAAGATGCTGATTTGTTGCTCAGTTTTTTATCAGTTATTACTGGTGCTAAATTATTAATAATGGTTCTTGTTGTCAATGTGGAAAGCGTAATATTTATCTGTTATATATATATATATATATATATATATATATTTTTTTTTTTTTTTTTTTTTTTTTTTCAAGATTCTTTAACGAATAGAAAATTATTTGAAATAGAAATGTTTTGTAATATTATAAATGCCTTTACTGTCACCTTTGAGGTATTTAATTTGTCGTTGCTAAATAAAAGTTTTATTTTTATTATTTAACCTTTATTAAATAACTTTTAACCTGTAGAGTAAAAATGCTTGAAGCTGAATAAACATTACTTAATTACATCTGGGAAATTACAAGTAGATTACAGCAGTCTCTAAAATACTAGGTTCCTAGATATGGTTATTGTCCCTCCTTCAATTAGATATACATGTATTTTGAGCTTCATTACTAAAGGTTAAGATTTTTGTAAAAACCCTAACATGAGTAATAATATGAGAGAAAGAAATACAAATATAACAAACTTACTCCTTCGTTTGCCCACGTCTCCCTTAGAGGTGGCGGCTTCATTCAGAAGGACCATTCCCATGGTGATGGCCGCATCTGAGATTGAAGTCAAAGAAAGAACTGACAGCATGGATGTGGCTGGTTTGCAGAATAAACACCTAGGACCTGATACAAAGCTTACAGAGTACCTGTAAAATTACTGCTCGGTCTGGCAAAGCATAGCTTTAGCGCAACTGGAAATTTCAATTACTCTGAACACAATGGAAACAAGACATTCTTCAACTCTGAGCACACTTCACTCAGCTGGGAGGTCTGCTCTAGCCTGGGGGAAAGCTAGGTGTCGGTGAGAGGAAGACAGACAAACATGAGGTGATCTGCCAGAAGCCAGAAGCTCCCCTCTCCTCCAGCAGCCGAGCCAGACGGTAGCAGAGGGTCTCTGTCTGTCTGCTCACTCTGTACCCATCAGGCACAGTCAACAAACCCACGTAATTACAGGGGAAGTTCACACAGAGAGCGACACTCGGGAGGAAATGCCCAACACGGCCAGGTGAGCAAGTGTGCGTAGAGCATTTGAGAGTTTCTAAGGATAAACATAGAAATGTGTAAGAAGATTTCAGACAGGAGCACCTTGATGGATTTTGATCACCACAGATGAATACAGATGAATCTATTATCTGACCTTTTGACATAAAACAATATTTTTAGTTGACAAAATGTATATATTCAAAACAAATGCAAAACTTTCAGTAAGATTTTGTAATGTTTTTGAAAGAAGTCTCTTATACTTAACCAAGGCTGCATTTATTTGATAATTAAAAAAAAAAAAAAAACTGTAATAAATAAATAAACAAATAAATCAATCAATCAATCTTACTGAACTCAAACTTTTGAACAGTAGGTGTAGAATTAACAATATAACAATATATTTCTGTGTTCTTATGTTTTTTGTCAGCACTACATGCATATAAAAATAATTATTTTTCCCCATTTATTTGCATTCTTATTCAAGAAATAAAACTTTTGTCAACTAAAATGTTCATCAGTAAATTTGTTGACAAGATTAGCATTTTTTCCCAACTTTTTTCAATCATATTTAATCAAAGAGAAAACAAACAAGTAAATAAAATTCACCTGCACTGAAAAGGCTGGGGAAATGTTCAACAATTTCCAGTGGCACATCCTACATTTTGAAACGTTACAAGAACTAAAACAGATCTGTATGAAGTTAGTGGGTTATTACGGTTCACTTCATTAACAGAACAAAGTGACAGGTCCATTGTGCAGAAAGAGGTTTTATGTGAAAGGATATTCAACAGAAGAATAATGTGAGATTCAGCCACAAACTGTGCTTGACTGCTGCCGTGGATATAACTCTGGAAAAGACAGAAAAAATAAATAAATAAGATGATAAACAAGCAGACAATAGACCTTTCAAGTTCTGCTTTCACACAGCTGTATCACTGTATCACTACTATATTATGGCTCTATGATAAGCAGTGCTTTATTGTTTAGATCGCACTGCAAATGCATGAACACATACCACACACACCACCACCCCTGACTTTGTATTTAAAAGCAAATAAATAAATAAAATCATGACTCTCAGAAGGGAAAAGGTCAGATAGAAAAGCCAAAAGACAAGGAAAAAATCCATAAGGTCAAAGCAGATGCATGGAAAGATGAAGGAATAATCTAGGATAAAATCAAAAGAAAACTTGAGAATAAGTGACAAGAGCTTCAATGGGTCAATGAAAAGAGCACTGAAGCACTCTAACACATCAAGCCAAAATGGCATCGCTTGCTCTCTGGAGAAAAAACACTAGATATAGCATAAACAAGACCTTCATTCATCTGTGCTAGATGAATGTGCAGGAACAGTGCAGAGTTGATGCAGCTTCAATGAAAACTTGAAGTTTGCAGGCTTGAAAGCTTTCTAAAACTTCTCAGACTTCACATTTTGATAGATGAAACCTGCCAGTGAATTGCTTTAAAGAAAATACAAAAACTGGGTGAACTAATTGTTTCATCATCAATAACGTCATCCTAGAGCCATTCCAAACTCTATGGAATTTCTTCTTTTTCTGTGAAACACAAAAGGAGAAATTTTGCAGAATGTCCATGCTGCTCTTTTCCATCGAAATTAAATAAAGTATTATACAACATAGAAGAAACCCTGTGATGCATTGCAATTATTCTAAAGTCACGTAAATACAGCTGCATCTCAATAAATTAGAATGTCGTGGAAAAGTTCATTTATTTCAGTAATTCAACTCAAATTGTGAAACTCGTGTATTAAATTCAATCCACACAGACTGAAGTAGTTTAAGTCTTTGGTTCTTTTAATTGTGATGATTTTGGCTCACATTTAACAAAAACCCACCAATTCACTATCTCAACAAATTAGAATACTTCATAAGACCAATTTAAAAAAATAAAAAATAAAAAATAAAATAAAAAAACATTTTTAACATTAACAAAAACATTTTTAGTGAATTGTTGGCCTTCTGGAAAGTATGTTAATTTACTGTATATGTACTCAATACTTGGTAGGGGCTCCTTTTGCTTTAATTACTGCCTCAATTCGGCGTGGCATGGAGGTGATCAGTTTGTGGCACTGCTGAGGTGGTATGGAAGCCCAGGTTTCTTTGACAGTGGCCTTCAGCTCATCTGCATTTTCTGGTCTCTTGTTTCTCATTTTCCTCTTGACAATACCCCATAGATTCTCTATGGGGTTCAGGTCTGGTGAGTTTGCTGGCCAGTCAAGCACACCAACACCATGGTCATTTAACCAACTTTTGGTGCTTTTGGCAGTGTAGACAGGTGCCAAATCCTGCTGGAAAATGAAATCAGCATCTTTAAAAAGCTGGTCAGCAGAAGGAAGCATGAAGTGCTCCAAAATTTCTTGGTAAACGGGTGCGTTCAGGAGCGGCTTAACAAGAGGAATACGACAACTGTAGCCAAATTCCTTGACACGTCTGTGTGTGGTGGCTCTTGATGCCTTGACCCCAGCCTCAATCCATTCCTTGTGAAGTTCACCCAAATTCTTGAATCGATTTTGCTTGACAATCCTCATAAGGCTGCGGTTCTCTCGGTTGGTTGTGCATCTTTTTCTTCCACACTTTTTCCTTCCACTCAACTTTCTGTTAACATGCTTGGATACAGCACTCTGTGAACAGCCAGCTTCTTTGGCAATGAATGTTTGTGGCTTACCCTCCTTGTGAAGGGTGTCAATGATTGTCTTCTGGACAACTGTCAGATCAGCAGTCTTCCTCATGATTGTGTAGCCTAGTGAACCAAGCTGAGAGACCATTTTGAAGGCTCAGGAAACCTTTGCAGGTGTTTTGAGTTGATTAGCTGATTGGCATGTCACCATATTCTAATTTGTTGAGATAGTGAATTGGTGGGTTTTTGTTAAATGTGAGCCAAAATCATCACAATTAAAAGAACCAAAAACTTAAACTACTTCAGTCTGTGTGCATTGAATTTATTTAATACACAAGTTTCACAATTTGAGTTGAATTACTGAAATAAATGAACTTTTCCACGACATTCTAATTTATTGAGATGCACCTGTAGATTTGTTTGAAGAACAAACTGAAACTTAAATGTAAATACATAATTTTGTGTTCAACGGGGGAAAAAAAAAAAAAAAAAAAAATCAGTTTGAAATATCTTGAGAGTAAAATATTCTTTTAACAAAAAAAGAAAAAAAAAAAAAAAAAAAACCGCCAGTGCACCATTTTTACAAATAAAATCTAAAGCTTCAGAAATAAAAACTTTAGAAACACAATGTATTCACTCTTTCTACTGAGGTTACATATTTAAATAGAGGGTTTAGAGCAATGTTATAGAAGCAATAACGTGTTAGACTAACTTATAGTCTGAAAAACTAATTTCAAGGTGAGATGAACACATTCTTTAAGAACAATGTACACTATCATATAGTTCAGGGGATTTTATTTATTTATTTATTTAGTCATAAAATCTTATCTAGGGACCACCTAGATACTATCACTGAAATATGTCACTGAATTTCATTATTTTGAATGAAGCCTGAAGACATTCATGTATGCTTTGATCAAAATATATCTGACAGAAACCTTTGATATGATAGATTTGAGTAGAAATCACTACTGAAGACAAACTATTGAATGCTTGTTATGTTCAGTGCGACACTAAAAAAAAAAGTCAATAGTCGACTTGAACGCAGCAATAAAGTATTGAACTAAACACTGCCATCAGCAGCTGCTGTCACTTGCAGCATTTCTAGTAGAGACAGAAAAATAGAAAGATATGGGGGGATTGTGGAAAGGTGGGAGCCATTAAGAAGAAGATATGAGCAAATAGGCCAGTGCATTTATCACTGTCATGTCACCTGTCGCCTCTGGGTTAACGCATCTGCTAACATTTAAACACAGCCATACTGCTGCATATTTTCATATGAAAGAAACCGCCATTTAGAAGCACTTTCAGCACTAACACAGAGAGACACAACTGTATTCTACTGAAGTATCTGACATTGAGCATTTGCAATTTAAAAACAGTCATTTGCTACTTTCGAAAACACCCGCAAGTATTTTTACTTATTCATTCATTATTCACTAATTTTTTTTAAATTTATAATTATTATTTTATTTATATATTTATGTTATATAAATATATTAAATGTTATATTAAATATATATTTTATGTATTTAATATATTTCAAATATTTTAAAATTTAAATTAAACAATCAGTTTATAGCCTTAAAGGAATAGGTCTGAATAGTAATGAAAATTTACTGAAAATGCACTCACTCTCCAGCCATCTAAGATCAAGATGAGTTTGTTTCTTCATCAGAACAGATTTGGAGAAATGTACCATTGCATCAGTTGCTCACCAGTCGATCCTCTGCTGTGAATGGGTGCCGTCAGAATGAGAGTCCAACCAACTGATAAAAACATCACAATAATCCACTAGTAATCCTCATGACTCCAGTCCATCAATTAACATCTTTTGAAGTGAAAAGACGTGTGTTTGTAATAAACAAATCCATCAAGATGCTTTTAGCTACAAACCTCTATCCATCCTTTATACATTATATTGCTTTCTCCAGTGAAGAAGTTTTGTCTTGTATTAATTAAGAGAAAAAATATGTACAGATCAAGCACTGTTTACAAGCAAAAACAGTTCTGAACAAATACTGTAGATATTAATGTGAGAGGACAACAGGTGATGGACCTTTTCACTGGAGGAAACGTTATTATGGATTATGGACTCGTATTTTGGCCAGAAGCAAAGTTCAACTGCCTCGATGACAGATTTGTTTCTTACAAATATTAAGCTTTTAACTTCACAATATGTTATTTGATGGACTGGAGTCTTTTGGATGACTTGTGGATTATTGTAATGTTTTTATCAGCTGTTTGGACTCTCATTCTCACGGCACCCATTCACTGCATAGGATCCATTGATGATCAAGTAAATTTCTCCAAATCTGTTCCAAGGAATAAACAAACTACATCTTGGATGGTCTGAGGGTGAGTACGTTTTCAGAATATTTTGGGTGAACTTGAATATTACATTTGTATGTTCATTTAATACCTGCTAACAATAAAACAATGGCTTATTTAAATCACACATAAATTGATAGAGTGAACAAAAGAGGTTTAAATACAGAAAATCAGAGAAATGAATGAAGAGGTGTAATAAACGAAGTGAGAGAATCAGTAGTTGTGAGGACAAGTGTTGGTGTCATTGCGTGGGCAGATATCCTCATCACACTGTTCATTTATTCAGAGTTGACTTCTGCTCTGGGCTTTGAGGCAATCCTCTGAAGAGCAGATCCATTGTACCAATAGTGCACTGGGGTTACAGATGTCTACTTTACAGTCAGACTGACGTCACCATCCAATGAACCATCAAACATCATATTTAGTGCTTTGTGTAGGAGCATACATGACTGAATATGATCATTACAGCCGCCTACATGCATTTGTATTCAAAAGACATTATTTTTGACTCATGCAAAAATTCAACTCCTACACTTCAAAAAGCGAGCTGTCTGTTAAATGAACGTCCTGGCCTTGGAGGTTGTTTTAAACCCTGTCAATGTGAACAATTCTCTACAATTAGATGATTGCACTCGTTTTGAATTTAGCATCTGTTCAATTAGCGAAATAAAACAAGCTAAAAAATATCAGACTTATCACTAGAAGACGGAGGCATTTGTATAGTTTCTCTTGCAAATAAAATAAAGTAAAATGAATTAATATTGAGTTATTTTAAGAGAACTAGGAATGATTTTATTCAACGGTAAAATCAGTGCGATCACAAAATGTTCATTTTTCAATAACTTAACTAAGCATGAAGTCAGGACACATTGTACGAACACACCAATGCTGGTGGTGTGAAGCAAATGAGAAGCAATTAAAGATGTGCTGAGAATATCAAATGTAATAGAATATAAAGGAGGAACCACCCAAAAAACTTTCTTGGCTTCACACACACACACTTGTTTCGCTATCCTTGTGGCAACTTCCATAGGCGTAATGGTTTTTCTACTGTACAGAACGTTTATTCTATTGCCCTACACCAACCCTACACCTAAACTTAGGCCTCACAGGAGACTTTTTGCATTTTTAGATTTTCAAAAAACTTCATTCTGTGTGATTTATAAGCTTCTTTACCCGTGGGGACCTCAATTTAGTCCCCATGAGTCTGTGCGTATTCAGGTTTAAGTCCCCACCTGAATAGAAAAACAGGTACACACACACACACACACACACACACACACAACCCAACATACAGTATATACAGGATTATGTGATGAACTCTATAGTGAGTCATTAGGTTTAGCCTTGAAATGCAAAGACAGAAACCCAGTCAAAATGCCTGGGGACACTTCAATAACGGTCTAATTGTATACTAGATTCTTAATAATGCCACTAATTTCCTCCAGAGAACAACAGACTGTAGTGTCATCAGGAGAATGAATCAGCAGTCGTACTTTTGTGGTTAAAGGCATGAAGAAGTGCCAGCACTTCATTCTGCTTTATCTTCCTCCGCTGAGTTCTTGAGAAGAATACTCATGTGTGACTAGTTTGTAAAAAAGACTACTAGAGTTGATTATAATAATAGTTTTTAGTGTTTTTGGATTACTCTTATTTTTTTATTATTATTAATACAGACTGAGCAGTTAACATGGACAACTACTGTATTTGATCCAGAAGGATCTTAAGTCTTTGACACTTGGTATAAGGAACTGAAATTTAAGACAAATTAGCTATGAAATTCAAATTAGATATTAACTGCTGCATTCAGATAATTGCGTCAGAACTTGAGAAGCAGATCAGCCCTATTTATGAAAGAACAATTATTTCCCTGATTTTGTGAACTGTATCAATTGATTCACTGCAGATATCTGACCTCACTGGTTCATGAACTGGTCATGGTAATTTTGCTCATCCACTCTCATGAACACGACAAGAAGAAATAGGGCAGATGTTAAGATTTTCGGTCAATAGTTACTTAAATTTTAGGCTATTCCTTAAAGACTAGGAAAATAACACAGAGGTAATATGAATCATGATGCTTTCGAGGTTCAATCAGGACACAAAAAGTCTCCAGTCATTGTGCATGCATGGAAAACAACCAGTACCATTCATTTTTTGAAGACTCCTTTTGTCTTCCACAGAATAATAAAAAAGTCATACTGGTTTGGAACAACATGCTGTTAAATCATGACAGAATTTTCATTTCTGGGTCAACTATCTCTTTAATCTCAGTTAAAGTTTATATATTTTGCCATATCCCACATGAAATCCACCTGTAAGATGTCAAAATGTACATAACTAGACCTCAGAATTAAAATTCTACAGTTTCAGACTCCCAGCGGTACGTGTGGAAAAGCAGAGGAGCTTGTTTAAGAACTCCAGATAATTCCGCAAGTGGAATGTTCAAATCAGGATGGATTTGTGCCCAACTCCTCAAGACAACCTGCTGCACGAGTCTTCCTGTGTATAGTGGTTCAATATTGTCCCAGCAATCACTTTGATTTGCATGGAGTTTCATCCGAGCCCACTTTGAAGTTATCTTATTGAAAAGCTCTTTATCTAGCTCAAATAATATGGATGCCATTTTAACGTGCTCTTCCCAGTATGAAAGAACAAATTCTCATAATCAGTGACATAATAACGTTTCCCTAAGACTCAAGCAACTGTTCCCAATAAACATTACATATTTCATCACCATGGTTGTTTTTTTGCCCTTTTCTTTTTTATTCCCTTCATTTTCCACTCGAATGGCTTATTTTAATGGCGCTTTCAATCTGTGAAACAATGCAAAGCTCTTACTCAAAAAGCCAGAGGAACATGCATAGCACATTAGGGCAATGACATAAATTCGAATTGCAAATTGCAGTTGTGCTCGATAGTCGCAATGAAAAATACCGTAATACTCTCTGCGGCCCTTCCAATTGATCTGACGAATTGAGCGTTAGGTGTTCCCTTTTCTTAGACAGGAAAATAGCTGGGGCTAAGTGTGAGTAGAGAGGAACAAGTTCAGTGCTCAGCACTATAATTGAACAATGAGAATATGTGCGATTATTCAATTAGGAAAACAAATCTTGCTACAAAGACCATGCAAGCCTGTTTTTTCTTCTTTTTTTTATATATGATCTAGAATGTTACACAAACCTCATGAAGGATAAAGAGAAATATCACATGGGGATGATTTTGGACACATTCTAGATATATTTATACATAATAGTGTATAAATGAGATTTGGAGACTGATGTTGGAGACAATCATGGCTGACTGGATGCTGAAAATACCAGATTTTAATATGTCTTTGGGGTGTTGAACTGCCCTTTATAACAGATATTACATGAAGCCATTATGAATGTATTTGTCTGAGCTTTGATGAGAAATCCATTTCTTTCCCTCCTGAGTAAAAATGTATGAGATTCCTGTTTTCAGCCCTTGTACACTAACAATGCACTCTGTGGATTTTGAAGAAAGCCCTGCTGTTTAAATTTTTACATTTCACACTTAATTGCCATAGCGGACTCAATTAGCAACCCAAATTCTGAACTGAACTGTGAGCAGAAAAAAAGCTTAAACACACTCTGAATATGTACCACAATCCATCGCTAAGATTTGTGCAGGTGCACCCTGGTGTATCAGGCAGTGCAGTGATTATCAAAATCAATTGGAAGGCTGTATAAAAATGATTGACGGGGCGTTTGGCCGTGGGCAGCCAGCTAAAGAGCCCTTACATAGGCAGTTGAGTCCTTGCTTTTTGAGTGTGTGTTTTGTTTGCTAAATAGCCCCTGAAAAGGTCAAGGTATTTTTTTTTTTTTTTTTTTTAGACATTTCATGCATCATCAGTTTCGTACCATTGCTTAAACTGTGCCAACAACTGAAGCATTCGCTCAAATGCAGTGGCCATTTTCTTCCCTTAGTAATTCATCATAAAACCACATTAAAAACAACACTTGCTAGCATGCAAAATCCAGTCACTCAGGTCTAAATGCACAGTGTGTAGCTGGGAGCTTCTATCAGGCTTTTGAGGAACTTTGCGGTTTCTGCAGGCAGATTGAATTTTTAGTCAGTGTGGGAGCAACCTTTCATTACCCCTACACTGTCATCAAGCATTACGTCTCCACTCACTCAAGTGTTGGCGATGCGCTGGCCCTGCAGTGGCTCAGTGTTGGCATCACCATGACTTTAGTCCCCCTGAGGCTTTAGTCACTCCTTCCAATGAGTTTTAGTCTGGTTTTAAGACACGTTTGTTTTAAATGAGTGGGGTGTATGGGTGTATAATGTTGATGGTGGATTTAATGTGTTCACAGTTCGCTCTAGGACATTTCCAAATTAAGAGTACAAGGTGTCCTGTACAGTATGTCGTGTAAATTGTGTTCCAGACGGTGCTGTGCTAACGGTAGATGAAATGAGCTCTCTTTTTGGGGTGGAGTGGTTTTCATTCAGATCAATTTGTCTGGAGCGCAAGCACATCAGCGGGCTGCTCTGAGAGCCACTTGGATACAGGCTGGCCGACAGCCAGAGAAACATGAGGGGAATGGAAACAGTCCTTACAACGGTGTAAATATTTGCACTGACAAACATTCGAATTGATTACACTTCATTATTACAGAAATAGTTCACTTAGAAATGTAAATTCTGTAATCATGTACTTGCCCTCATGTTGTTTAAAGCTTATTAGGATTTTTTATTTTCTGTAAAACACAAAGGTAAGTTTTGAAAAAATGGATCGAGATTGTGAATAAATCATTCAAACCTGGATCAAGCGATTAATTGACAACATCCAAATATAAATAATCATCATCAAATAATCATGTACCAATGCACCAACATAAGCAAGGCTGGAAATCAAGATCACATTTTGATCTGTTTTCTCATAAACACATGATTTGGGACACAAATTATATGGAAAAATGGGTAACACTTTATTTTAATAGTCCACTTTAGACATTCTACTAACATTAAGTAACTTTGCAACTACATGTCAACTAGCAGTCATTAGAGTATTAGTAAACTGTCTACTTAATATCTTCAAACACTTTATTTTGATGGGTCCACCACATACTGACTACGAGAAGCTTTGCAAGTATAACTTATTCTTCTATCCCTAAACCTAACCTAACAGTCTACTCTGAGAGTCAGTAGACATGTAGTAGCAAATAATGAGAGTTAGTAGACATGTAGTAGCAAATAATGAGAATTAGTTGACATGTAGTTGCAAAATTACTTATTGTTAGTAGAATGTCTAAAGTGGACTATCAAAATAAAGCGTAACCGAAAAATGTTATAGCACACACACACACACACACACACATATTTTTAAAGTGAAATTTCACTTTATTGAAATATTTTGGTATGACTCAAATATTCAAAGAAAAAAACCATGACATCAGGATGAATGCAAAATGAATGCAAAACACTATGGTTACTATAAATTTCTTAACTGCATTGTGTCTCACGTTTTTAAATGCAAAAACACGTTCTGTGTGACCCTGGTTCTTATTCTGTCCTTCATGCACAACGCAAGAACATTCTAATGCATCTACTCCCTCCAACACTGATGCTTACATAATCAACACATAATCAGGATATTCAAAACACTTGTAAACACACTCATCCGTTCTTTCTCTATCGTTTTCAGTCCAGTTGGTTGTGGCAGGGCAAACAGCCTATCAGAGTGTGTAAAATAAGCCTGCCAGCACAAGTTAGAGAAAGAGTTTTCAAGCCTGTCAAAAGAATTCTCAAGCTTATGGACAGGGGGATACCGAAAACTCCAACAGCCAACAGCAACCCTTCAGCACAACCGTGTGGTGCCTAACAAGCTCAGGAAAGAGCTGCTCTGCACGGAGGAAGACAGGACGAGTGTGTGCTGATTTCATCATATAGGACAAGCCATTAGACGCTCAGACCAGCTGAGGCATCCGGGTTAGACAGCAACAAATCAGTTCCTCCCTGCATACTACTGCTACAAGCATAATCACTTCACTGCTTCATAATGACTGACTATAAGCTAATTACTACAGTTAATAAACAATTTGGAATATTGTAACTATCACTTAATTGACACTTAATGACTTATGTTAGGTTTAGCTGATTAGCATGGTACAGTGCCCCTGGAGGTACATACCGTAACAACAACTTATGGGGGCACAAAGCCTCTTTCTCCATTAAAAAACAGCTTTGCAGTCAGATTTGCAAGAATCATAAATCACAGATCTCATGATAATATAGTCATTTTTCCCCCACCCCAATCCTCCATTTATTTATTTATTTATTTATTTTTTTCTGGAGTGAAACAGACTTAAGTGGACCATTACAGCTGGAAACAAGAAAAAACTGACATGAAAAAAAGTGTAAGCTAAAGAATTACTTAAAGAAATAATCTAGGCTCAATACAAGTTAAGATGAAACTGACAGAAAAACGACTGTTTCATCTCGTTCCTGAAAAAAAAAAGACTTTAGAAGAAGATGACTTTGAAAGGAGAAATGTGAAGCTTATAATTTAATGAAACCACTTATATTCTTACATTAAACCTTGAGTATTACTTGAGCTGAATTACAAGTTGTTCTTGTACTTCTAAATCATTTTGGGGTTTTATGTGTACACTGCGATAGTAATAAAGTTGTAAAATTGGATAATTTGGATAAATTTAGCCAGAAGAGATTAGTAAGCAAGTTTTTCACACTTAAATCATGTTAACATCCATATGGTTTATGTTTATGACTTTGGAATAAGTGAGTACTCTCACATTTATGGACTCATTTACTTTGACTGTATGTACCTCAATGGAACACTTAAGTGCTTAATTATTACTGAACTCACAGCATTCCTTTTAAATACTTCCTTACTATTTTTCATCCAGTAGCATCTCTACCACAAGCTTAGCCTGAATGTTTTACAAATCACTACAATGCCTCAAAATAAAAGCTATAGACCACCTATTGTCCACACCATGCTTCTGGTTTCTGGATAGAAACAGACCACACCACACACCATGGAAACGGATGAATGATAATAAAAAAAAAAAGGTTTTGTTGGAAACTGACCAGCTGCGAGAGGTCACAGTAGCAGACAGTCTGGAGTCTTCTGGACTGGATCTGACTGACAGCTTGAGCTGATACCAATGGAGAATCAACAATGAGACAAAAAAAAATGTGATGCCTTCCAAATTGGTAATACACATACCGGGACTGCTTATTTGGAAAAAAAAGAACCTTTACTACAAGTATTTTGTGTTTATTTACGTGCACCATCCATTAGCTGCCTCAAATAAAATGGGAAAAGTTAACCATAAAAACTTCTCCAGACAGAAGGTCCTTCTGGCAAAATGGAAGATTGGCATCAATGTGATTAATTCGCAGTTAATCGGCCTTTCCTTCTCCTGTTTGTTATTTTCCTTTTGGCTTTCTTTATTATTCTTCTCTGCAGGTCTCTTGTTTCAGCTGTAATTAAAGCTCCCATTTGCTATACAGATTCATTTTTATTGCGACACTCCCTCTGCATCAGCGAGTACAGAGAAAGAAAAAAAGCAAAAACAACCCAGTCGTCAGGATGAGATCTTGAAAAATCTCTGCCTCAAGTGCAACATTTATTTAATGCTTCAGTTCACAGTTCAATCCGGTTAATAAAGACTCCCCAGTATAGTTGCATCCAAGCTAAAAGCCAAAATATTTGCGGAGATGTAATAAAAGTGACAACATGCTGGAAGGGAAGGGCAGATGATTTACCTCTCGCTGGTGGTAGATACAGAGAGGCTGCAAGAGTTCATTAAGGAATTGTGGAAAATGAAATGAAAATGGTGAACTGAAGCAAGGCTAATGTGGACAGAGGAACTGGCATCTTCAGGTGACTTTGAAAGAGGACACCCAATATACGTGATCAAGTCCTCAAAGAAAGTTTGAGGACAAACTTTTTAAGTTAATTAATAGCACAAAAAGAAGAGTTCAGGCCAAACACAAGAGCATTAGCCTTTTCCCGGTCCAGTAATTTGATTGGTCAAGCAGTTTACATCACTCAACCTGTCTGTTAACATTCCAAACCTGTGTTTGTGAGCAGTGCAGAGTGACTTTCTAATTTACAATGGAGAAACAATGCTTTTAAAGTGAAAAGTCACTAATGAATCACTTAATTATCACCGTGAATCATTTAAATGGGAATAATGCAGCTACTTTGGAGTAATAAGCTGCCAGACCTGTTTTGTTTTTATCAAATGCACATTAGTTTCGAGAGCTATCAGTTTTTCAGTGACATTCAAAGCCTGTCTTTTACCTGGACTTTTAATAATTATTAAAATGTCAATGCAGTCAAAATAAATGCCTTTAATAGCAAAAGCCAGGAAAATGTTGAGAATTGTTCAGCTGTTTTGGCCTAGAGCGTGTTAGTCCTGAGTATCAACACAGCAAGGTGTTTGTGTGTGTGTGTATGTGATCTGTCCTAAGGTGCGAAGCCACAAGTAGATGCATAGCTTCACTTCACATTGCTTCGCCATTTCGTCAGTAAGCAGTCAGATGCTTTCATTATCAAAACAACCTTCTACTCTCTAAATGGGTTTTGCTCTGGGCTGCAGGATGAAGCTGGAGAAAATGTGGAAATGGCACTTTCAGAGTCTGACAAGAGAAATATAATTTCATGCAAATGTAGCGTTTAGTTTAGAAAATCAGGGTAATGTTTTTTTCCCCTCAACCACTGTCTCTCGCACAACCTCTTTCCACTTTTTTTAATTTCACACTTCAATGCACAGCCATAAATGATGACCAAAAATCTATCTCAGCAACATGCTATAGTTTTGTGTATGGCTGAGGCCTTTTAGCAAAGAATAACATTTTTCTTAGTGATAACAACTAATCGCATGTATGCTTTGGCCATGTCGCATAAAATATGAGGCTACACACAATAAGAGTAATATCGTATAAATTTGTTTTGACATAGGCCAATGAACTCCCATGACCCTGAACAGTCACAAAATTAAAAGCAGTCTATTCAATATGTGCTAAGTTACACAATTAAATATAGCAAAATAAATGATTTATATACACTAGTGGTCAAAAGTTTGAAATAATTAAGATCTTTTGCATTTTTTGATTAAAAACAATAAAAAGAGTCATATTGTGAAATATCATTGCAATTTAAAATAACTGTTTTCTATTTGAGAATATTTTATGTATATAAATGTAATTTATTCCTGTGATGACAAAGCTGAATTTTCAGTTGCCATTAATCCTGCAGAAATCATTCTAATACGCTGATTTGGTGCTAAATTATCATCAATTACTAATGCTGCTCAATTATCGATAATGGTTCTTAGTATTATCAATGTTTTTCTGCTAATGGTTTTTGTGGAAACAGCAATTCAGGTTTCTATAAAGAATTAGGTCAACATTTGTAACACTATAAATGTCTGTACTGTCACTTTTGATCAATTTAATCCATCCTTGCTGAATAAAAGTTATTTATTTATTTATTTTTTAACTTACCTTTAGCTTTTGAGTAGTAGTGTATCACGGTTTCACAAAATTATTAAGCAGCATCAACATTAATAATAATAAGAAATGTTTCTTAAGCATATTAGAATGATTTCTGAAGGATCATGTGACACTGAAGACCTGAAGTGTTGGAGCTTTTCCAACAGGGGAATAAATTACATTTATCAAACAAACACATACACATACATATATACATACATATATATATATATATATATAAAATGTTCCTTTAAATTGTTAAAATAATGCACAAAATTATAAGTTTTTTGATGTATTTTTGATCAAATAAATGCTGCTATGCTTTTTTTTTTTCTTTCAAACTTTTGACCACTAGTGTATTAATACATACATCCAGAGAGTGGTTCTGCATTCTGTGAGAGCTCGCTCATAGCCTGCTGAACTTTCTGTTTTTTTTTTTGTTTTTTTTTTGGTGCATTACGAACGAGTTGACACTGTACTCTCAAACGAATAGAAATGTCCCCTTCAGGTCCAGGTTGAGGATTAGAGGACGATGGATCCAGAAATCCTTCTGTTGTGAGCTATAGATGTTCATTGCCTGGAGCCAGGGATTCATAGCATTGTTAGCAGTGTGTTTATGTCTCTGGATCAATGTTCAGGCCTGAATATTTCATAAAGGCTGTCTTCAGGCCACATTCTCAGAGTAAGAGGATTCAGAACCAGAGTCATAAAACAATAACATAATAAGAGAATCAAAAATCCCATCATCTCTTCACCAGCACATCCTCCAAATAAATGAACCAACATTTACCATCCAATTCTGTACAACAAACAAAAAACACGTTTTTTAAACAATTCACAGTACATTAGCCTCTGTGGCTTAATTGTCATTTGTTTTCTGCCTTTTTGATCCCTGTCTTTTTCCTAAAGACTGAGCTTTTTATACTCTAAGAAGTCAGGCATTTAGAGAGATTTCTTTCCTAGCTATTTATAGAAGTTTATCTCATTTTTGGGACTAAGTATAAAATTAATAAATGTATTTATATCTTCAAATCAAATGAACGAACAAGCCTGCAAGACTGGGATTCTTGATTCTGATTGGCAAAACAAGACACTCTGTGGTCAAACATCAAACTCTAAACTGTCCAGCTTATGTTCAAATTTGTGCTCTCTACTGACATAATACAATAAAATGCTTCATATTTCTTGCTTTTTGTTGAGGTTTATTTTTTGAGACATGACAGACTGACTATACATTATTACTTATAGTTTGTACCAAATCACTGAATGTGGTTTTCATGCAGCTATGTTTCTTTACACATTTTACTGCAACATACCTGCTGGTTCTGCACTTTATCTTAACTTTGTAACTGTGAGCTCCAGAGAACCTCAAGTGCAGTTCATAAAAGACTTGTAGGTCCAGATGGAGGCTAAAACTGCAGTAGTTTCCCAGAAACATCATGTTGAAAAACGGCAGTTA